>JAFIRS010000336.1:0-600000 GCA_018342105.1 Gonioctena quinquepunctata
TTTTGGCATACAAGAAAAAGGTTTTGAAAAAAAGGAAAACAATAAAATAAAACTTCGTTTTTAGATGTTTGGTAGATGCACGACACAAACTCAGAGAGCAAGAAAGAGAGCACTGAATAGAACGATGTTCACAGTTCAGAAGACAGATGAAGAATGAAGCTGACGGTGGGCATCGGTCACCCACATCAATTTCCTACTGCGCAATTCGAAACCTGTCAACTCGACAAAATTCTCAGAACTGGATGATGCAATCATTTGACTTTGAATATGCAAACGGATCCGTCCTGCTTCCATGTCGCCGACAGTGCCTTAGCCCGCTTAGATACAAATACGAATAGTAATCATATGAATGAAGTTATCCCACGGTTCGAGCGTGCAGCTGCATACTCTCTTATCTTGTTAATGTAAACAAACTCTTTCACAAAGGATGCCGCCGCCGATATCTTATCTCAATGTAAACAAAGGATCCGCCGATATCCGGTCGCTTAAATAAACAACTGATAAGAAGTGCTGACGTAGATAATATTCCTGCAAAGACTTGTCGGTTGAGTCATAGCCGCATCATCGCTGGCTCCTCCCACTTTCCAAAATGGCCGCCGCCATCCACTGATCACGTGACACCTCCTCCCAACCAATGCCGTTGACGGATATTGGTTGACACCCTATTCAATATGCTGCTCGGCTATTGGATAACGGCCGGCGGCTATCACCACGCCACGACCTATCACAGCTCTCCCCACCTCCCACTCTCAATCACACACTCCCCATACAACATGGCTGCCACCATTCCGACCAATCACAGGCCACTCATCCCCCACCCCTACCACATACAACCACCCCCACCCCTCACCGCCATCTTTTCACAAACCCTCCCACAACGAACCGCCCATGACCGCCACCATCATCCCTACCCCCACCCGAAAACCACCCCCTCAACCGCTCGCCAAAACCCACCCCAAAATAGGGGTTGCGCTCGTACCGGCATAGCATATCTACTGGCATTACCTCTGCTAGCTTGAGACAGTCTGGAAAAATGCCCATTTCATAGGACTTATTTATCAAGAATACCAATGGCGGACATAAGTGGTGACTAGCTTTTTTAATTAAATTATTTGAAACTTGATCATACCCTGATGAGTTGGATGTCTTCAAGTTATCAATAAGGGTTTCCACGTCTATAAGTGTGACAGGTTTTAGGAAAAAAGACAAGTTACAACTAGGAATATTCAAACTAATGTGATCCAAATTTTTTGTACGGTCTTGAATGATGTCTTTTGTAAAAAGCAAATTGAATTTTATAGATTAATCCTGATCAGATAATTGCACACCATTTTCCTTCATTTCAACTAATTGTTTTTCTCCTCTTTTTGCACCTTTGAGTTTGTTAATTATGTCCCACGTAGCTTTTGATTTACCCTCAGAATTAATTGTTAAGTTGTCAAAATAATTCTTTTTTGCTCTTGTTAGTGCCATACAGTATTGCTTCTGACTCTCTATACTCGCGATTTTATATTGTGGATCGGTTTAGTTAGGAGCTCAATTATCATTGAGACTAAGAAGGTTTATTTTATTTTTTGCTTTTCAGTTGATTTCTTCGTCGGTTTAATTTTTTGTCGGAAAGTTTTAATTTTTAAATTTTTTGTGCCTGAAATCTAGTAGTTACTATCTACTTAATTTTTTATTACTTACAAAATTCTTACTTACCTAGCTTACTTCAACTATTAACTGTCAATTAATATGATTATTTACTTTAACTATTTATTATTATATAAAATAAATAAGAAAGTTCTGGTTAGTTGATTTCATCACTTTGTATATAATTTCATCCTTTCATAGAATGTAATTATTGTGACGGATGTAGGAGGATCTGTCAATGTCAACTAGATATGTGTGCCAAGGTTCACAAGTGAAAAATCAATCATCCCTATTTTCCTACCCTAGAGGTGGATTATGTTATTTCAAATTGAAATATGATCAACTATGAGGTATACCCTATCTAAAGAAGGAAGAATAATCCAAATAGGAAAATCTACTACAAAGTTATGCCCGATAGAATCGGTATAACGTACCAAAATTCAGAGGGTGAAAGATCAATATTCTCCATTTTGCTACCCTTAGGGATGAATTTTTCTGTTCAGATGCAAATGAGACCAACTCCGAAGTAAGCACCCTATCCAATGAAAAAGAATCATCGGAATCGAACTGCTCTGTGGAAAGTTATGCGTGATCATACATGGAAAAAAAATAAGCGTCGACTAGAGAACCTCCCCCTTTTTGGTTTCGTCGGTTAAAAACTATACTGGATCAAATATACACCAATCTATTTAGTATCGGAGTATGTCTAAGATATAGCAGATCATCTCACGTTTCTTTTTCGCACTGGGGGCAATGAAGTCAAAGAATCAGAAGAAAGAACTCACTGAGTAACTTTAAAGTTCACAGAACGTCTCTGGATAATTAATATTCAACCCCCAACGCAAACAAAGGGGTGTTATACGTTTGACGTGTATATCTGTGTATCTGTCGCTGACATCGTAGCTACCAAACGGTTGAAAAACAAAATTATCCCAAACGGATGAAATGAAGAAAATTAATATCCAACAACCAAAATGGTTGAATATGTAGTGAATCGATTACCACAGCACTCTATTCCTTGATCACAAAATCGTAGATCACACCAAAGTTTTTCATTGTGTGAAAGTTGACTTGTCCTCAGCTATGATTCAAAAAAATTATTTCAGCCGTTGAAGATCATCAGAACTTTTCTAGTTGATGATGGGTCTCAATAACTAGGTTATAGATAAGTAGTGATCAGGGTCTGATGATGAAAATATTACCACTTATATTAAAATTGAAGAGCTAATACATATTATTCTTCACTTTCTGGAGGTTTATTTCGAGTCGGAGGGTTTTTAAATTTGATATGAAGACAATTTCAATAAATTCCTCGATTTTTTTACTCTTACCTGATATCTTTATTTATATCAAAGAATGGGTCAATGCCTTGATAATAAGTTCCCCAATGAAGAATATTATATTGGGTTCTTGTAAAACCTCAATTGGTTTTTTTTGTTGAAAAGAAACAATGAATTGATAAGTGTTATATGTGCTGAAACTTTTCAGAACAGAACATATTTTGCTCGATACAAATCTCATCGTTAATAATATGCTCAATCATTCACAGATATTGCTCTTCGGAAAACTTTTTTATCCTGGCAAAACGCCATATTTCGTATATTCAAACGGAATCGCTCTCAATCCAATTGGAATTTAATTTCAACACCATGAAGAATGGAATAGAGGTGAATGATTCGCTCAACTCTTCTTGTGGCTACAGACCGATTATTATACCAAACCTTAACAAGGATCTTTAAAATCTCATTCAGTCCATAATCACTTTGTGGCTACGTTTTTTCTCACTCAATTTAACAAACCGAGTATGTTGAGTGGATACAGACAATTTATTTTTTACGAACAGTCTTCAGTTCGAATTTATTTTCAATTTAAACATTCAATTTGAACAGTTATTGATGATTTATTAGAGTATTATAAAAAGTGTACGTTTTAAATAGATTTCTGAAATTGACCTGCGATGTATAACGCAAGAATGGATTTCAGTTCGGCGTTCATTCTTTCTCATCAGAAAATAAATAATGCCTAATTTGAATTTGGGTAGCTGATATCAGGTTATAGTCTAATCAACAAGTTCAAAAACGTGAAAAATAGAGATAAAGGTCCTAAAAATATGAGCGATGGCTTATTCGATTCGGAATCACCTGTAGAAAAATGTTTTTGAAGGATTTTGGTGCAGGTTGTAAATTGCAATTGTTATTAACAAAATAAGATGAAAAAAAAATGATATTTCGTTTTTTGTTAATAACTTGAAAAATATTACGATTTAAGCAATTTTGAAAAAAGCTCGTTAAAGAGGAGGAAATTTCCAATAAAAAATTTTGAACTCCCGGAACTCTATCTCCATTATTTATAATTTTAATTAGACGTTGAAAATAGGGCTCCGCGCGGCTGTTACAGCATGCGCGCGCCGCCGCTAAAGAGAGTTCAGCAATAAAAATAATTTTTTTATAACATAAAATGTGATTTAAAAAATTTGAAAAATTCTAGTATCTTCTTAACACTTGAAAAAATCGAGCCCTGAAGAAAAAAAAGTTTAATCATCATTTTTCAAAAAGTTATTCAATTGTTAACTAACAAATTTTTTCCCAATCTCCATTGGCCTAAACAATGGAATGAAAGGTATAAATAATTGGCCTATAAATTTTAAACTTCGTGGAGCCCTTTTGATATATGTACTTCATAAGATCCTGCGGTTAATTTTCATTAAAGTTAATTAATGTGTTAATTATGATTTTTTATAACTATTGAAAAATAAAAAATCTAAAAAATGTTGATAAAATTTTTTTTTTCAATTAATATTTAGCTATGCCTGTTTTCACATTGAACAATAGCAGTAATTAACATAGGTAATGAATTTTTTACGTAATTTGTTTATAAAATTTATAAAAAATAAAATTAAATTTTTAAAAAATTTTTTTTTTTTTTTTTAAAAAATTTTTAAAAAAAAAATTTTAAATAATTAGTTGAGAAAAATTTTTTCTTTTAAAAAATAATTACCACTTTTAAATTGTTTAGCAGAAAAAAAAATTTTTTTTATTAATTATGTAATTGTTTATTAGTTTAAAATTTGTTATAAAAAAATCACCAACGGTATTTTTTTTTAAAAAAAAAATTAAAAAATGCCTACTTGATTTGTCAATTAAAAAATTGATATATCTTTTAAACTATTAGAGATACCATAAAGGATATTCAGGTCTTTTTTATAGAGGATGAATTTCTCTTTCAGATAAATTTCAGATCAAGTTTGTATCTATTGTTTATTAGCTATTACTGCATTTGTTTATAAAAATTCTGTATTTTTTTTTACTTTTTCGTATCTTTTGTGATCTTTAACTTCTTAAATTATGCAGATACAGCAAAAAACGTCACAACAATTTTGTTAAGGGATAAATTGCCTAACAAATTATTAATTTGTCACATTTTTATTGCTAATTGTTTAAATAATATATCTGTTTTTTCTATATTCTCATGACACTATGATCGAATTTTTTAAGTGACAAATCAAGTAGGCGCTATAATAACCATATCGTATGATATTAAAAAGTATTATAATAAATAAAAAAAATATTTTTTTTTGTACTTTATTATATATAGCTATTTTTATAATTTTTTTCTGCTTCAGAAAAAAAATAAACCTTTGGTCGATATTTGTTTATAACAAATTGTTAAACAAATAAACAATTGAATAATAAATAAAAATTTTTTTTTTGCTAAACTATTTAAAAGTGTAAATTATGATTTTAAAAAAAAATGTTTTCTTATCTAATTATTTAAACAATCGAAATATGAAAAAATCGTTTTTAAACAATTAAAAATTAAAATTAGGAAAAAAATTTTTTTTTAAATCATAATTGTTTGTGAACAACAAAATAGCAGAAATTTTTTTTTAAAAAATATTGAATTTCTCTATTTGTTTATAACAATTTTATAAAAAAATTACGTAAAAAATTCATAACCTATGTTAATTACTGCTATTGTTCGATGTAAAACAGGCATAGCTGAATATTAACTGAAAAAAATTTTTATCAACATTTTTAGATTTTTTAATTTTCAATAGTTATAAAAATCATAATTAACAAATTAATTAACTTTAATGAAAATTAACCGCAGGATTTATGAAGTACATATATCAAAAGGGCTCCACGAGTTTTAAATTTATAGGCCAATTATTTATACCTTTCATTCTGTGTTTATGCCAATGGAGATTGGAAAAAATTTGTTAGTTAACAATTGAATAACTTTTTAAAAATGATGATTAAACTTTTTTCGACAGGAGCTCGATTCTTTCCAAGTGTTGAAAATACTAGAATTTTTTCAAATTTTTAAAATCACATTTATGTTATAAAAAATTATTTATTGCTGAACTCTCTTTAGCGGCGGCGCGCTGCTGTACACCGCGGATATTTCAACGTCAATTAAAATTATAAATAATGGAGATAGAGTTCCGTGAGTCCAGACTTTTTATTGGAAATTTTCTCCTCTTTAATGAACTTTTTTTCAAAATTGCTTGAATGTCAATATTTTTCAAGTTATTAACAAAACGAAATATCATTTTTTCATCTCATTTTGTTAATAACAATTGCAATTTTAACCTGCACCGAAATCCTTCAAAACATTTCTCTAGAGGTGATTCCGAATCGAATGACCATCGCTCTATTTTAGGACCTTTATCTCTATTTTTCACGTTTTTAACTTGTTGACTAGACTATTAAACAATTTGGTACTTGTCTTGTGAAACGCCTCGATACGAAGTGAATGTGGTTGAAATAAAGCATCTTTTATATTCGAATGAAAAAAATTGTGCGCATAGGTTGATTGAAAGTGCTTGTTGTTGCAGTTTTTTCCCAGCATAAAATCACACGATGAGGCTTTGAGTTGGTAATTGAAAAATCACCACAGAATGAATTAGTAGTTGAATATACGAGACTCTGAATGGAAGAAGCGATCTCAAGCAAGATTGTTTTTTTCTTTTCACTCATGAATGATCATTCAGTAATCGAACAAAAGGAACTTCAATGACTGAAGACATTCATAATTATAAAGTTGCCTCTGAGAAATTTTAGGACATTGAAAAAAAAATTATACATTTTTGGGAAAACTATTTCAGCACCCTATATTTAATAAAATGTGATTCTCTCGATTTGGTTCAAATTCATATACCTATACTATATCGATCTACTCATAAATATAGTTTTACGAAATGTATGCATAGGCTGGTACCTCTGTTGTGACTAACTAACGTCAAAGTTACATTACCATAATTCAAATAAACCACAACTATCGGCGTAATACTTGAATAACAATCAAACTCTCATTACATCCATGTTGAAATAACGAACAAATGCTTCATACTGTGACGGTGTCCATATCAATTCGTATCACTTCACATATTGTATTCTAATGCAATAGTTCAATGACTCTGTTTCACAAACAAATACTGATGAATGAGTAATGAGATGTAAATTTCTTCACGTGAGTAAAGCTCATAGGGAATATATTATACGGTTCAGTTCGTGTTTGGAATGGTATGATATCATTGTTGTTGTTTTTTGTAGAACAAACGTTTTCGTTTTGAACACTTCAGTACAGAAAGAAGAATTATTATTGGTGATAATTGTTTCCGGAAAAATGGGTGACAGTCTCTGAATTAAAATTCGGAATCTGGAATATATACTTTCTTAATTATTTACTTTTCTGCCGAAACAGAATCATTGACTTTCTGAAATGATATCTGAATCACATTCCTGTCATTTATCTAATAATGAGTGTGATCAAAACTAAAATCCACTACTAAAAAATCACGCTCGAAAATTATGAAACAAGAAAAATATTCTCATCTGAAATTGTTAAGTACAAACTATTCAATATTCATCGTCTATCAAATGAACAACTAACGTAATATATTTTAATTTATTCAATACCATTTATAGTGATGTTCAGAGGGTAACCATGGCATCCATGGTTCCGTTTAAGTACCCTTCGAGATCCCTCTTAGCGACTGCAAGGACTGCCGCTCCGGGTGCTGAAGGTTCATCTGGGCGGTCCCTATCGTTAGTTCAGCACCCTGAAGAGTCCTCTTCCGATCCGGACAACGCTCTGATCAAAACTTCTTGTGCCCTGAAAGAAACCAAGAGGGCCAGAGTTGGCCTCCATTCCCTTTCGGGGTTTCGTCTCGTGGTTATTTATACCCCCGAGTAAGTGGGGGAAGGGTTGCTCTGGCGCTGTGGTACCCCTGCTGTACAGGGCTGAGGCTGATTACTCTGAGATTTCACCCTGTTTTCGGAAGCTCCGTTTGCGGCACCGTTTGTTTAAGACCCGTGAATACATTTGTCACCTCGGCGCTCGCAGCTTGGATTTAGGTCTGTTTGCCTCGCCTACTTCTCCCAGCGATGCTCCCATTGCATCTCTCAACCGTACAAGTAGTACTCGGCGTCTTTCTCTGCAAAATAATTGCTTACAAAGGTGTGGCCCCTTTTGACTAAAATATTATCCTCCGACACAACTTTGGTCGGAAAAATTCGCGGGGCTAGTTGGGAGGAGGAGGGTGGTCAACAACTCTAGATTCAATTTCTTAGAGAAAAGGCTTGTCCGGTACACCAAGTTTTTCTTAAAAAAACTAAGATAAATAATAAATTCCCGCCTGGTATACTGATTTCTGAAATGAGGCGTAGATTAGGGAATAAAATAGTTGCAACGTGTATAATTATATAATGTTGGACTTTTTAGAAAACTTTCAGTTTACAAACAAAGCGACTTTGAAAAAATCTCCAAGGGATTATGTCTCCGGAAATAAATAGTAACTTGGAATCGTGAACCATGGAGAAAAAAACAAATTGATTCAACCCAATTGCTGTGAGGGTGGGTTTTTGTAGCCCCATGGTAAATCCTGCCTTTTAAGAGGCGCAAAAAGGATAACCTGGGGGGAAAGGGGCTCTGGGTGAAATAAACCCCCATATCGACTTTGTGTCAAATGGATCATTTCATGTTTATTTCGGTCGATATTTCCGGTCTCCCCCTTTCCTTTTTCCCCAATTCCTCCTTCTTTTGGTGCATCCTAATGTCGGGGCATCCTAATAAAACCTCCGGAAGCAAAATCCTCATTTTATTTCCGGGCGAGGGACTCGAGGGATAATTAAAGATTAATTTTTGCAACATCCGGGACTCAACAAAAAACATGTGATCCACCTCACCTACGAAAAAAAAAGGTTTCTGGCAACAGAAACACGTAAACTCGTCACCAACAAGGTCCTATGCTTTGTCCTGGTTACGAACTCCTTTATTGGTTAAAGGGGGGGTTGCCTTCGCTAAGGAACCTTTCTGGCGTGAAGGTTTGGGAAACCCAAGACTTTGATGTGATGTGGTTCAATATCGATCCAAACTGACTAAGTTCCTCTGCTGCCTTTACCTATCACCAATGAACCTTCATATAACGCCTCTTTGGTTTTTTTCACTCAAACTGGACTACATTCAGGAGAACCATCCAACAGCTGGAAACCATAATCATGGGGACTTTTGTACATAACCTGGCCAACAAAAAGAGATGTCGGGTCGTCAAGCCGAGGCCTTCGCCATCACTCATGGTCTAGAACAACTGGTCGAGCTACCAACCCGCATCCCTGATGTCAACAACCAGTCTGCTAATACCTAGATCTTTCCTCACCACCAATCCTGACCCGTATAGAATAGAAGTTTGTCCCCTTGAAACTCGATCACACCCTCATCTCCACAACGTGCTCTTTCCATTTACCATCGAGCTGCACAATACCACCCCGTCTCATGTGGCATTACAATTCGCGACTGGAAAGGTTTCGTATGTTTTTCTCAGCGTCATGGAAGAGAGTTTGTTTCTCTTCAGTAGATCCAACACGATGTGCTGGAGACAATTTCTGAAATCATCATGTTGGGGATGCAAACTCATACCGAATACCGAAAGAAGAACATCATCCGATGGGACCTGGTTTACCAGAAACTGCTCTAGAGCTGTGGCTTCCAAAAGGCAGCATACCATCGATGGCTAGAAAATCTGGGCCTGAGACCAGAGCAGCATATGTCGAGGCTAGAGGATATGCAAGAGACAATGGAATGCTCAAAGATGCCCACAATGCCCAATAAGATCAAAACTTGCTGAATGTCCTAACTGATCCGTTCATTTTGGTCTTCCACCAAAGCTTTGGGAAGAAACTTCACTTCCAGCTCATTTCGTCCTCTAACCAAAGAAGATGGAACACTAGCAACGACTGCCCAGGAAAAGCCAATATCTTTGCGCACCCATTTGCTGGAAATTCCACTCTGGATTCATCGGGAAAACAACCCCGAACATTACACCTATTCACAGTCACATGCCTAGGATCACCTTTCGCCAACGTACTATCAGAAAGATTTTGCTGGGTCTCAACACCAACAAACCTGTGGATCTGACGGAATCCGCCGATTGTTCTCAAGAAATGTGCCCCCAACTAACACCTGTCTTTGCAAGTTGTTCAACCACTCTTACCTTTGGGGTATTTCCGTCCAATTGGAAAATTGCAAGAGTACAGCCAGTCCCTAAAAGGCAAAGGCCCTACCTAGCAACCACAGACCTATCGCACTGCTATCTATTATTTCAAAGGTCATGGAAAAGCCATCAACATCGAGCTCATGAAATATCTGGAAGACTCAGGAATTGTCAACGATAGGCAATATGGCTTCCGCTATCAGAGATCAACTGGTGACCTGCTCGCTTACGTCTCCATATATGGCGGCTATCTATTGAAAAGTATGGAGAAACTTTAGCTGTGGCTTAGATATCTCCAAGGCGTTCGATCGAGTTTGGCACCAGGGACTCCTCGCCAAGCTTCCGTCTTATGGCTTGCCCCCCAGCTGTGTTCTCTGCTTGCTGGTTTTCTCAAACGGTCTCTCCATGTAGTGGTCGATGGAGTTTCATCTGACACTCTACTCATAAATGCTGGTGTTCCCGGATCTATTCTCGCACCAACACTATTTCTACTTCCATCAACGACCTGTTGAAAGCAACTTCATGTCCAGTACACAGCTTTGCCGATGATGGTACCCTCCATACCGCTTTCTTCCAGGGCCCCTATATCAGCCCGTGAAACCAGAAATGAACGAGGAAGAAATGTTAATAATATAAATCTGGACTCAGCAACAATTCTCGAGTGGGATCTGATAACTTGGTGGAATTCAATGCAAACAAAACACAAGCATGTCTTTTCTAGAAAAGCCGATCTCTTGTTAACTAACTTTGTCAGGGTAACCTACCACTGAAGTCATCCATATCGATGCTTGGTACTTATCATAATAACCTTTCCTGGGAAAATCACGTGAGGTCCATTGCCAAAAGTGCATCCCAAAACTTGGTTTTGTTTCGTGCCAAGAGCTATTTCCCTCCCACTCAGCTGCTTATGATCTATAAGGCACAGATCCGACCTGTCCTGAATATCTGTTCCCATATTTGGAGCGCGGCCCTAAACATATCCTGAAGCTATTGGATTCTGTCAAAAGGGCAATTCATCCGTCGGTGATCCTCGCTTCTGACTCTTCTAGGAACACCGTAGAAAAGTTGGCGATTTGTCTCTATTTTATAGATATTTTCATGGGCGATGCTCTCGGAATATCAACAATCGTTCCTGCTTTTGGCAGTCTCTTCTGAGACTTACGTCAAGTCCAGTCATCACACCTTCGTGGTCACTTCGGAGACCTGCAGAACATCACTTTCCAAAGACTCGTTCATCCAACGAACAGCGAGGCTTTGGAACTCGTCCTGGGAGGTGTTCCCGAGGCATACAACCTCAGAAATTTAAGAAGAACACCAACCCACTCTTTCCCTTGTTCCCATTTCTGAACATTACAGGATATCCTTTCGTGGAACCAGAACATAAAAAAAATAAAATATGACATCTTTAAAATGAATTCAATGATTTCTTTGTGGAATCGCTGAAAATATCAATGAATCCCTCGAAACCTATCAGAAGCTGATGAAAAAAAACTACAAAAAGTTCCGCTGCCTCCAAATCATTCTTTCTCAAACCGGGCTCGAGCTCTACCAAGGTGGTGGTGGGAGATATAGTCAGGCTTTTGAAAACGGTCACCATACATCATGACTGCGGCTCTCATAATTTTTTCTTGAGAAACTAAGTTTATGGGGTGAGAGAGTTGCACTTTCTCATAAAATCATATTTCACCAACATACTCCAGACTGTAGGGTGGAAAACTGCAGATCAGAACTAAAAAGATTATGAGTGCCGCGAAGATCGGTCCTTGGCTCACTTTTCATTGTTTATATTAATGACCTATCTCAATTCTTAGTTCCAGAAAAATGTACTTTATTTGCTGATGATACAACAATATTGTGTTCGCATAAGGATACGGAACAATTGAAAATATTGTCCCAAGACATTCAAAATGAAGCAAAACTTTGGTTTCAATCGAATAAATTACTGTTAAATGATGGTAAACCTCAGAACATCATTTTTTCAACAAGCTCTTCTGTACTTGAAAACAAAAGAGTCAAGCAACATGGACTAACAATTGACGACAAACTCATTTGGAATTTTCATATTGACCAACTGAAGCACAAACTCTCGAGCTCACTATTCCTATTACGTCAGCTGGAACAGAGACACTCAAATGCATAAATTTTGCACTGTTCCATTCACATTCAACTTATGGCACTTGAGAATTATGGCAAACTGTGGATTCAGAGACCACTGCCAGCCTTTATTTGTTCTCTAAAGCTAAAGAAAGTGGGCAAACATTGGTTGGTATCTTGCTTCACCAAAGGCCGAAAATGTTCAGTATAATATGTCATCTGAGAAATCTACTGGGTCCAATATTCCAGATAACTTATCTATATCAGAATTATATGAATTATTACTTCAGGCAAATGACAAACAAACTTCAGAGACAAAAATTGAAATAGACGCTAGATTGTAAAGCCTCTCTGATAAGTTAGAGAAAGCTTATGATAAAATACATTACCTAGAAAGCAAATTCCAAACACTAGAGAGGAAGCTCCGTAGAAACAATGTTATTGTATTTGGGCTAGAACATTCTGACCCACAAAATCCTCTAGGGAATGCTCTCTCGAAGTTAAATGAATTTCTTAGCACATATCTCAAATTCCATGACATTAACCATGCACGTCTAATGAAGAAAGGACAAACGAACTCTTCAATATTACTAGAATTATCTGCATAGGAAAATCAGGTTCAGGGAAGATGAACATAATGTCAATGTGAGACGTAAAAAAAACATTATATCTATTCCTAAACATAAAACTGCACTATTTCAACGATCTTTTCCACATTCAATCGCGACTGCTTATAATAACCTGAGCTCTGATTCAGAACATAATAAACCCATTAACAGCTCCAGAAAAGAAATCTTCGACAATATGTTCAAAGAGCTGATATACCTCTGTTGTATAGTTATTGTTAGTATATTGATCATTTCGACTTTCGACCATATGTCTCATTTGGAATTGTTACTAACAGTTCGTTTCTTGTTTATACTCTTTATTTATTTTCTTAAAAAAAATTGTTTCATTTTTCCGATCTGGTATTCAGGGTAGAACAGTTGTTAATTAACTGAGCGCCATTTAACCAGTTTACTTTACTTATATGTATGCATATTGTTATTGCTTGTTTATTTTCTTGCTGGTTAATAAAGGAGATTATTATTATTATTATTATACAACAACTGCGCTTCCAAAATGGCAGCAATTTTGGTGAGTACCTTTCAAATGATGCCCAAACACCCCTAGCATGTTCAGGATGGAAACTTTTCAGACTACCCTCGTTAATGTTATCTGTAAGCCACGTGCAATGGTTTTTGGTAATTTTAATTCATTTCTATGGGTAAAGAATATGCATAGATGTGTAAAGTTGAGATGTCACTTGTTCAATGGCGTCTGGAACATTGATAACCTCATCTAAGTTAGAAATGCTGCAGACCAAAGTTGCAAACCTCCTTAGATAATTTTTTTTCATGTGCTACCCACGAAATAATCACGAACGTGTTGCTGAAGAAGGCGATATTTTTCCAAACGATCCGCATCCACTCATCCATCCTCTGAAGAAATATCCAAAACCGTCCAAGGGTACTTCAGAATACTGTAGGCGCGTTTATTAATTTGGAAATAAACATGCAGACTCATCGTTAAAAGTAAAAACGATTTTTTTTTCTACAACTGTCTACATTATATTTTCAATGTTTGTTTATTCATCAATAATCAGTATTCAAATGACGCTGTTTTCGATTCCAGAAAAGCAATTTCAGTCTTAATGAAGTCACGCGGCATATCCAATTGTTTTTCAATCCATTAACATGTTAACGAATGGATTGTGTGATTTTCCTTTTTCGCTACTCTCGGCCTTCATCTGCAATCACTCTGTTCAAGAAATAACAAATTGAATTCCAAAAAACGGCGTTAACGGTTACTTGCTTCACCGTATTTATTGTAACTGAAAGGCAGTGCAGTGTCAGTGATGTATATATGCAGCGAGACGATGTTTTTTCTACAAAAACTACGCTGTTTCGCGGTTTCGAAAATTTTGACAAATTTGACAATTTTTCCTCAATTCCTATTTATATTTTTGTTTTTTAATGCACAAACGTTGTTCAAGGTGCAAAAACTACAAAGCAAAGGCAAAAAAATAAATAGAATAATTTTCTTTTCAACCTGAAGATGACAAATACTATGTCAAAACATCGTTGAAGAAATTATGCAAGTTACCTGAATCAGACTTACATTCCGAGGACAATATTTTTCTATAATGTTTCCTTATGGCTCAAGCTCGACGAAATACAATTTTAAAAAAAATTGTAACCCGACTACGGAAAAAAATAACTATAATAAAAGGAAAAACAGTTCAAAACCTTCCACCCGACTAAGACTAGGGATGAATAAAATAAAATAAAAAGTAAGAAACAAGTTAGTTGCTGATTATTATCATCGTCTCATAGTCAAATTTCAATTCAAATAATCAATTACATAATAACCATTTTATGTGCAATTTTACATTCATCAAATTCTCGAGAATCACACCTAAGCATAGAATATGCTTGTACTGTGCCAATTCTCTCAAATTGGATGATTACTTACGACTATAAAAAATAAAAAAATTATTACGGTGCGGTTTGAGGTATTAAACAAAAATTTATGAGTAGCGGGGAGAAAGGGAACAAAAGTTCATATTATAGATTATGTAATATGTATATAATATATATTGGAGTGAGAAAGTAAATGCAGTGAACCAAAGGAAAGAGTGAGAGAGGGTAATCCTGAATGAATACTCTTATGGAATTTTTGTGTGATATGATTAATTTGCGTCAGTTTAGTAGTAGTAGTAGTGACTTAAAAGATATTGTTAAACACAGTTGCATTTTCAGCGAGGTATAATTTTAAACTTTTTTTGAATTTGGGAAGTGTGTTTATATTTTTCAGAAGTGCTGGGAGCATATTGTAGGGTTTAGGACCGAAAAAGAAAACGAATCTCTGAGTGTGAGTCTTGTGAAACAATGGAAGTTGTATTTTATCGGTGAATCTACTCACTTTGGATTTGCATTGGTCATATTTTTCCATGTTCGAATGAATCCATGTCAGGCTTTGGAAAGTATATAAGGATCTGATGTTTAGTAATTTGGCGTCTCTGTATAGTGATTCACTTGAATGCAATCTGTGTTTCTTGAATATTATTTTTAATAAAGTGTTTTGCACTGTTTGCATGCAGGTCATTGAACTATAAAATGTTCCACCCCAAGCTATTATACAATACCGTATTACCGACTCTGCCAGAGATGTATAACAAATCATGAAATTCTTCCTATCAAGAATATCCCGTAGATTATAGAAGGTGTAAATAAGCTTTCTCAGTCTTTTTGTGACATGACTTATGTGTTCGTCCCACCTGAAGGCCAGTCTTTTGATATGTTAGATATTCCTGTTTATTCAGTTCTGTTGAAGTCTTCTGGCAGTTTCGAGTAGAATGCCGTGGTCGTGTTTATTTTTTATTCTTGATTGTCGCCATTTCCATTGTTTTTATTTGACTATCAAATTACGTTTGCTTTTTGTAGTTGACAACGTACGACCATGCCACTTGAATTGAATTATAACGTTATTGATGTAAAACTGCCAGATGATTTCAATAGAACTAGATAAACAGAAATATCTAACATATCAAAAGACTTGTCTTACTCAATAAGACGATCATAGCAATCAGCACCTAACTTGTATCTTATTTTTTAGTTTATTTCACGTATCCCTATTCGGAGAAAGGTTTGTTACTTTTTTACTTTAATTATAGTTATTTTTTTGAGAGTATAAAAACATGATCTCTCAGTGGACGCCAACGGATGCAAAAAAGTCAGGTTTGAAAACTGAAAAAGTTAAAATAACCAATCATTCACTACGTGCAACAGCTGTTTCAAACTCAGCAAAGAAAGGGGTTGATTAAAATGACATTCAAACCCAAAGTCCTTGAAGAACAAAATTGGATGTCAGTGCCATCAAAGAATTACTCAAACTATGCACAGAAAAAACATATTTCCAATTCAATAACGAATTTTATCAACAAGAGTTTGCTATGGCGATTGGTTCTCCTTTGTCACCCATTTCAAGTAACATATTCACGGAATACTTTGGAGAATCCTCCGTTGAAACATTCCACAATGGCCCAAAAAGATGGTGGAGATACGTGGATGATGTTTTCGCTATCTGGAATCGAAGTGAGGAAGAATTCAAATTTTTCTTGGATCACATAAAGGGTCAAGAACCGACGATCGAATCCACGTTAGAATCAGAACAAAACAACCAACTTCCCTTTTTAGATTTCATGATCCAAAAATCGTCATCCCAAATGGAAACATCTGTACACAGAAAGAAGACACATACCAATTGATATCTACATTACAACTAAAATGATCATGCCAATGTGAAAAAAGGCATAGTTGAATGTCTCTATAATCGATCCCAAACAGTTTGCAATTCCAACCAGAATCTACAGGAAGAAATAAACCTCATAGCATCTGTTCTCAAGGAAAATGCATATCCGGATCAGTTTGTCGAAAAAACAATCAATGACATTGAAAACAGAAATCCACCAAACAACCAATTAACACAAACACACAGGAGTACTCCCACTACCTACACATTTCACAACCAACATAATACCTTATGTCACCGGATTATCTGTGAACATCAAACGGATTGGACATAGGTATGATGTGAGAACATCATTCAGAACAACAAACACACTGAGATCTATACTAACCCAAACAAAACCAAAAAACGTCAAATGAAGTACCAAAAACTGTGTTTACAACATACCTTGTTCGTGTGGTGATAGTTATATAGGTGACCATTAGAAGTGCGCCAAAGTGAACATCAGAGTAACATCAGGAATCGACAAATAACCGGATCAAAAATTGCAGAACATATCCTCACATCCAATAACGATCATACGATTGAATGGATTAGGACGAAAATCTTGATGAAAGAACCACTTCAAGAGAGGAGAAAATTGAAAGAAACGGCCTGTACTCTTCTTTCCAATAACAACTGCTTTTCAATAAATTGGGTTGAAATGGACCATACATGGTTACCTCTACTCAGAGAGGAAGTGAGATATGGTAGAATGCTAATGTACTGATCTGAACATATATCAAATGAGCAATACATCACTCTCAAATTTTTTGGCAAATCTCAATCAACATCCGTCATTCGAAAAAGCGAAAAAGTATCTGCAAGAAAAATCCAAATCATTCAAACAAAGGAGATTCAGAAGATTTTGAGAACGGGAGCAAATATAGTCCCCGAAACGTCAATCGAAAACTATATAGAGAAGTATCTTTTAATTTTTTACTATTTTTTATAGGCAGATTCAGGGAACGACAAGTTACTGACAACTTGAATCATATTTCTATAGGAAATATAATTTGGTGAACGCGGTAACTTATCGGGGTGAACTAATTAGTTTGCCCTTTCTACACTTGTATAGATTTTCCTGATTATATTCTCATTTTCAGACTGTGGAAGGTTACCCAAAAAAACATGTCAAGAAATTTTCAACATTTTGTGTAGTTACCTTCAGATAGAAAATAAAAATTTTCTATAGCAGAAAATATTTTATTCGAAAGAAAAACCGTTATTTCACATAATCTAACGTGATACGTAAAGTGCGTTATCTTCATTGCTCATTCCAGGCGTGACTAAGGATTGTCCCCTCATTTCCATCGCACCTTGTAAACTTATCGTGTTTTTTCCGTTTCATGAACGTCTTATAAATATTGCAGGCACCATTCGTCCCATCGTGTATCATTAAACAGAATACACAACGAGCACAAATAGAAGAAGAAAACGTTAATGAACCAGTGTATAATTGCATATATCTATTTTAAAACCAGATTAACCGCTACACACGCCTGCCCGGAGCAAATCTCCACATTAGTTTTTGTTGCAATCTGCTAGTTGATTAGACGAACGGAATAGCTGGTCGTTCGAAATGCGTGTCGATGGTATTCAGAGTGAACAGAAAAAGTTGAGGCATTCCTTGATTTTTTTTTATGGAGGAAATGACCTGAAAACATCTCTTAAATCAGTCACGGTACGCTATTCGTGCAGAGCGCAGTGGTTGTAATCGACAGATGCCATAATTCAAAGAAAAAGTAATCACACCAATGGATAAAAAAGGCAAATTTCACAATTTCATTATCAATTCTAAAATCAGCATCAATCAAGTTAGAAATCGATTGGATTGGGAACTTCTCATCTATATCCCTTTCTCCAGGAGGTCACAATTGTGACTTATTTATTTAGCGATCGTCGAAATCTTCGGCGAATGTGTTAACGTCGGATTCAGATGATTGTGAGGTCTATTGGGAATACATTTTCAGCAATTTAACGGCGTTTTTTTTGTTTAGTCATGTTTAGATTTCATCCAGTCAAGTGGTCTGGAACTAAGTATACATATTTTTCACTTTTTAACCGACGAAATAAAAGAGGAGCGCATTTCGGGGTCCTCTAGTCGACGCGTATAATTTTTTGATTTAAAAAAAAATCCTTTCCAAAGGGTAGCAAAATGGGGGATATTGATCGTTCACTAAAATATACAATATGTTTCGCATAGAGGTTATTATTATTATTTTTATCATCGACACATTCTCCTAATAGTACTTTACTGAATGAATCAAATCTAGTAAACTCAAGAACAGTTGTGTTCCTCGAACTTGCAATATGCAAAGAGTTTTGTGAAAATGTCTGCCACTTGATCATCAGAGAAACTATACTGGATATCGATGACTGCTTCATTCACCTTTTCATTGATAAAATGATAGCGAACAACAATATGTTTGCTCTTATGATCAAACTGTCCATTTCGTTTTAATGTCAGGTGCTGTGATTGTCGATATTCAGCTTGATGGTCACATTTCAATTTGTGAGCTTGTCAATGGGAGATTTTGAATAAATGAACTCCTTAGTGCAATCTGCAGCAGCCATATACACAGCGTCGGTACTAGATAGGCCACAATCGGTTGTTTTCTGGAACACCAGCATACAGATTCTTTACATAACATCACAACATATCCAGTCGTGCCTCTCTTTAGAGTCTCCCGCAAAATCTGAGTCACAGTGTGCTATCAATTGTTTGTCTTTTGAATTTCTTGAGTATCAAATTACATAATCTTGGGAGTTTTTCAAATATTTCAGTATTCTTTTTACGTCAGACTCACTTCAAAATGACAATTGTGGCTGCTCTTCCTGGTTTTCTCGAACTACATGGTTTTTCCTACTGAAACTGAAGGTGTGATTCGTCTTTTGGTAAATATCTTTGAATGTATCTTCTGACGGTGTTGGACGATTTGGATACAACACCCTATATTCACAATTTGCTGGCACGTTTATTTTTGTTGTTTCGTATTCAACAAGTATACGTTCGAACTTTTTCTTCCTCATTGTGAACCATTTTGATTTTTGCATTGAAGAAATGTCACTAAACAAACAAAATATAGTTGTAATTTTCGTAGTTTACTTTGGAAATGTTAACTTTCATAGGATATGTATTTTACAGTAACAACTAGTCTAACTGAAAAATGGTAGAGGATAGGGGTAACCTATGGTATATTTTTGAAATAAGGAAAAAATGATAATTCTAAAAATATAGTTTCTCCCCAAAGAAACCCTTGCTCGACTGAAAAAAATCAAGAATGGAAACAAATTCATATTTCAAATGATGACAACACTGTGAAAAAACACCTGCGTCAAATTGTCATCATTACACTGGAAGTGAACATAAAACAAACAGAATACCGGTTGAAACAGGAAGCGACAATTTACGATTAATTATAGTATGAAAATAGCGGAAAATTATTTTCGGTGAAAAGGTGAACGGTTTCATTAAAAATTTCATTAATTCCAAAAACACTGCAATGGCTGTGAGATTGAAATAGGTTTCTCATAGGCTATGAAATTAAATGGTCGATTACGCCGAGAAAATGAGCTTGATGAGTTTTGCATAAATTAGGTACGTGTTCGATCGTTATTCCTTCCTTTCTGACCTAATTTGTACATTTCTACCATAATGATATTCTAAAAGGATGTTGTACCATTTGTGTGGCACGTTGTTCATAACTTGGCTATGTCTTTAGTAAATTCAAGGACATTATCTTACTGTGAAAATAGTAAGTTAGGAAAAACTTTTTTTTTGTCGAGTAGACAAGAAGTCTGCGCGTCTAAAAAAACACTTTTTGGGCATGTTGCATGTACAATTTTTTCGGAAACTGTGTAGAATATCAAATCAATTAGGCACGTTTCTTTATTATATTAATTTTTAGACCAAAATTAGGAATATTCTAATTCTTGATTATATTTTTTTTTGGTGATTAATACAAAGTCGTCTCCTCAAAATGTATATTTCTTCAATAATTGGTCCCAAGATCCAAAATACTAAAACACGTTTCAAGCGTATATACGTTCATCTTCAGTTAGGCAATACAAAGTTATTAGAAAAATTGGGTGGAGAAGAAACCATGAAATGTAAAAAATGTATCTAATAACTGATACGGAACATCTCTAGGATAACAAAGTTTCAAAGATGTTCCATATTAGTTATAAGATACATTTTTTACATTTAATGATTTTTTCTTCACCCCATTTTTCTTATTATTTTTGTATTGTCTAACTGAAGATGAACATATATGCGTTCGGAACATGTCTTAGTATTTTGGCAAATCATTCGTTTTGTGGAAACGATTTTGTGTTGATCATCTCCAAAAAAACTTGATCTTCCACTTCATGTATGGATTACTATTTTGGTATCGATATTTATATTAAAATTCGAACAATTGCTAAAATTGAAGGGATTCAATTTGTTTGAAATGCTTGGAGTATTTAAATGGTTGTTTTTGTTAGAAAATGAAGGTAAGGTGTCCGATTCATGTTGAAGGTTTTCATGTGAATTTTTTAATGGACTTGGCAATTTTAATTTTGTTTGTTGAATTGTCTATATATCCTTCAGCAACATTGGTAAAATTCCGTCAGCCTGACTCTTCAAATTTGTGATATTTCCACCATTTACAGGAAATAACGTCGCCGAAATTCGTCAAAGAAATTTTTACGATTGAAAAATTCTGCGAACCTCAGTCATAGATTTCCAAAACAATAGACAACGGCAGGCTCAATCGAACATTTTCCTTTTTTGTAATTTACAAAAAATCGGTTTTGTGTACTATGGGAAGGCCGTAAGATAAATATTTTCTATACAATGCCAAATTTTCTTGCCCAATTGTTACAACAAATGTTCTCTCAATGTGTATTTTGGAAATTCCGCATTTCCATAAGCAACATGTCTCCCTTGTTCATATGATTAATTGACATTTTCAGGAGAATTTTAAAGAATTACTACCTATGGGCGTCACCGTATATATATATATATATATATATATCTATATATATATATATATATATATATATATATATATATATATTAGGGTGTTTTTTACGACTATTTTTTTTGTTTCATGCTCCCAAACAAAAATTTTGTTCGAAATGTCTAAAAACAAAATTCTTGAAAATTTTAGTTTTTAATATTAACATTAAGTAATTTCCCAGAGCGTGGAAAGATTTTCCATCTAGGATACACGTGAACTCTGTTTTTTTTTTTTTTCAAATATCTATAAGTCAGCGGCATATCATGCTATCAAATCGCACCAAAGCGAGATTTACTCAGGATTGCATGCTCTGCAAAATACCTATTGCAACATTGCGACATAGCTGTAATCTGCACTTTACTAAATCTGATTTTCGTAGAAAATTCTAATTTTTTTGACGTTATTTCATTAATGACTGGATTTATGGAAAAAATATGCTGAACAAACTTCAATTTCCTACAAAAAAGTCCCATAAGCCCAATCGCTAAGATTGATATTTCTCGAGATATAAAGCGTTAACTTTGTTGTAATATGAAATTTTTGAGAATTATCGACAAAGTTAACGCTTTATATCTCAAAAAATATCAATCTTAGCGATTCGGTTTACAGACCTTTTTTTGTAGAAATTAAATTTCCTGTAAGTTTCCCATTCACATTTTCTCCAAACCAGTCATTCATGAAGTAACGTTAAAAATATAAGAATTTTCTACAAAAATCAGATTTAGTGACACGTACAACCTTACAGGGGCAGATTACAGTTACCTCGCAATGGGCACTTTTGTAGAGCATGTAATCCTGAGTAAATCGCGCTTTGGTACGATATGATAGCATGAAATACTGTTGAGTTATATATATATTTGAAAAAAAAAACGTGTATTTTAAATGGGAAATTTTCACGCTCTGGGAAAGTAATTGATGTTGATATTAAGAGCTCGAATTCCCAACTAAATGTTCGGTTGGGAGCACAAAAAATTGTTGTAAAAAAACACCCTAATATATTTGTATATATACATATTTATATTTATTGGGTAAGGTTTTGATAATTGTAATATTTCTCGAATTCTCTTGGGTATTTTTATTCGTTTGTAGACATACAATGAAATTTATATTATTTTAGCTTTGAGGGTATCTTCGGTAAAATTTATTTTTGGAAAATACATCTGTAATACATTTTTTCTTTCCCTAACTCACACTCACACATTAAATCACAAACTAAAAAAAAAAATTTGAAAATTTTCCAATATTACAGTAGCTTACAAAAATTTAGTACTTCTTAAAAAAATATTTTCAAAACTGAAGGATAAAGATCCCCCCTTAGAACAATCGAATGTAGTGAATTGCATCCTTTGTTCTGAATCTGATGAAAAATATATCAGTCAAACTAAAAGAAACCAAAAGATAGACTTTGCACTAATAAAAGTAAGACATTCTAAAAAAACTTGCACTATAGCTCAACATATCACAAACCTGACTATGATAATTTGACCATATTGAAACATAAATGCAACTTAAAAACACGCAAATTTTTCGAAATGACTTGCATTTTCAAGGAACCTGATTCTATGAATTGCAAAACGGATATCGACAGTCCAAGTATCATTTATTCTTATTTATTGAGCATTCCTTCACAGCATTTTCATAATTTCTCACAATAATTACAATTGACGTTGGCAGTTCTGTCAATCAACATGGCATCACTGTTGGCAGTTGGCATCACTGCTGTTGGTTATTCTGACACATGATTTGTTAGGTTGATTAACGGCAATTTCAAAATCAATAAATGAATTCGGAAATGTACCTTTTCAACTGGCCGCCCCATGGGTGTTTTAATTTTTTTTCAAATGCGAAAAATGCTTTGATTGAATCAGAAATGTTTTTCTCCGTCATGAATATTGGAAAGAATACTAAAATGTGTACAACGCAATAGTTGTTTCTCAGAGATGAATCAACATTCGTATATATGTTGAATCGTTAGATATCACTACGAGTTCGTCTTTCCTTGTGGTTAATTTCAACTCTTCTGCGTCAATTTTCGCATTAGTTGTGGAATTGGAAATTGCTCATTCCACCGGCTCAACATTTTCCAGCTACCTTCAGTCGACAATGCCCTACAAATATCCATAGCAATAATTACATATTTCAAACATTTTACTTCAACATTCACTCAGAGAATTAGTCGCGGTAAATTACTATGAAATTATGATGCGAAGAAGTTTGATGCTAAAGGCAACATATGCCAGAGCTTGGAATATCATAATGTAAGACGAATCGCCGGCCGTGAATAAAACGGAAGATGTTGACGTTCTCTTGATATATACAGTGCTCGTCTAAAGTCCGTTCCCCCCCTACTAATTTTTGGACCACCTGGTATTTCGCAACGGAATTGGGAGGGCCCAAATAGGAGATGAGAACCTACTTTTTCACAGCTCAAAGTTTTAAAATGGCGGCTGAGCGCCATCTTCAATATTTTTTTAAGATAGATCATTCCATTTTCGAAATACGCTCATAATTCACAACAGTTTTCTTCAATACACTTCACTCCTGAATTCAATTTTTTTCGAAATATTAACGTTTGAAAAGTGACATCTTGGTCATTTCAAACCCAACCAAAAACACTAATGTTGCTTTCAATCAAGTTTGCATTGGGAATGATCGTTGTCGCGGTAACATCTTGTTTACTGTCAAACTGAACTGCTAACTGTCAAATAGCCCGTTGAGCACATAAATCCTTTCATGAAAAGTGTGATCATGGCTCGTAGTTTAGACGATAAATTTGAAGCAGTTTTGATATTTGGAGAAGCTGGAAGAAATTATTATCTAGCAATCCCTATGTTCAATGATAGGTTTCCCGAGAATCCTATTTCGAGGTCATATTTGCGCAAACTTTTGAATAAGCTCCAAGCAACTGGTACGCTGAAAGATGCTCCAAAATCAGGAAGACCGCCTCTTTCAGAAGAAAAAAAGGTAGAAATTGTTGCTGAAATGGTAATCAATCCGACTCCGTCGACGTCTGCAGTTGCCGAATCCTGTGGAGTAAGTTCAAAAAGTGTCCAAAGAGTCCTAAAAAAAAAGTTTCATCCATATAAAATGAAAATCCTGCATGCTCTCACGGAGGATGATCCGGATCGGAGGGATGAATTTTGTGAGTGGTTAACAAGAACAATTGAAGGAGAACGGGGCTTCCTAAAACGTGTATGTTTCGCAGACGAATGTACGTTTTTTCTTAATGGAAAAGTCAACGAACAGAATGAACGATACTGGTGCGAAATTCGCTAATTACAAAAAATAGTGCTTTTCCCAAGTCGTTGCACAAATAACTATTATCAAATTGTTTGATTAAAACAAATATTTTTCCCCTTCCTTGAATATGATAAATGTAAATATTTTTCAAATAGTTTTTTGTTTTTTCTTGAAACTGAAGAATAACTGGCTCTGAAATCAGCCATTTTCAACGTCAAATGATTAGAATGGGCAAAAAAGGGGAAAAAGATTGCCCAATCAGTTCAAATCGACGGTATTTGTATCTAAAGTCTATTTCATCTTAATAAAATGCCGATTGCTGTAATCTACTTGAAAACAGGTATCATATGTTCTGAAAATGATAAAGATGTAGATCTTGACGATAAAATAATTTCTGTCGACGGTTTTCAAAATATCAACCCTGTGTCTCAAAATGTTGATTTTGTTGGGCATTTAATTATGAAGGAGGAAGCCCATCAAATTTCAAGTATTTATGATTTGTATAAAAATGTGGACATTTCTTGCAGGTAATGAATTCCGAATTGATCTCATCATTGCATGCAAACATTACTTTTGAAGGCATTGTTGACTTACCGAATATTTCCGACTCCAACGTGACTGGTTACTCTCCAAGTGTCAGAACCAGGAAAACCTAGGAAAGTAATTATAATTATATATAGAAACTATTATCAAATCGATATAGACAGTTTTAATTCATATTACCATGGTACGCAATGGGACTTAATCAGTCAGTTGGGCAATGTTAATAATAATAATAATCATCATAACCTTAATTTTCCTTAGATAACAACATTGCATGGGACTTGTCAGTACTTAAAATTAAAAAATAAAATATGTGAATCAAAAGAACAATAACAGCTCATTCAGTAATATAATCATGTTAGTTCTCAGAATAAAACGGGAACTCAAGATTATAGAAAATGTACGTAATTATTAAACAATGTGCGTTCAACCGAAAAGTATTAAAAAATCGTGTGCGGTCGGGAGACTGGTAGAAATCGTCACGTGATACCAAGCAATACCTATATATCCTTTTAACAAACTCCTCCGTCACAGTAAAAGGTATTTTATTCCTGATAATAGTATTCGTTATATTTATCAAATTGACGTGCCAGTTATTCAATGTAAACCTTTAATCCAACTTCGGCATACAAACAACATGAGAAATCTTGTCCAAAAAAGGATATAATCATCCAAACACACGTTATATAGAAATATAAAAGAAACAAAAATATCTTCCACGTATTACCAGTCAACGATAATGGGTGGTATGATTAAAAACAGTATTTGCTTGTACTTCAAGTAAATGCTCCATTTTGTACTTTTCACTTCAAAAATGAAATAATTTGCTCCACATAATTCTTGAAGAAACACTTAGTGAGTACCAGGACCAATCACTTTATACTTTGCTTTATTTACGTCAGAAGTTAATACTGCAGAAACTACTAATGTTATATAGTATTTCCTCCATTTGGGAGTGTTTGGTATAGTTTTCAAGAAGCTACTCATAGAGTAACTTCACATCGTCGAGTCAAAGGAGGGAAATGTGTGAACGTATGGGAAGGAACACTATAGAAAATTATTTCGGTAAGTCATTATTTTGGGTAGCTTGCACTATTGGGCTCTGTACTTTTAGCATCAATGCAAACAATGTTGAATGGATAGCTAATGAGTTCTTAGGAAATCATATTGAGATGAGGGGAGCAGCTTTATCAAATATAATGAAAATGGAGTTCTAAGATTTCTAAGTGATCCTGGGTTTCAACAAGGAGGGTTGAATTTTGTGAGTGGTCAACAAGAACAATTGAGGGAGAACGGGGCTTCCTGAAACGTGTATGTTTCGCACACGAATGCACGTTTTTTTTTTGGAAAAGTCAACAAACAGAATGTACGATACCGGAGCGATACTAATACGTATATTTTTAGAGAGGGACATGCCCAGTTTCCTAAAAAGCTGAATGTTTGGGCGGGGATTTTGGGCAATCGCGTTGTTGGACCGATTTTCATCAGAGGCAATCTCACAGGAGTTCTTCACAGAAATCTTTTAGAAACTGAAATTGAACCTCGAAAAAAACAAATTGTATTTAACAATCAGAAAGAGTTTGAAAATCGTGAAATCATATTTCAGCAGTTTGGAGCACCTCCCCATTTCGATCGCATGGCTAGAGAGTTTCTCGATACAAACTTTCCTGGGCGATGGATAGGTCGCAGGGGAAGTACAGAATGGCCACCAAGATCTCCGGATCTTACACCTCTAGATTTTTTCCTTTGGGGGTATCTGAAGTCTGAAATCTACGCCACTGAATGCCAAACAATAGAAGAGTTGGAACGCAGAATAGTAGATACATGTGAAGAAATAGATGAACAGACTTTCATTAACGTGAGAGAAGCTATTTATAATAGGGCACTTTATTGTAAAGATTTAGGAGCGGGCCACATTGAACACTTGATGAAATAATTGTTGGGGTTGAATAAAAGTGTTATTCAAAAATAAATTATAATTTATTAGCTAACTAATTTGTTTTGATTGTGAATTTACAGAACACATTCGTAGGCTTCGAGATTTTCCGGTACGCGGTACTGTTTATCCTCAATAAACTCTTTTTACGCCTCTTATTAGTCGAATTTATTAAGAGATTTAACTACAAGGTAATAGTTAGCAAAATGTTGGACCGCAAGTGACCAAAATCTATACTTCATTGTAAACCGGAATGTCACTTTTCAAACGTTAATATTTCGAAAACAATTGAATGTAAGAGTGAAGTGTATTGGAGAAAACTGTTGAGAGTTATGAGCAGATTTCGACAATGGAATAATATGGTTCTTTTTAAAAAAATTATTGAATTGTAAAACTTTTATCTGTGATTTTTCCATAAAAAAGTAGGTTTTTATCTCCTATTTAAGCCCTCCCAATTTCGTTTAGATATACCAGGTAGTTCAAAAATTAGTAGGGGAGGAACGGACTTTAGACGAGCAACTTCTATAATTTTGAATAATTGCATGAATGTTAAAATTAACCAATATTTGAATCATAAGTAATGTTTAACGAAATTCTGTTATTTTTTATTTGATATAAAATATTTGTTCATCGTTCTTCATATCCATATTGATATGGTATAAACAGGGTTGTAGAAAAACTATAGTGTTTCAATCGTCAAAAACATTTTTTGTTTTGAAGCTCGTGAACATTAACTGTCCTCTCGCTTAGAAAAATGTTACTTTCGTCACTCGTAAAACAATATAGGTACTATTATTTGTTCTTGACTTTTGTTTTTATTTCCGACATGCATATAAAGATCATAAAGGCATTAGATATGTGGGTACTTAACTTTTTTCACTCAAATTGACAAAGGTTTGTGAAATCTGTAGGTCGATCAATTCAGGTAAAGAGGAAAGTTAGTTCTTTTCCTACACTTCGTTGTAGGTCATTAGTGAGATCTCAATTAATAGTTAGTATTAAGAATAGCATGAAGAATACGCGTTTCGTTATGTTAATTGAAGGTTTATAAGGATTCAATTAACAGTGCTGATTTTTGACAAAGCTTAGTTGATTTCAATGGTGACTAATCATAATATAAACTATATTGATTGTATTATATTGTATTATTTCTTTTGGAGCCCATAATTTCGCTTTTTCTCCCTAGGAGTAAAAAGTAACAAACAAGTGTATAGCGGAAATATTAATATTTTTTATTAATGTCTAAATCATTTTAGTTTTCGGTCGAAAATAAGACTAAAGCCGAAGTTTCTTTTTCGTTTCAGTTTTCGGCTGAAAATCCATTTTAGGTCGGACACTACATCAAACATAAAAATCTATATTCCTTAAAAAAGGGAACTCAATTATGTAGTGAGTTAAGTAATAATACAATGGACACGTTTCTCCTAAATTCTTTAGTTATGAATTTGAATTCCAGTGTGATAACTTACTCATGTCAGGGACGATATTGTCAAAGAAATATTCTCAGCATTCTTCGAGTGGAGCCATTCCAATTCATTCGCATCAAATGCAATGGATTTACAACCTCAACGGTTCTGCTTGCATACAAACGCGTCGAATTATCTGATGAATAATTATTAGAAATTGCATTGTAAGTATAGCAATACATGAATAAACCGTAACGTAATTTCTTACATGCATGTTGTCGGTAGTTTGCAGTTATAGGTTTATAAATTCATAAAATACGTGTAAATACTATATCAACACTTGACTTGGGAATCTATACTGACCCGTTGATGAAAAAGAATAATCTAGTATTTCTGATGTCCGTTGAAGAAGTTTATTTTCAACTAAAAATGTAGTCTTGGAAATGATTGTAGTGGTCAAAGAACGATTATATCAGTGAAATTGAGAAAATACTCGAAATATATTAGATTCAAAATGAACAACAGAATACGACATTTGTATCGATAATCATGTCATAATTATATACACAGTGTAATATTTACTTTGAAATCCATTTGATAGCACTGATTTTCTTGCTTTGTACCCTGAGCTAAGAGCTTTTCACCTCTTACTTCAATTTTATTATCAGTAAATGTCACTCGCAGTGCTCTACCTGTTGTAGCTTCCACTGAAAATAGGTTTTCCTTCATTTGTGGAACATACAGTATAGTATTTTCAAGAGTTCGTGGTTTCCACTGTCCTCTAACCAATGCCTTGATAGCAACTGTACCAATTCCTTCAGCGTAGACGAGAGTGTTATCACCAATATGAATGCTGTGAACTCTTTGAACCATTATCGATGAAACGTTATATGATTAGATGCTGCACTATCAGCAAGCCAGATTTCCTCGTCATTAACCGCAGTTATATTCTTTGTTTCGGCACTTGATCTTTGGAACACGATTGAAGACTACCGGGAACTTTGGCAATCTCATTGGTAGTGTTCCACCCACGTCATTGGGAGCTTGTGTGATTGACTCAATTGTACTCAATGCTTTCCTTACCAGCCATCTTATAGTTGAAGAACTTTTGCTTGAGCGTTACTTTATTCACAGCTGATCGCTGCGCGTGAATAATCTTGAGCCTTTTCCACATATCTGATGCTGATTCACAGGTCATAATTACTTGTAATTGCTCTATATATATATATATATATATATATATATATATATATATATATATATATATTTATATTTATATATATATATATAGAGAGAGAGAGAGAGAGAGAGAGGGGGGAATGTGTTGAGCAGGTTCTGCAGTCAATGTTCAGTTCGAGCTTTCGATAACTTTATTTTCTCTCCTTCAGGAACTCCGAATTACAATAGTGAGTGTTAGTAAAAAAATACATTATGAGGTGCTTCGTTGTGTTTTGCTTTGTACGAATTTAAAACATTTAGTATGATAAAGTATCAGAAATAAAAACATTCATGCCAGTGATGTGTATTAATGTTTGTCATTTGTTGTAAAACTATTTTTCTATTCCTCAAAATTGACTTTTGACATAATGCAGTGTTGCCAATCGTTAAGCAGGTGGCTCTAGGTCCTTGCAAGGGTGTTCTCATGTCTTTATTGCGCTGGAGTAAGTGGGTGTGAATGATGTTGACGCCTTCCATGTTTTTTCTTGAGTTTATCGCAAGGGGTTTATCCAGTATGTTAGTCATTTCTAGGGATGCTCGTTTGTGTTCATTTTTTCTTTGTCCAGAATATAGATATTTTCCTAGGAGAAGTTAAATAGAAATAATAAAAATATTTTCTTAAATCTTTATATTGGTGTTTGTCATTTTCCAGTTACTGAACACCTCAATGTACTAGACAAAACAGATATAATAATAGTTCAGGATCTTTTTCTTCAAATTAGATGCCGTAAATTCTTCCATATGGAACCCAAATTCTATAGATTCCTGAAATTAATGAGGTTTCCTATTCGATATATTATCCAAATACAGGGTGTTTTCAAAGGAAAGGCATTTTTCAACAGGATCTAGAACTCGTTAAAATAATTGATTCCAAAAAAAAGACGGTCCTGGCCAGAGCTTGGGGTTGTGATTCTGTATGGCGCTAGGATAAATTATTTTATACTTTTTAGACCGTTCTATGAACTTGCCATATAAAAAAATATAACATATTAATCATTGTTTTCTGCTTTTTAATCTTGGGTGTGTGAAATTTTGCAATCAATTTCGAATATCTTTATGAAATTATGACAGAGACATGTGGCAAATTTCAAGTTTATTTCAGTTTGTGTAAAATCGATTGGCCCTTTCTATTATTATTATTATCACAGACAACAAACGTTCTACAGACAAACAAAGTTCTACAGACAAACAAAAAAAAAGTGAGTTAATATTGCATTACGTCCAGCTCTGAACTATGTCTGAAGTTTAAAGTCTCTGGCTCACCGAGAAGTTAGTTTAAAATCTATCACAAGATTTGTACCGGACAAACAGACACGAAAACGAGCTTATATAAAGGTGGTAATAAAATAAAATATTTTTTTCTATCGTATTTTCTAGATCCCGTTGAAAGATCCCGTAAGATGATCGATACTCCTTCAAACCCAAATTGATTAAATGAGGTTTACTGCACTATTGCAGGAAAGTTGAATGATAGTATAAGCCCGAGTCCATATGATCCCTTGAGAAATCTAGGAACAGTTGACATAGATGAGAAATTAACCTTGTACATCACGAACATTATAGAGTTAGTGGAAATTCTCCACGAATAGAGAAATTAAAAAACCGCAGGTATTGATGAGATATCAGTTTCTATTATAAATAAACTCCCTGAGAATGCCTCAAACATATTGGTAATGGTTATTAATCTTCCGTTTCAATCTGACACATTCTCCGACTTCTTAAAAACTTCCATTGTTGTTCCTCTACATAAAGGTGGAGACTTCGAAAACCCTTCTAACTTTCGCCCAATATCTCTCATCACAACAATAGCTAAGATCATAGAAAACATTGTAGAGAGAAGAATGAACGCATTTGTAATTAACCGAAATATAATTAGTGCAAATCAGTTTGGATTCCAGAGTAACAAAAGTACTCATGATGCTATCTTCTCCTTTTTGTATGAAGTTTATTCTGAAATAAACAATGGAGAACTTGTCGCGTCGGTGTTCTCTCATCTGTCGAAAGCTTTCGACTGTGTCATCATGGGACACTGTTAAAAAAGCTCCAAGTTTATGGCTTCAGGGGAAAAACACTGAGCTGGTTTCAATCATATTTGGCAGGTCGAAAACAGATAGTGAAAACAACATCACACTCGCAAGAAATGAATAGGAAATTTGGAGTTCCTCAGGGATCTATGTTAGGTCCATTACTGTTTCTTTTATATGTCAATGATATCAATGTCCTCGATTTAATTTGAAAACTCACTCTTTTTGCGGATGATATAACCATCATGTGGCACAGCAAAACTGTATAGTAGACTTGAAAAATAATATTAAATTGGATCTCAACAAAATTAAAGGTTGGTGTGATGCTAACAAACTGTCATTCAAAATTTAAAAAACGAATGTTGTATCTTTCAGATGTGTCCTGGACAACATATCATTGAACAACAAGGTGATTGAAAAGAAATATTGTACAACATTTTTAGGTCTCCTCCTAGACAACAAATTGAAATTTGAAGATAACGTTCATAATTTCAATAATATAAAATAGCATATGGATGATACGCAGTGAGGGTCATTGCAAGAGAACTAGGATTTCAGCTCGCTACGATGTCATACTATGCCTTAGTGGATGCACACCTTAGGTATGGTATTCCATTTTGGGGGGTGTGTGATGATAGCTTGGTGGGTTCAGTCTTAGTCGTACAAAAACCAGCTGTGAGAAATGTATGCGAAGCTCACCCTAGAGATTATTGTAAGGAGCTTTCTAGAAAACATAAAATACTCACCGTTGTTTCGATTTTCATCATGGAAACTGTTTCTCTGATACACAAACATAAGTGCAAGTTTTCTAGTAATACGGGTTATCATGTTACACGTCAAACAAGTAATAACCTGCTAAATCTGCCAATCCCGAATACGAAACTAGTAAAGGACTCGATATACTATAATGGACGTAAAATGTATAATCATATACCCAAAGATATAAGAGAGATTGTTCAATGTGATTACTTCAGACATGCCCTGAAAGAACTGTTCGCCTCCAGACATATTATAGTATACAAGAGTTTTTTTAAGAGGATTTTCAGTAACAAAAAATCAAATAGAATATGTTTAGGATTTTTTTCTTATTTTTCATCTTTGAATCTATCTTGCAGCATATTTTTTCTATACGAAATGATACATTTATACAGTCTCCTCGATTTTCCATCCTGTCGTCACATTTTATATATTTTTTTTATCAATATCAATATTTTTATATTTGTTTTGTTCTTTCCTATATGTATACCATCATATCTCTTAAATTCCGACATTTTTATTTTTGGGTAAATGCTTTGTCTACAAAATTAATATTTTTTTGACATTAAAGTATACTCAATATTATTATTATTATTATTGAAAATACCACTGTTTCGATAAAAACACATGCGATATCATGCTGACACTGAAGTTCACCTCTTACCTTTTAGACACTGACATATATCATATATCTTTAAACTACGTGAATTACTAGTTGAAATATTCATTTCTGTGTAAACACCATTGGGAATCTTGAACTTAATCATTAGTGTTCAGCCAACAGGAAAACCATACGTTCACATATGGGTTTAAATTTTTTCCAGAGGTCGATGGAATCACCGGTAATTCGCGAACGCATCAAACACATGCCTTTTCAATTTGTCTTGATGACAGAGGTATATAAATTATGGTGCGAGTAACATTAATACCACCATTTTTGTTGTAATCCGGCAACACTGCTGGATTGGAAACTATGAAACTGAAGTTCATTTTATGCTCTCAGAAATAGATATTACAGAAGGCTGACAAATTCCTGACAGCGAGAATGCGATTATTTTGAGTATGAAAAACTAATTTATGTGTAAACATCATCGGGTAATAATTACGTTTCAGATTTAATTAAATTCTTCCTCAGGAATATAATAATGGATTTTCAAATAAATAAGATAGTTTGTACTTGCCACGATATTTTATCCAGGATTCGGAAAAAAATCTAAATAATTAAAAAGTTACTCAACAAAAGTACTTTCATCCATGTTGATAATGCTCTAAAATTATATAACATGATGAGACATAATAGATACACAACGAAAACAAAAATCCACAAAGAGAAAAAAAAAACAATGATATGAGAATTTTCAAAATATTCCTGTGTCTCGTTCTCCAGAAACGTCTAATAGGCCATCGAGTTTAGGACACCCATATATAAATGAGTTTTTTTGGATTTAGCATTCAGGTAGCGAAAATCCGCTTTTATTATGTTATTTGAACGACGTTTCGTCTCTAGATGGACAAATCTCCGGATTTCGATTTTTATTTATTTGAACATAATCTGAAAAAAATATATTTGAAATTCTTGTTGATGAATTTTTTAACCGACGAAACCAAAAAGGAGGAGGTTCTCTAGTTGACCCGTATTTTTTTTTCCATATTTTTTTTTATGTATGATCACGCATAACTTTTTATTGAGGCGTTCGATTCCGATAATTCTTTTCAGTGGATAGGGTGTACTTCGAAGGAGGTCCCTTCTGAATTTGAAAGATGAAATCCACCCCTAAGGGTAGCAACATTGAGGATATTGATCACTCACCCTCTGAATTCTGGTCCGTTAACCGATTCTATCAGGCATAACTTTGTACTGGGTTCTTCGATCTGGATGATTCTTTTTTTAATAAATAGGGTATACCTTATTTTTAGATTTCGAATAGAATTATATACCCTTACGGGTGGAAAAATAGGGGATAATTGATTTTTCACTTATGAACAAGTAGGTAGTAATTAGTATATTTCAGCCATAAAAAATTGAAAAAAAAAACTTTTTAGCAAAAATTAAACCGACGAAATACGGAACTGAAAAGTAAAAAATAAAATGAACCTTCCTAGTCTCAGTAACTAAGCTCCTAAACTAATGTAAGTAACTAATTTTGAGTCGGCGCCAAACAAACAATCAACGAACATCATTAAATTACTTCAAGAAAATTATCAGAATGTCACTGCGCAACTCGATGCCATCATTTTACGCCTTACCTAATTCATTTGCTCGTTTGTTTGGCGCCGACCCAAAATAAGTTACTTACATTAGTTTAGGAGCTTAGTTACTGAGACTAGGAATGTTTATTTTATTTTTTACTTTTCAGTTCCGTATTTCGTCGGTTTAATTTTTTGTTAAAAGGTTTTTATCTCTACATTTGTATCGATGAGCTGACTTGTTTTTTTATATGTTCTGGTTCCCACAAAAAGGGATATCCTGTAATGTTCAGAGAACATCGGGGGAACCGAGGGAAAGAAGGTAGGAGTTGGTGTTTTTCTTAAATTTCTGAAGGTTGTATGCCTCGGGGAACACCTCCTAGGCAATGAGTTCCAAAGCCTCGCTGTTCGTTGGATGAACGAGTCTTTGGAAAGTGATGTTCTGCAGGTTTCCAAAGTGACCACGAAGGGGTGTGATGACTGAACTTGACGGGTTAATCTCGAAGAGACTGCCAAAGCAGGAACGATTGTTGATATTTCAGAAGAGCATCGCCCATGAAAATATCTATAAATAGAGACAAATCGCCAACTTTTCTACGGTGTTCCAGACAAGTGAGCGAGTTTGTAAGCGAGGCATCACCGACGAGACGAATTGCCCTTTTGGACAGAATCCAATAGCCTCAGGATATGTTTAGGTGCCGCACTCCAAATATGGGAACAGTATTCCAGGACAGGTCGGATCTGTGCCTTATAGATCATAAGCAGCTGACTGGGGTGAAATAGCTCTTGGCACGAAACAGAAAACCAAGTTTTGGGATGCACTTTGGCAATGGACCTCACGTGATTTTCCCAGGAAAGGTTATTGCTGATAGTAATACCAAGCATCGATATGGATGGCTTCAGTGGTATGGTTACTCCTGACAAAGTTATGTTAGGCACAGTGAGATCGGCTTTTCTAGAGAAAAGACATGCTTGTGTTTTGTTTGCATTGAATTCTACCAAGCTTATTAGATCCCCATTCGAAAATTGTTGCCAAGTCCATATTTATATTATTAACATTTCTTCCTCGTTCATTTCTGGTTTCACGGGCTGATATAGGGGCCCTGAAGAGAAAGCGGTATGGAGGGTACTATCATCGGCAAAGCTGTGTACTGGACATGAAGTTGCTTTCAACAGGTCGTTGATGTGAAGTAGAAATAGTGTTGGTGCGAGAATGGATCCTTGCGGAACACCAGCATTTATGAGTAGAGTGTCAGATGAAACTCCATCGACCACTACATGGAGAGACCTGTTTGAGAGAAAACTAGCAAGCAGAGAACACAGCTGAGGGGCAAGCCATAAGACGGAAGCTTGGCGAGGAGTCCCTGGTGCCAAACTCGATCGAACGCCTTGGAGATATCTAATGCCACAGCTAAAGTTTCTCCATGCTTTCAATAGATAGCTGCCTATATATGTGAGACGTAAGCGAGCAGGTCACCAGTTGATCTCTGATGGCGGAAGCCATATTGCCTATTGTTGACAATTCCTGAGTCTTCCAGATATTTCATGAGCTCGATGTTGATGGCTTTTTCCATGACCTTTGAAATAATAGATAGCAGTGCGATAGGTCTGTAGTTGCTAGGTAGGGCCTTTTGCCTTTTTTTGGACTGGCTGTACTCTTGCAATTTTCAATTGGACGGAAATACCCCAAATTGTAAGAGTGGTTGAACAACTTGCAAAGAACAGGTGTTAGTTCGGGGCACATTTCTTGAGAACAATCGGCGGGATTCCGTCAGATCCACAGGCTTTGTTGGTGTTGAGACCCAGCAAAATCTTTCTGATAGTACGTTGGCGAAAGGTGATCTCGGCATGTGACTGTCAATAGGTGTAATGTTCGGGGTTGTTTTCCCGATGAATCCAGAGTGGAATTTCCAGCAAATAGGTGCGCAAAGATATTGGCTTTTTCCTGGGCAGTCGTTGCTAGTGTTCCATCTTCTTTGGTTAGGGGAGGAAATGAGCTGAAGTGAAATTTCTTCCCACAGCTTTGGCGAAAGACCAAAATGAACGGGATCCGTTAGGACATTCAGCAAGTTTTGATCTTATTTTGGCTTTGTGGGCATCTTTTGAGCTTTCTATTGTCTCTTTACATATGCCTCTAGCCTCGACATATGCTGCTCTGGTCTCAGGGCCCGGATTTTTTAGCCATCGATGGTATGCTGCCTGTTTGGAAGCCACAGCTCTAGAGCAGTTTCTGTTAAACCAGGTCTTATCGGATGATGTTCTTCTTTCGGTATTCGGTATGTAAGTTTGCATCCCCAACATGATGATGTCAGAAAATGTCTCAGCACATCGGGTTGGATCTACTGAAGAGAAACAAACCTCTTTCCCTGGAAACGCTGAGAAAAACATACGAAGACCTTCCCAGTCGGCCGAATTGTAATGCCACATGAGACGGGGTGGTATTGTGCACTCGATGGTAAATGGAAAGAGCATGTTGTGGAGATGAGGGTGTGGTCAGAGTTTCCAAGTGGGGCACAAACTTCTATTCTATACGGGTCAGGATTGGTGGTGAGGAAAAGATCTAGTGTATTGGCAGACTGGTTGTTGACATCAGGGATGCGGGTTGGTAGCTCGACCAGTTGTTCTAGGCCATGAGTGATGGCGAAGGCCTCGGCTTGACGACTTGTACTCATCTAAGCAAAACATGTCACTTCATCGAAGCAAATGCAGAGTAAATTTCATCAACAAAAATCTCTATCAAATAAATTGTTTCCAGATTATGTAGAAATAACTTAAAAATAAAACCTGAGGACGTCGCTAGCTGGGGAAGGCCTCAAATGATATGATAGTCGTATATTTTCAACCCTGAATCCAAAGCCCTAGAAAAAGTATCCACTTATTATATAGCTATACTTGGATGTTTGCTTATGATGATTGGAAAAGTTCAATTCTTATCATATATTGATTATATCAAATGAGGTTATTTTGAGGAAGGAAACAATCTCAATTGCATATTGAATTGAGAATGTTTCCTTTTTCAATATAAATACCCCACAAGAGGTTATCTTCAACGATGGGAGATAGAGACTGAAGTTTCTTTCAGTCGCAGATGATTCCAACCTGTTCATATTTTCAAACAAATCAAGGTTATTTTCGTTTTGGTAGATTTCACTTTGTTTCATATAATTCAGAGTTGTTTTCGGTCTTGACTTTTAGGTTTTGATGAGTTTTAGGTAATCGAGTCAGCAATACACTGTTATTTTTTTTTTGAAAAATTACATTTGTTTCACAATACAATATATGAGTAAAATTACGAATCAGTGTATTGCCAATACAAAATATAATACAATTCGAGTAATATACCAAGACCTGTGAGGAAACCTACTAAGATGAGTAGTTATTTTAATATCTCATACACGTATTGTAATTTCACCGAACTGTTGTCCAGTTTCCAATCATTTTTTTTTTAATTTACAAACAATGTTTGACTTGATTTACAATTTTTTTCATAAAGTTACAGAAATACATTGAAACTGAAATTACTCGGAAGTTATTAAAAATATACAAATATTTTCAGTATTTTTATAACTCTGACTTGAAAATTAGTAATTTTACCAAACCAGTCAAAAATTTTTGAAATCTACAAATAATGTTTGCGATTGGATTCACTACAACTTTTTGTAAAGTTACAAAAATATATTAAAACTGAAATTCATTAAAAATTTATTTTTACGCGTTAAAACTTCCAAGGTTTTTTTTGTAAAATTACTATAGAAAATAAAATACTTTTTACACGACATTTCCATATCATGAAAACATTCAACACCAACCCAGTACGGTGTCTAATCGCGGATCTTGATTATCAAGCTCCGCATCTTGGTACTTCTTCATGATTCTAGTGGATAAGGTAGTTTCAGCAACATACTAACTGATTTATAAACCACTAATCTCTACACAGGAATGAGTAACGTGTTTGGATTGATTTATTATAATTCCTGTCAATTTATTCCTTGGATCCGAGTAGTGGTTAGCTGTGGATTAATGATTCAGGTTTCTCAGTTACACCATGCTTGGCATTTTTTCAATTTGCGGTGATTATAGCTTCAGCCTATCTCTGAAGATTGCTGCAGGTTTTCAGTACGAAGAATAAATCCCCATTCACATTCCGAATTGGAAGTGATCTATGTTACCTCAAATGGTTTATTGTATTATTGGAGTACTTGTTATTTTGTCAAATCCAAAATTATGCATGAATATGAGTTATAGTTCTACTGTTAGTCGCAAATGAATCTGATTTTACATCTGATTTTAATAACCTCTGGTTAATATTTTTCATTATTTATGTTACTACTTATTGTTGATACATTTTTATTCTATTGTTGTATCACTTCAGCAAAAATTTTCACACTTTGAATCATGCAAGTTGTTCTTCTTTTTCAAATGAAATTCCCGGTATATTTTCATATATTCCGATCGGCTGTTCCATTGGCTGCTCAACGATTTTTTCATTAAAAAAAAAACAATTTTGTAGACTTCTTTTCAAAAAATTACCTATTTCGAAATATTTAGTAAAGATAATTGGGGAATCGTTGGTCGATATGATGATGTTCATTGAGAATACCAAGAATTTGAAATAAATTGTATAGGATGTTCGATACAACATCACAAACTTAGCCATTTTCCAACAACGATATTTTGATTTTTTCAAATGAAACACCTTGTATATTTGCATTCAAATCAACTCCTTTTTTATGACTCTAAACTTTTCATGCTCGACGTCATGTACCTTAAACAACTTGTTTCCGAGATATTCTGGTTTGAAGGAATTGTTCAATATCAAATCAACAACTCTATAGATTTTTTTATCTACATATTTGTTCATAGAAAATACTGATACTGAATGATGTTTCAATTATTTTCTTCCATCCTCAAAAGCATTCGTGGCAACTCATGAATAACTAGCATAGCAAAAGACATTTTCAAATGTAACTATTTTTTCTAGTTTAGTTATCCAAGACTACCGCTGAAAAAATGACTATCGGAATTTGTAAATTGAGGTAACTGTCAAACTACAATCCAGTTGTGTAAAGAATTAATGTGGCATTATGAATTATCGTTTAGAGGACATGGTTGAAATGGTGTATGCTTTGGGGGAAAGTGAAGGCAATTGCTTACTGGCATCTAGATTATACGAACAAAAGTTCCCTGATAGAAGACATCCAGACCAGCGAGCATTTCGAGATCTCAAAACAAGATTTGAGGAAACCGGAAAAGTATTTTACAAAAAGTTTGAACATGCTTGTCATGTAACGAATGATGAAGATACTCTTGATATTGCATTGCATATTACCAAGAATCCCCATGTGAGTACACTTATTTTGAGTAGAGAGTTGGGAATATCTCAAAGTAGTGTTTCTCCGATGGTGAGAAAATGCAATTACCATCCATATCATATGCAGTTAATGCAGGAACTGACTGCAAGAGATTTTCCAAAGCACATGCGGTTTTGCCAATATATATATACCCCATAAAACAAACAAGAACCTGATTTTTTTAGTATGTTCTATTTTCGGACGAAGCCACGTTTCACAATAATGACCATGTGAATCGGCATAAGATGAACTATCATGCAACTGAAAATCCGTATTTTGTTAGATATGTCAATCATCCAACAACGTTGGTTACTGAATGTTTGGGGAGGTATCATTAGACGGCGTGTAATTGGGCCCTTTTTTTTTCAACGGTCATCTCAATGGAAGAAAATATCTAAGATTTCTGCGAAGTTAGTTATTAATTTTATCAGATGATTTTCCATTGGCAATAAGGCAGATAATGTGTCTACAACAAGATGGCGCGCCTGCACATTATTAAACTGATATGTGGGAATACATCGATAATGATTTCCGTGAAAATGGATAGGTAGAGGAGGGCCACTTCAGTGGCCTCCAAGTTCACCAGACCTTCCAATTTTTTTCCATGGGGATACATTGAATGGGTTGTCTATCAAACTACGCCTACAACTCCTGAATATATGAAAGCAAGAATTCGTACTGCTTTGAGGGAAATTTCAGAGGACATGCTGGCACATGTGGATACTAATTTCCGAAACAGATTGAGAGTGTGTATTGGTGAAAATGGCGGGCACATTGAACATTTGCTGCATTCATTATTGTTATTTTCTGTTAGATTCGAATGAATAGGATTTTTATGCAAAGTTTAATTCCAAATATGATACCAAAGGCGAACTTTGTCAATATTTTCTGTGGAAAAATATCTATCTTTTGGATGTAGAATATCTCGGAAACGAGTTATTTCAGGTACATGACATGGAGAATGAAAAGTGTAGAGTTATTAAAAAAGAGTTGATTTAGATGAAATTATACAGGGTGTTCCTTCTGAAAAAATCAAAATACCGATGTTTGAAAATGGCTAAGTTTGTGTTGTTATATCGAACATCCTGTACAATGTATTCCAAATTATTGGTATTCTGAATGAACATCATTATATCGACCAACGATTCCTCAATTATCTTTACTAAGTATTTCGAAATGTGAAAACGGTAATTTTTCGAAAAGAAGTCTACAAAATATATTTCTTTCAAATAACTCGGCAACGCCGCAACGGACTTCAAAATTGAAAAAATCGTTGAGCTGCCAATGGAACACCCGATCGGGATATAAGAATATACCGGGTGTTTCATTTGAAACAGAAAAACTTTGGTTAGCCACGCGTCAATGATGCACCCTAAAAAATTATTTTGGTCTTAGATGGTCCCTTCGACAAAAAAAATATAAGAAATCGAAATAGTGATACATTAAGGAGCAATGAATCACGGGGATCCTGTTGACTCACTCTTTATCTGAAATGAAGAAATCATGGAATACCTTCATTCATATAAAGGATCCATACACAACCTACATTCGAAATAAAGGATCCATACATAATATATCCATACACTACTTATATTTGAAATGAAGGATACATACAATACCTCCATCAGAAAATCAGTATCCATACACTACCTACATTAGAAATGAAGGATCCATACACTACATAACCACATATCCTCCACAACATATTTTTTTGTTATTTGGATACCACACACTATCTCAAATTGAACTGAAGGTGTCCATAAACTCTGGAAATGAAATAGGGTTTCAATTTTCAATTTATGATGTGTAATCGAGTTAATGGAATGGTTATTGGTTTTGTGTCACCAGTTTGTGACTGATTCAATCTCTTTTCAATATTCGGATATATTTGCGAAATGATATCTAATAGAAAAAAAAAAAGAATATTGTCTCGACGCAGAACTGGAGTTATATGCGAAGTAATTTAATTATAAAAATCATAATTAAATATTATTTTTCATTATCCGTCATAACCCATGCTGAACCAATCACCATATCACATTTGACGATTTTATAGTCGCAAATGCTGTCACGTAAAGGTCATAAAATTATCATCATAAACCTGTCGACATGTTCATAAAAAGTTTCGTACGTTTTTCATGTCTTCTTCTGCATTTCTTGGAATGTCAAACAACATACATGTCTTTGAAAATTAATATTGAATGTCTATAAAAAGTATGAAGTCGTAAAGTATGATTATTTCATGTACAAGTATTCGTTTATTCGTTGATGACTGGTTCGTTTTGTCCGTTGAATGTACCGAGGATAAATTAAATTCGATACATTCCTCACCTTCATCAGTTTTTATGAATATTTGTTGAAATGTCCTGCATAGGTATTTTTTTGCAGAGAACATTAAAATGTATCCAATTTCTATTCCGAAGTATGAAAATAGGAAACAACAATAGCGGTTGCTTGCTTGTGAATCAAATAGTGTAATTCAGTATATAAACTGTTTCTGGAATTATTTTAGGGAATAATTTGCGGTTTCAGATTAAACGCACAATATAGATGAAATAAGCTTTCTCCCAGATTTATGTGATCGACGAATAGAACAAATAACAGTAATGTAAACAGCAAATGGAAAAGTGTATATGTACATTATTAATGTAATTGAGGAGCGTTATTTCAGAAGTGAACAAATCCACATTTGCCATGTTTTGAGTTAGGGTTGGATATAGGTACCCTGAGATGATTGCTACGACATGCAATGAGTATATTCATCAAAGCTTCATAAATACCGTTCAGATAAAGCATCTAAATCAGTTTTTTTTCAATTCGCAACAAATCCATATTTATTCAAAATATAATTTTTTCTGGTCAAAAATAAACGAATCCCTGTCTGGAAATTACAGTAATATTTCAAAATGGAACAAATCCAACAAGTATTGTCAAGTCGTACAAATTAATTGAAATATCTTGATTTCTCTGAAATTTACAGAAGGGGATTTGTTCTGTTTAAAAATAACTCTCTTTATTAATTAATTAATTGTTTATTTACTTAACAATTAGTTATAAACAAACTTCGATTGACATTATAATTTTTGTAATCGTAATCAACTCTACAACCTAATGCAAAAAAACAATTTTTGAAGAATATTCAACCCATCTATTTGTTTATAAATATTTTATAAACATAAAGCGTATTTCTTTAAACGTTGTAAAATGCCTTTGTCAGACATGAAACTGATAATAATGTGATATATCAATAAAAAAAATTTACAATATTCACTCGATTTCTCATATTTCGTTAGCTTTAGGAATTTTTAATTAACATAATGATCAACTATTAAACAATTTTATAGTGTGATATTATCGAGTAAACATGTAAAATGTGCTCTAGCAATCAAAAAAATTATGGAGTCGTTCCTCCAAAAAAACTTCCTAATTAACAATAGCCTCACATCAACAAAATAAAAAAAAAAATTATCTAACGAAATAACATTAATTCAAGTGTCCAAATAATACTATAATTTTTTTTTTATTCATATTTAATAGTATAAAGAAATATTTTATGTGCATTGCTCTCTCGCATTAACGCATTAAACATGTAAATCGCATTAACGCATTAAACATGTAAAATGTGCTCTAGCAAGCAAAAAAATTATGGAGTCGTTCCTCCAAAAAAACTTCTTAATTAACAATAGCCTCACATCAACAAAATAAAAATAAAAAATTATCTAACGAAATAACATTAATTCAAGTGTCCAAATAATACTATAAATTTTTTTTTATTCATATTTAATAGTATAAAGAAATATTTTATGTGCATTGCTCTCTCGCATTAACGCCCACGCGGAGCCCCATTTTCAACGTTGAATTGAAATTAAAAATAATTATAGATAGAGTTCCGAGAGTACGAACTTTTTTATGGAAAATTTCCTCCTCTTCAAGAACCCGTTTTTTTATTTTCTCCATCATCAATAGTATTTGAGCTAATACCAAAAATCGGCCTTATTTCAATTTGTTTTTGTTTAAAAGAAATGCAAATTCTCGTCGGCGAAAAAAATCGAAAAATACATCTTTCTTAGAATGACATATTTTAGTAGACCTGGAAACTCACTTTTCGACTAGACTAATGAGAACATGCCATTCCATCAATTTAAACATTTTGCAGTTCTTGGGGAGGGGTAATTACACCCCCCCCCTTTACCCCCTTACGCGCTTGTTTGTGAGAATGATATCAAAATCCACATATTCGCTAATTTAATTCAAAAAGTTTAAAAAACAAATATTCATTCTAGATTTTTGTACCCGTATTTTATTTGTGGCATCGACAAACACATGAAGTTTGTCGAAAGCTCGGTAGAATAGAGAATATAATTTTTATTTAGAACACCCAATCTGAATAAGGGGTTGGCATGAATTCTAATTCTAAATAAAAGGATTGATTTTTAACGCATTGTAATTGAAATTGTCAGAGATAATTGAATTCATCTCTATCTTATAAAAGTTTTCCAATAATGTTGTTTTTTTTTAAACACTCTTATTTTTACAAATGGAGACGTATGGCAAATAAAAATCATATTTGAAATTGCTGGAAACTCTTCTATTACAGGATCTGAAGAAAAATCAAGATTGGGAACGTAATGAGGAGGCATGCATATTTGTGTTACCACTTGGGATAGTTCACTACAGGCATACGTGGAAAAAAATATGAGTGTCCTCATTCTACTTGATTATTATTCAAATCATTTTTCTTCGACTTAAAACAAAGAGACTCCATAAAAATTGTAAATTATCAATTGGACTAGACGAGTATCACAGAAATCAATAGTGGGATCTTTATTATTTATTATATATTCCGCGGCATATTCTTTGGTTATGATCACTGTCAATACCATTTGTATACTGATTATGCTCAGATTTTCAGAAAACTAGAATCAAATGAAATGAAATCGGAAAGTAACCTCATGAATGATACCAATGAATGATATCAAGAAAATAATGTACATATCTGAGAAAGACAATCTATCATACCCCATGACAGGTTTTAATGTCAGAAAACACTAATTTCAAAGTGTCTCTCCAAAAGAAATGATTCTAACTTTTTCCATCTTTGCAAAGTGAGATTGCTTCTTGAAAATGTGTTTTCCATTTCTTCCGGTCTTCCTGATGATCGTGGAAGCGTGAAATAGTTTTTTTTTTTCAGGTTCCTCATTTCTGCAGAAAGACGTTATGAAATCCGGGGGCATAGTCATGTTTTCGAAAGTATATATACAGGGTGTTTTTCAAACGCAAAAAATTCAAGCGGTTAATTTCTGGAATAGTCCTTGGATGATTTTTGAAAAGCCGCTTTGCTTCGAAGATACAGGGCGAGAAAACTTTTCTATAATAACAACATTTTATTACCAAAAGTTACATGTGGAATTTCTCAATCTACAAGAACTGTTCTAACTACAGCCAACTAGAATGCAAGAATCCTATATTTTCCTCTTTGACTGGCGACCTGTTTCAAAAACACCAGGGTCAATGAGGAAAAGATTGGATTCTTGCAACCTAGCTGGAGGTAGTCATTTTGAACAGTTCTTGTATCTTCGAAACGAAGCGGCTTTTCGACACAAAATATTCTTAGGGGAAATGCAACATCTTGTTGGAAGAATAAATGAGTTCTCGGAAGATCAGGTTTCTCTAGATCTGAAAACAAAGCCTATTAGTGCAGGAATAAGGGCGAATCGAAGAAAATCCAAATATATTGCACAGTCAGGTTCACGTCAAAGAAATAGGGACCCAGAATTCTTCCGTCGACTATGTCTCAACCATCCATCCACTTTCTGTGGATTTTGAGTGTGAAACTCCATGATCCATCGGGAATTTTCGGTAGCCCAATAACGACTATTTTGCATATTGACGGGGCCGTTCAAAACAAACGTAGCCTCGACAGATTTTTTTTTTCACAATATTATTATTATTGCATAGGAAGAAATTGGGGCACCAACCCCAATTCATTCCTGGATTTCCAGAATTAACGTTATATTCAGTTTTGTAGAGAATTTTTCTTATGTTAATTTGCCGAAAACCATTTTTTCATTATTTCCTCTTGATTTCCAAAGGTAATAAATGATATTTTTTTCCGGATCGAGTTACAGTAGTAACATCGGCGTATAGTAGTAAATCAGAAGAGTGTGTGGCACATGACAAATCATTAATAAAAATGAGAAAAAATTATGGGCCCCAGGACAGATCCGTTAGGCACTCCAGTATCTATATTCTTTAGATTGAATGATTTGTCATTGATTGTTACATATTGAGCTCTGGTGGCTAGGTGGGAGTCGATTAAAATACTACTATCTCCATTGAAATTATAAAATTCCAGTTTTGTGGAAGTATTTTATGTGACACGCAGTGAAAAGTTTTCGAGAACTTAGCGAAAGTGAGCTCTTTTTTCTCGAATCCGTCGTTTATAATTTTTGTGAGTTCGTCGATTGGAAGCGTCGGAATCCAAACTGAGCTTGAACAAGTGTGCTACTTCATAGATCTTACCTATGAAAGTCATTACTGAAATCGGCCTATAATTGAAGGGGTTATCCAAGGGATTCTTTGAACCGGAATGGATGGAAGACCTGATGAAATCGGAAGCGACATGGAAACAAACATATAAAGATATAATATAGAAACTAGAAAGAGAGTTTATTCTGAGGTGATGTGACAGTGAATTCCGGTGTTAAGGTCAAGATTCAAAGAAAAGGGTTTTAGTCACTAGGTTCAACCTCCCTCTCCAAAATAATTTGAACTACTGAATAACCGATTATATCTTGTGGTTTTTTATTGCTCCGGTATTTTTTCCATTTATCCAAACGAACAATGCCAAACATCACCAGAACCATCGCAAAAAGTGTCAGAGTGAAGGTTTTAACCACTATCCTAGGCAGTCCTATTATGAATCATCAAAATCAGAGGAATGGAGAAAGAGTTCATGGCACGAAGTCACCTTCTTACTTAACCACTTTTTCATGTTCTTTATCGAATTCAAAAGCAAAATGATCAACCCAAGAAAAGAATTCGCAATGAATTGCAGAGGCATTCATGTCCTGAAAAGCAGTCAATACAAAAACATCCATTTATTGTTATGCCCACGTAACGATATAAATTATGAAAATACTACACGTTATAAAACTCCAGCGGACTTTACGAGGTGAACCCTTGAATTCAAATTATTTCATTTCCTTTTTTATCTCTACAATTGAGTATTAAATATGGCATCGTTAGTTAAGAGTGAGCACGAAATTTTTACAGCCCGTGATTCTAATAGAATTTTTATTTCTCCAGGCTCGTAAAAAACGAATCCTTCGAGGGATATTATTACTTGTTTTTTTCTTGTTTTATTTCGAAAATATTTCAGCTTTGACGCGGCCTAAATCGTAAAAGTGAATGATATCTGACTAATGGGAGATATTTTTCTTTGTTTCTATTTTGGAAGGATCTGCTGCCGTCTTCGTTTATTGGGTACTCAATTACTCGTTTTACTGGGTGTATTTTTAATTCAAAGTAACTGATGGAGAGGGAATGAATTCAGATGGCTGCACAACGGTAATGACTTTCTCCACATCTGACAATGAGTGTTTTTATCGCCAGGGTGTGAAAAGTCATTTTATTTTCAGATATAAATTCGAGTTAAGGTGTTTTGCACAATCAAACAAAATTGAGGGGACTGATATAGTGTGATTCATGAGAAAATGTACATGTATATAGCATTCAAAGTGAAGTGTGAATTACAAGATATCACGCGCAAAAAAGTGCTTTTTATAGCCACCCCTGTTAACTTCTGAACGGTTCGGCCATAGACAAATTAAAAATAAAGAGACTGTTTGAAACATTGGCGATCTTGACCACCAAGTTTTTGGTACGGCCAGTCGCGCATGGAGGCGCTGCCCGCAATCAACAGACGACTGACATGATAATTTTCCAATTTCGACATTTGTCAGAAAATGACAAACCACGTAATAATTTCAGAATAATTCTACTGTTAATTGTCATCGAAAAATTAATTATAGAAATTAGACTTGAATTATGATCCCAACGTCGAAAATGGAATGTTTTGTTATTCGAGTTGACGCTGAAATTCCTCAAAATATTCTTTCACAAGGTGAAATATAAGCTGCTTTTCACAAACTGATACTTATTTCCGTCCATCAGTTTCCATTTTCTATCACCATTTGAGGAAGTACGAAGAGTATCATCAAACTGGAGTATTTGTTAACTATACCTACTCGTTCTCCTTTGTGCTAATAAATGAACAAAATTATTGAAGGTTTGTTGTAAATTTAATTTGTTTTTATTTTGGTTGATTTGATGATAAGACTGGAGAATATTTTCAATTTTGTTGTTTTTCGGAGTTTTATTGTTTTGTCTGTAGTTGTACCCTGTCCTAGATACAATAAAATGTGTTTTTATAGTGTTCAACTCATTATTCTTGTTTTATAAGATCTTTGATTTTGTTCTTGATATCATGAAATAAAGATTTACTTTGAAATTTTATTTTAACCACGAACGAACTAACAGATTCTACGAATCGATTACTGTATATATTTTATTAGTGATCGATTTGCCATTCCTGTATTTCATATGATACAACCATGCATATGGAATAGAAGAATGGCAAATCGATCACTTATAAAATATATACCATATCAATCATATAAAAGTAACACATTTGAAAAACCCGCCTCTTATCTCATTCGGTTCTACCAACTGTATTTAGTTCGGCCAGTTGCGAGATATGTCGCCACTGTCTAAACGTGGTGCCAACTTTTACTGCAGGTTTGACAACTCTTTTTATTTTTAGTTTCTCTATCGGTTCGGCATAGAATAATCGGACGAAAACCATTTTGAATAATATCACCGATACAACTTTTTCAAATGAGATACCTTGTAATTGTTTGATAGATTGCGCGGGGGGACATGTCATCTTAAAAAAATTCAAATAGCATGGGGGTCGAGTAGCACATCGATGAAAAAGTATTCAATTCTCTTTTCGATCGACTTTTTTTCTCGAATTTCGTTAATTCGTTTTCTTAGTGTATGCATTCGAAATGTCAAGTTTAAGTGCGAATATACCTGTTTAAGATTTTAAACGGTTCAGTGTGGAACAATGGTACAGAAAATATTTTGAATGGTATTATCGATCCTACTTTTTGAGAGAAGATACATTACAATTGCTCGACAGAGGGCGCTGGGTGCACATCAACTTGAAAATTTCGAAAGGCATAGAGGTCGAGTTGCACATCGTTGAAAAGGTGAATTGGTTTTACTCCCAACATGGTTGTTCTACGGAATCACAATTGCCATAAGTAACACGAAATACGGTCAATAGCGGATGATTCATGACCTACATAATTTCTCATTTTCGAATTCGTTTCGCAGCTTAATTAGGTAGAGATTTTGAATCCGTACAATAAACCAATTTCGACCCAAATAATACGTCATCCCTTTATTTTTGATGACCATAATCAGTCACCTAGAAATGCTTGATATGAAGTTGGATTATTTTGTCGATGTTCAAGACTTTCTAATGTATGAAATAATTATAACAATACTTTCCTGCTCTTCATATCAAAACCGAATTATCATATTTGTATTTAGTGAAGGGATTCACCTAGACCTAATTCAGTATTATGACAACACAATGATAGGTACGGAGGGGGGAAACTCGAGTGGACACGATTCACTGTGGCGACGGTGGACACCCGCCAGTTGTCATGCAGCGGTTGAAAAGTTAAGTTTGTTAGGTTAATATGTGGGTAGTGTGGTTTACTAATAGACATTATGGTAGATTTACTCATAGAAAAATAAAACGCCTTTATGAAATCATTTGGTACGCCAATGGAATTTCTCGTAACAGTTCCACTTCGGGCACCTTCGAGAATAACTGTTCATTAGGAGGGAGAAGGCCAAACATTGCGTCTCAAATTCAGTAAACCTCTACTAGTTTTGAAATTTAAACTTTATCATGGTTCGTACACCTCGAAGAGAAAACTGAAGCAATCTACATTTTTGGTAAGGCCCGTGGAAACAACCATGCAACGGAGATTATTTTTGAAAATCCCTGAAGTATTTGAGGGAACTGGTTGAAGAATTCAACAGAACTGGCAGTGTTCATAGGGCCCGTGGAGCTGGCCGAAAATTCACTGGTTTATCTGTTCTAATCAAGTCATCTCTTCTCTAGAAGAGTTTCAGAATCTACAATCACTTGAGTTCATTGCACGATATCAAAAATAATTCCAAAACGCGCAATGTGTTCAATCTTGACATTCAACAAATAATGATGGAATATCATCAGCAATGTAAGCAAACAAACAATGAATAAAAACTTTTTAACAAAAAATAAAACCGACGAAATACGGAACTGAAGAGTAAAAAATAGAATAAACCTTCTTAGTCTCGATAACTAAGCTCGTAAACTAATGTGAGTAACTAATTTTGAGTCGGCGCCAAACAAACATGCAAATGAAGTTGGGCGGTGACATTCTGATAATTTTTTTGAAGTAATTTAATGATCTTCGTTGATTGTTTGTTTGGCGCCGACTCAAAATTAGTTACTTACATTAGTTCAGGAGCTTAGTATTTGAGACTGAGAAGGTTAATTTTATTTTTTACTTTTAAGTTCCGTATTTCGTCGGTTTTATTTTTGTTAAAAAAAAAATATTTTTCGATTTTTTGTGGTTGAAATCTACTAATTACCAACTGCTTGTTTTTTGATTACTTTCAAAATACTTACTTACCCACCTTACTTCAACTATTACCAGTTGAATAATATGATTATCTACTTTTACTATTTGTTGTAATATAAATTATTTTTGTTGTTCTGGTTAGTTCATTTCATTACTTTGTATATCATTCCATCCTCTCATAGAATATAATGATTGTGATAATGACACTAGTAATCCGGGTTATCATGTTACACGTCAAACAAGTAATAACCTCCTAAATCTCCCAATTCCAAAAACAAAACTAGTAAAGGACTCAATATACTATAATGGACGTGAAATGTATAATCATATACCCAAAGAGATAAGAGAGATTGTTCAATGTGATTACTTCAGACATGCCCTGGAAGAACTGTTCTCCTCCAGACCATATGAGTTTTTTGAAGAGGATTTATCTTGCGGCATATTTTTTTCTATACGAAATGATAAATTTATACAGTCCCTTCGATTTTAAATCCTGTCATGTCACATTTTATATATTATTTTATCAATATCAATATTTTTATATTTGTTTTGTTCTTACCTATATGTAGATAGATAGATAGATAGATATCTTCATTCGTTCTGGTAATTTACATACCTCATAAAAGTGTAGAACATGTCAAATAAATAGTCTTAAATATAATTACAATGATTACGATAAAATATTTACATGTATGACATTTCATACTGCCTGTCACAATAAAATCATTGAAAATGTATAAAATTGAGAAACTTGCACATATGTTAAAAGGGAAAGTAATCAATTCCCAATTACCAGACTTGTCGAATAGCTTCAAAAACGAAATAATGGGTTTCTAAATAAACATACTCTAATAGGTACCGATATACACTTACACGCACACCTTTACATATAGATGAAATGACACATATTCTCACATTCTTTTACTTATACACACATACTCTCATAGACCAACATTAGGTATCTGCATATACAATTATCACAAACTTTCCATATCATGTTGAAAATATTAATCAATGCTATAAAATGCATTTTTGCATAAGGAAATTTTTAGTCTCCTCTTAATTGCTCCATTTTCCATCAATCTCATGTTATTTGGCAGCTTATTCCATATTTTCACCAAACTTTGCCGCACATTTTTTTGAATATACGTAAATTTAACTTTGTCATTTCTTATATCAATTTTTGTTCTTGTATCGTATCATATATCTTGAACTCCGACATTTTTATTTTTATTATTATGTAAATGCTTTGTCGACAAAATTAAAAAAAAAATGACAATAAAGTATATTTATTATTATTATTATTAAATAGAGACATTCAGACGTTCTTCTATCGATAGAAAAGGGACGTGATTTATGATTTTATTTTTATTTTCATGGTATGAGTGCATTTTTCTACGATAAAACTCAATGTAATGTAATGTAATGTAAATGTAATAAAATTAGCTCAATGCTATTATTACCGATGATGTCAATTAAAATCGTTATTTCTGGTCGATCCAAAGAAAATAAAATTCTCCTATTTTTGTATTCAAGTCATCTCATAGATCTATTGTTCAGAATAGAAATCCCACCATAGCATTATCCACCATTACGAAGTGTTGGAATAAGTGACATATCAATGGCTCGTGAAGTCGTAACAGTTAAACCTAATATAGGGGTAATTCATCGGCAAGGACAGGGTATACATAACTGCAACAGTTGAAAATGGATATGCGGGTAGGCAGGTTTTTTCTCATGATTACACTGCTCGCCGATAAGAGATGGATAGTTAAGCGGGATTATTGTATTGTAAGAAAATGACATTTGACTAAATACGATAACAAATCGCATAATAGAACTTTTTTCAACCATTTATTCTTGGGAATATGTTATACTGGTTTTATGTTTCTTGGTAACTCCTGATACATGAAGAGGTGTGAAATATCGTGACAACTATATTGATTTCTGGAAACCCAAATCTGGGATTTAATCGCAAAATGAATCCAGAAGAACATTGTATCCATATGTTCCTTTGGATTAATTTTTCATAGATACAGAAAACGTTGTTGGAAATTGGAATGATGAACCCAGAAAATGACACAGGAACAAATTTTTCATTGTAATATTCAATCAACTACCTAAAAAATGTAACCAGATATAAAAACATTTTGTGAAGAAATGAATATCGACTCCTACCCTATAGTAGCTCGAGTTAATGAAGGCAACACAATAGGAATATCTTTTTGAAAAGGGAAACATTCTCGATTGAATATTGATAGAAAAATTTCTCTGTGAATTGAAAAATTCACGATAAAAATGAAGTTATTTTTGTGAATGTCTAACAGAAAACAACTACTTTCCCAGCTAAAGCCAATCTGGACATTGAACTACATCCCATTTCTTCCGGTCTTCCTGATGATCGTGGAAGCGTAAAATAGATTTTTGTCGACAAAAATGTATTGAAGACCTAGTGAATGCGATGTCTCTCTTGCGTCAATGTTACGAATGATTTCTGGTGAGTACTCTCTTTTGGAAAACATTTTTCTTTGCCTCATTCATCTTCATGAGTTCTTAATTAAGACTGGAATAGAAAATCAAATAACTATCTGAATAAAAATGCAAATTTTCAATTTCAGATTTTTTCTTTTGAGTTAGGGCCTTTTCAAAATATCTATCAGATGTAGTTCAATGTCCAGCGTGGCTTTAACTGAAGAAATAGTTGTTTTCTGTTAGACATTCACAAAAAATAACTTCATTTTTATCGTGGATTTTTCAATTCACAGAAAAATCTTACTATCAATATTCAATTGAGAATATTTTCTTTTTCAACATGAATACCCCACAAGAGGTTATCTTGACGATGGAAGATAGTGACTAAAGTTTATCTTCCAGTCGCAGATGATTCCACATCTGATTTTATGAACATCCTGTTCATATTTTCAACAAATCAGGAACATATCCATTTGAAGATCCAGATACTTATGAAATTGTAACAAAAACTCGTTCAGAGTGCTATAGAAAAACAAATTGATTGATAAAACGACAATATCCCCTCTGATGAGGAAATTAAATATTCAAAATGTGATGGTGCCTTCCAAAATATGTATCAGTAACCTAAAATTCACAATTTTGATCTTTGTAGAATCTCTCATTCTACAAAAAAAATAAGACAAGCTTTTATACAAATGCACCTAGATAATTCTGTGAGCAGCAGATTCGAAATCTGCTACTCAAAAAATCAAAGAAATTATTTTTTCTTTTCAGTGCATTTGTATAAAAGCTTGTTTCAACTATTACCGCCAAAGTGACACATAAGTAGACCACCAAAAGATAAATCCAACCGATGTGGTGGGGTATTATTTAGACCACCTGATCAAACTTATTTTCTGACTGTGGCAGGTGCTCAAATTTTATACCACCAGCGCAGTATCGTGTCCCAGCGCATGGAAAACGAGAAACGTGGTGGTACAATTTGCAGTAAACAATCGATAATTATTGATTAGATTTTGACGGTGCATATATTTGTCCAAAATTTGTGTGTATAGTTTTCAATATAATATAATGTGTTTGTTTTTTATTGAAATATTGCTAAATACTTCTTTGCAAGAAAGTACAAAATGTTGTGTTTCCAAAAAAAATCATTACTAGAAATTTGATTTGAAGGTTTTATATTTGTACCACCGCTCCAGTAGTGCTTTTTTGTGCGAGAGTAAAAGGGATATGTTTTTCTTCAGGAAAGTCACACAATGAAGATTTGCCATTCCATTGATAGGGAGTGAGCCGAAAAAATCTGAAGAATGTAATATATTCAAATATGAAATATATATATATATATATATATATATATATATATATATATATATATATATATATATATATATATATATATATATATATATATATATATATAAATAAATATAAATTAGATAAATATATTTGAGTATGAGGTATATGTTTAATTTCTGAACAAGTGGAGTGGTGATACAAGTTTTTGAAACAGACATGCGTACGGTAAAATATTTTTCGATTTTAACTTATTTACAATCACTTAAAACCAAATAATAAAAAAAATCCTTACAGTTGTTCTGATCCAGCTGCATTCAAATGTATGGAAATGTAAGCTCCAGTAAGAGTTAATTTCTCTTATGATTCTTATTCAAATCTCATTAGTCATTCATTAAATCCGTCATCTCATTAAATTCTGACGAAAATTGAAAATATCCGACCCCAAAAAACCCACAAACCAATTTTGAATCGAATCGGGCCATAATAAAAAAACACATCACCATATTGGAGCCGCCATCTTGAATTCGTGAATTTTGACAAAAACATCATGATGTCCGTCCTCCAAACCCCCACACACCAATTTCGAATGGAATTTGGATATAATGACATCATTCGTCGTCAACATGGAACATCCATTTCGAATTCGTGGATTTTGATTTCCGATACCAACTTTGAATAGAATCGACCTATAATCGCAAAACTCGTCCGCCATATTGGAGCCGCCATTTTGTTTTTCCCCAGCATAATGCATTGTCACCGGAGTTATGAATACCTGTTGAATTCCACGTACAAAAAGAAGTGGGTTAAAATTCACTTGCAAGATTTTGAACTAAATATACGTACATACAAATGGGAAGTTGAATAATAGTTCGTAAAATACAGTTCAGGATTTAAAAAATAACATCATTTTCCATAATTATTTCTCTTCTCTTTAGAGTTGTTTACAAATGTTCCAACATAAACATTACCAGACTTTGTGTTCAATACCAGCTTCTCCAAATTTTGGGATGAATTTTACAGAGAAACCTATGGTCTAGGTATTGAAAACTGCCCATCTCCAGTTTGTGGAGATATCATCATGTCCGAACTTCAGAACATTTGCATAAAAAATGACCGTTCGAATTTCCATTTTGCAAATGTTATGGGTCCTTCAATGATCTACGTCCTATATGTATTTTATACACTTTATCCAAACTAAAGAGTGTCCCTACAGATCAAAAACCATTTGGATTTAAACAAAATTTTGCCTGAAGTGCAATTGGATTTCGTCAAGAACACGGTACCCACACTGCTCTTTTAGAAGTGAATTATGATAAATATACCCATATGGATAAATCTTTACCATCAATATTGGTTCTCCTAGATCAGAGTAAAGCTTCCGAACTTGTCAATTTTGAGTTTTTTTTGACAAAATGTAATTTATCGGGTTCCAGGAAACTACGTTGAAGCTAATAATAATAATAATAATCTTTATTCAATAATAATACATAAATACAAAGGGGGGTATGTTACACAATGAACGAAGTGGATAAAGCTGTTGGGCGACAAGTGCTGTTGCACTTGTTTCGCAGAAAGTTGTAGTTTTGCTATATAAAATAATTGATTGATAAAGAAATACACATAATAAAGGAATGAAAAGGTTAAATATAGTATATGAAATAAAGTTAAGTTATGCTATATAAAATATTAAATGAGGTTGATAATAACAAATAAATACACATATTAAACAATTTAAAAGTTAGACATAAAATAAATGTATGCTATATAAGATGTGGTTGTTAATAATAAGTACACATAATAAGCAATGAAAAATTTAAAATATGCTACATAAAATAGCTGTGTGCTGTTGCACTTGTTTCGTACAAAATCAAGTATATGAAATGAAATTTGTATAGACAGTTGTGATTGATGTTGAATGCGACGTTAATCATCATCATGGAAAATATAAATAAGATTTAGTATAGATAAAATACGACTTGAACGAAATACAATAAGATAAATACAATATAAATGAGATAAAATGAGATAAGATACAATAATAATAAAATACAGTGAAAAAAATATAAGTACTAAAATTGGTGTACCTTTAACCATAAATAATAGAAAAAATTGTTGTCTAAAACTTATGTGTGATTTTCAAAATAGCTCGAGATCATGCCTCGTGGACTTGAGAGAATAAACTCTCTCAATGTTTTTTTGAATCTTGTTATATTCATTATATCTTTTATATTTTCTGGTATGATATTGTATCTCTCATATTTAGATATCTGTATAGAAAACATCAAGGAAGATTTTGAAAACACCACAGTTTATTCAGACAAACATGGTTTGCGTATAAATCCAAATAAAACTGTTGCTCTTCAGTTGGGATCTCAAAGACAGACGTCTCACGTAAAACAACGCATTCTCAAATTGTATGATACCAATATTGAACGGGTCGATTCAGAAAAAAAAAAAGATTTTATAATCGATGAAAATTTGAGTTTTCATAATCATGTACAACACGTATTCAAAATGGCATTTTTCGAATTGAAATCAATCTATAAATTCAAATATCAACTTTCTACAGAAATTAAATGAAAACTAGTCAAATCGATGATTTATCCCCACACAGAATATTGGGCGTCAGTATATAACAATGTCCTACCCTAGTATAACCAACTCAAACTCCAACGCGTTCAGAATGCGTGTATGCGATTCGTCTGCATATCACCCCCTGCCTGATAAGGCTGAATGAATTAAATGTGGATTGCAGAATGCGATATGTGATAACATTATTTCTATTCAAACTTCTGAAAACTAAAACACCCAACTATTTGTTTAAACTTATATCACGCCGTTCTGATTACCGTAATGTCAACATCAGATCCAACAGCTTCAATATTCCATATCATATTACAAAAAAGTATGATGGATGCATTCCTCACTTGGCACCATTTTCTTTGAACAAGATCATTCCAGTTTTGAGCTCATCGATATTTCAATTGAAATCTCATCTCAAAATATCTTTGATATCAAGAATGGCTGAATAGTTATTCGATAGATTTTTTTGCATTTGTAAATATATATCATATTGAATGCAGCACTCCTATATAACTTTGAACAACCCGAAGAAAATACATCTTTCCACAAAAATGACAAATTTTTCAGAGAGATTAAAAAATGTATCCATGGATTTCAAACTTGCATTGAAAAACGTTAATAGGTAGTCTCAAAAATCGTGGATAATCTGAAGAGAAACTTCACCAAATCAAAGACAGATTCATGAATAGTACTTGTGAAAAAGTTTATGTAGTGCAGACAGCACGATATCTCAAGACAAGAACAGCAGAACATGAAAGAAGAATGAGACCCAAATATCTCTTGAAATAGAAAATAAAACAGGCCTCACGGAACATCACGTGTATTCGAAAAAAAACACATATTGAAGAACGAATCTACAAAAAAAAATTGGTCAATCAACATGGAAAGTATAGAAATTATACAAATATATATTAAACAATAAATGTTTACCCAACTCGTATTCACATCTAATGAGCGAAATTAAGATACCACAATAGTGTATTGCCCATTTCAATTTTATCAAATCCTGGACGCCTATGGTCACCATATCTTTTCAAATCCAACAACTTCTTAAAAAATCGTAATCCCTTGACTGAGTTTTTCCAATATCATATTCCGACTTTGAATCAGTTACAAATTCCTCTTGTATCTCTAATAAATACATAAAAATATTTCTTTTGTCAGTGGCGCAATATAGTCGTAACAATATTTTAATTAATTATAGAACCTGATTCATCATCTGATGTTACGAAAGTCCTGTTCACATCTTAAAAAACCGATATGACCTATGTTTGCTCAACTCGTTACAAAAATTGTGGACTCACACATGATGAAGTTGCAGGGGATGAAGGATGCAAGACTATTTTCTTGGGGGCAGTGTATTTTTCACCGTAGATAAAGCTGAGCGTCCAGTTTCCATCATGCCACACATGCTTCCTTAAGACGAAAATCTAGTCGTTTGAGAGCCTGTGGGAATTCTGTGAGAATGTAAACATATGTTCGCACATCATTCTAGTATGCCTCTCCAACCGGCTGGTGTAAACTTCTATATCCCGTAAAATTCGAGAGTGAGTCTTTGCATTTACCATTTCATGCAAGGATTTATATTTGGATATATTGAAGATATATTCATATATATATATATATATATATATACAGGGCTATTCAAATTCGAGTCTATGCATGGGGATTTCGATAACGGTAAGAGATAGAGGGATGGTTAAATGGGAGCAAAGTAGCATATTTCAGAGGTCAATTATATGGATAACAAAAATCTAATCTAGCTTCATTAGTTCTGGAGTTATACAGGAAAAATCGAAATTTTCGAATTTCTCCATTTGCCTATATCTTTTAATTTAAGGATTTTTTTTTAAATTGTCACTTTGCCATTGCAACTTTTTGTAGGCTATCCACATATCTGAATAAAAATTATATACATGGTATCGTATAAATTGGGCCCCCCTCAACTTTTAATTTTCAAATACGGACCTGTATTTTTTATTGCAATTTTTTCAATGCCAAGAGTCATGTTTCATATTGACGTAGTATTTTCATCTGAATTACAGAGTGTTTTGGAAATATTAAACTATTACCAGTAAAATTTCAACATTTTTTTAAATTCCAGCTGATATAAAAAAAAAATTATTATAGAATAAGGTATAGAATACCTAGGATTTGGATGAAAATCAACAGTATTCGACGAAGAATGTCTTCTCCAAGAATTCATCCACATTTCAGTTCACGCAACCCATGATCAATGTGCGAAAATGTGAAAATGTATTCTTCCTATCACGTGTATGTGCATATAATCATTGAAAAAAAAATCTTCGAATGGCAATCTTCATACTCCAGACACCAATTTGGAAATATTTCATTGTTACTCACTTTTCGAATTACCTATATTTTTCAGCAAATTCATGGGCATTCTGTATATACAACAATTATGATTGAACCATTCGAGTTCTCATAGTATGCTTTGGAAAATAAATATTTAGTTCACCTCACTTGTCAATATTTTGACAGTTTCTTGGAAATTATCGTTGGTATTCGATGAAAAATCTGTTAGAACTGAAAATGGGTTTCCCACAGAGCATAAAAGGGTTAACGTTCTCTACAGAAATAATAGGAACATTCATCTTTCCGCTGAAAATCATTTAGATCTGTACCCAGAAAGATATCAGCCGCATCCCACATATTTCAGACGTTTGGACAGAAACCTTCGGGAATATGGATCTTTCACAAAACCAAGGTGAAAATATGGGAACAAAAGTCCTATTGAGTTACAGGAAAACATACTTCAAGCGGTTAGTAGGTAATACTGAAAAAAATTAATTAGGCTCATCTCCATATTTCAGATCAATAAAAATCAATCAAAATCAACAGTACAAATTGCTGACGAATTGAATTTGCCGTAAACTACAGTATGGCGTACTTTAAGAAAAAACAGTTTCAAATGCTATAAAGTTAAAATTGTTCCAAAATTGTTATCCAGGAGACGCCGAAAGACGGCAAAATTTTTGTAATTGGATATTGCGAAAATTGGGCGATGACAGAAACTTTCTGAATAGTATTATTTGGTCGGATGAAACTCGTTTCACAAATTGTGGTGTTTTCAATAGGAACAACGAGCATGTTTGGTCACAAATCAATGAAAATAATTTCAAAGAAGCGAGACCTCAAGTCCGGTTTGGTCTAAATGTATGGGCTGGAATTTTTAAGGATCGAGGTCTAGGTCCCTACATCTTTGCCGGGACGCTCATTGGCGAACGTTATCTAGACTTCCTCAGACAAACTTTCAGTGAATATCCCGATGATATTTCCATTGCTGATTTAAATCGGTTGTGGTTTCAACACGATGGAGCTCGCCCACATTGCACAAGAGACGTTTATCAATTTTTAAAGAAACATTTCAAGACAGAAGGATAGCAAATAATGGGCCTTCAAGATGGCCTCCAAGATCCCCTGATATCAGTGTACTTGACTTTTTTTCATGCGGTACACTAAAAAATAGAATATATCAAAACGAAATTGAAAATATAAAAGATTTAAGAATTAAAATCATGAACGCTTTCGCATCACTACGGCGAAGAGATATTTTCAGAGCATATAATAACGTAATAAAACTACTCCTTCCATTTTTACGGTTCATTCAATAACACCCATTCATCGTATTGAACTTTCTTTCTTATTGATTTTCATGATCTTAGTATAACCTACAAACATGTATTTGCAAGTTCATTGATTGCGCATGAGCAACTCATTTGACATTCTCAATTTCATTGGCTGAATATTATATACAAATAAAGTAGATATCGCAGGCTTGGGTAATTTAAGGATTCTGTTGAATAGAAGAACAACCATTTGATTATTTTCTGGACTCATTATTCATCTTAGCTATATTTCCATAAAACAGTATATTGACTTAAAGAAAAACAACTAGATGGCGCAACTGCAATCCTCCTGAATTAGAGATGATCATATCTCCATAGGCGTACCGACTGAGCTGGGAAAAGGTAAATAAAGAAAGGTAAATGGAATATTGCACATAAAAAAAAAATATTAGAAAAAAATGGAAAATCATTCATAACAAATTAAATACAACAAAATCATAATAAAACATCATCATAAGAATATATATATATATATATATATATATATATATATATATATATATATAATAAATAGTTTAATGAATACATGAATACATGATAAAATGCTTATTATGCTAAGGTAAAATTATTAAAATATTTTTTTACAAATGACTTACAATTAACCGCAAAACTCACTGAGGCATCAAGCCTGTGCGTGACACATAATGCTTTATTTATTTTTATATATTATTATGAGTTTTTGTTAACGTTTATTCTTTGAATATAATTATTATTAAATCGAGACCTGTCTGTCTTGATGGTCAACATGAAATCACCACAAAAAAATAGATACACACAAAATTTGGAGATGGAACATATAGATGAGTTGTATATATGAAATTAATCGTTGGAATGTATATAAATAAAAGGTAGAAATTAAATATAGAAATAAAATATATAGGTGAGTTGTGTAAAAATTTGAATAAAACGTATAGATAAATATATATACAAAATGTGTATAGATAAAGAATATGAATGAAATATGTAGATAAGATGTATAGGTGAATGTTGATTAAAATGTTAAAACAAGGATAAATTTAAAGAATGATTTTTTAAGCTGCATATCTATCATTATGATGAGTTCATTTCTTGGATATTTTATTGAGTCTTTTCAAGTGAAACTTCTTTACACACGCTTGACTTGGCAAGTAAGCTGGTGAATGCGTGACGAGAGCGTTACGAAAAGTGTGATCGAGCGAGGCGAACGGTCTCGACAAAGGTGAGTGCGTATTTCATACTAGTTGTTGGCGTCGTAGCGTCATATGCAGCGTTCCTTTTTCCTTGTCTATTTTCTCCCTCTACTAATACGCGGCATTCTACTCTCGACATTGGGGCGCGTTTGATTCTCTGTCCTTTTCTTGTCTCTCCCTCTCTCTCTCTCTCTCGCTCTCTTACTCCTTGTTACTCTTCCGTATTTCGGCCTCACGTTTCTACAATTTACTCCAGCAAATTTTTAAAATTTAACTAATACGTAAATAATAAAATACTTATTAATTGTACAAATAATTGGTGACATCGTGATTGAACATGACAATAATCAAATGGAGGTTGATGGTGAAAATCCCACTATAGATCATGTACAAAAACCGAGACAAATTATTGGAGCTAGGTAAATTAATTTTTATTTTATTTTCATAATCATTCATGACTCTAATGATAATTTACTAAATTTACCAAACTATTATGATGAAATTATAGGTTATTAGAAAATTAATATATGTATATAAATGTAGATATTATACATATATACATATATAAACATATCAATCCTATCAATATTCACATTCAAATCAAAAATAAAGAAATGGATTAGAAGTCTTCCACGACTGCAGGTGCATCAATTTGTGGATGTTAATAATACATATTATTTCTGAACTGATCTTACTCACTCCTTGTACACATGGATTTTAATATCAAGAAATCGAAAATCAATCCACTTTCAAACTTTTAAATTTTGAATTTTAATGTTTATTTTTATAATACATAAAACCGATTGTTCTACGATGTTTTTTGTTTTTTTTTCTATTTTGTCTCTATTTTTACTAATTTGTTACTGTTACTTGTACTTTGTTAGTTAGTTATTCTGCAATTTTGTTAGTTCATTAATTAGTCACTCTACTGCTACGTTGGCATTCACTCAATAAGGTATATTATGAGTTTATTTTTATTTTTTTACTTTATACAATGCGGTAACCATATGAAACCACTTTCAAGGCTAAGCCTTTAGTGTATCACTTTTTTTATTTGCAGTATGCATAAAATGTAATATATGTAGTATCTATAATGAATGTACTGTTCTTACGGCAAATAAATTATTATTATTATTATATATACATATATATATATAAATATATATATATATATATATATAAATATATATATATATATATAAATATATATATATATATATATATATATATATATATATACATAAAGATGGAGCTAAGAAGTTTTATTCAGTCGTTTGGTCTAAAGCACACTCGTTTTTTTTTTCATGAATTTCTGGATATTTTGAATTTTTGTAAGGTTTTTTGTTAGAATTTGATACATTCTGGGTGCTGAATAGGCAAAACTGCGTTGGCCAACTTTTTTTTATGAGAATGGAGTCTTGTACGAGGTATTATATCTGCTCGTATTATGGTTATGGGTGATGTATTGAAGTTCCGTTGTGTTTTTGAATTGGTAAACCAAGATGGAGCGGTAAATCAATTGTTTTATGTAAAAACCCTGGGCTTCATTGTGAACCTCATCAGATGGAAATGTATGAGGCCTCATCAGAATTATTTTGAGGATTTTTTTTCAATATTGTGAATTTTTTTAGGTGATAATTTATCGCTCCGCCCCATCCTATGATGCAATAGTTCAATCGAGAACCTACCAATGCATGATAAACTGTTTTTAGTTTATTCAGATCTAGTATCGTTCTCAGAAGTTCGAATTTGTACATTAAACATCTAAGATTTCTGGTGATAGTTTCTATATGTTTATCCCTTCTCAGAAGTTTATATATGATTATGCCAAATATTTTATGTTATCCGTTATCAATTTTCAGTCTATCATAGTCTGGCAAGATTCTATTGATGCATGTGAATGTAATATATTTAGTTTTATCGGAATGTATAGTCAATAAATTGTTACCCATCCAATTTTTGACTTTTTTCAGATCAGTTTTTGCCAAATTTTTTAGTTCTTCCCAATCACTTCTTTGACTTGAAATTGCTGTATCGTCAGCGAAACCAATTATCTGCCCACAACTATCTAATTTGAGTGGATTGTTTATGTAAATGGTGAATAACATGGGTCCCAGTATGGTTCCCTGTGGGACTCCAAAACTTGGAATACACTACTGACACAATTTTTTATTTTGACGTATTGGTTTCTATTAGATATGTAGCTTTTCATTTCCTCTGAAACCAATGTCCTCTAAGGCTTCTAGTAACTGTGGGTTATTATATATGAAAATTTCTGCTAGTAAGGGACTTGAAGGGTTATCCATTATCAACCTTTTACTAAAAGAATAAAAATTATCAATAAATTAGAAAAACTATTGTGTTAAACAAACTGTAAGTAAATCCAAATTCTCATCTTTGATGATCGGATCAACATGGTAACATTATGTTACCTACTAGTATGTTTGTTTCCTCTGGTGGTATACCCGGAAAAATATTTTGAACATCGGAAGAAATGAATTTTTAGGAAGATGCGTGTTCTTAATTTTATCAATTAATTCATATGAATTCATCTAGTTAAATTTAGGAACAAATTTACAAATATTCTTGATATATTAATCTAGATTTTTAGTGATGGTGCTGTGATGAAAGATACTACCGGCCGGATAGGGTAATTTTCTTCACGAAGATTAATAAGTGAATAGAGTTTTGGAGTTTGAGGGTTCATAATAGTCCATCTTATTCTTTTATAGTCGTTAAGAACATATTGAATTTATTTTAGTAATTCTTCAACTTCTTTCTGGTAAAACATGTAGGATCTTCTTTCAAGATATCAAAAAATCCCGAATTCAAAATTAGAATTATATTACAAACGACCTCCTCTGTATGTGATAAGTTAGCTGTGAAACTCAATTTTCCTCCGCTATGAAATTTACCAGAGAATTGATGCAGTTCCGAATCCAAGAATTTTTTTTTCAGTCTCATCGAGGAATAAAAACAAATCCAGCAATTTTGTATTATCTACAATATACCTACACATATAATTTTCAAGGCATAAACATTGGAGCGTTGAAAATTCAATAAACTTTATTCCTAATAAGTTGTACGATCGTTATGGTGTTTTTGCCTTGCAATTGCAACCAATATATACCTACAGATTACATTCAGCGAAGATCAACATCTCTTCAATTATTTCAATGAACAGCAATAACATTATTGTTTATGAATTCATATCGCGGCGTGTACCAATTAGTGAAGCGTTCTACCTCTGTTGATGATATAATGCTGGGTATTTAATTCATTATAAATGTTTTTTGCATTTATCATTGCTTGTACTTCCTTTATGTGCTTTAGAAAGTATTTTTTTTATATTTTCCATAATGAGAAATGTATTTCAGTATCTTAATTGGTGCTCGAAGCAATATATTTCAGAAAGTGATTGAGATTAATGGACTTAAAGTTTGATTATATTGGAAATGGAGTGAATATCTTCGAGGTGGAGTCAAAATATTCGACTTTGAGTATCCGGTAAGTTGACTGGATGGTGAAATTCAACGGTCGAACGAACTTACCTACGTGAACTTCAACATTAATAACCAGGTAGTCAGCCACTGTGCGGCTTGCTATACTTAGTTTGGAGCCCAGAAAAAAATACAACTCACCTGCTATTTCCCTCCATATATCTACCCCTGTCAATGGGAGTGTTGGTTCGTTTGAAGGTTGGAGACGATGTGGTAACACGATTACTCTCATTTCGGACGTTCATCGTCGCAATGGAAAGGTTTTCACGACGTTTCGATTGCTTCACCTGAAGACGATTTCAGATACAAGCATTCGAAACGTCGTCAAAACCTTTCAAATCTATTGAGAGGATGGACGTTCGAAATGAGAGCAATCGACTGTTGGTTGTTTCTTGCTATTCCCCATGAGATCAAGGAATTACCTGGTTTGCGATCATCCGAGTCACCCCCCAGTGTGAATCAAAATATTCCGTTATTCCTTTCTGGTTACTTTCTTCGTAAGTTAACGTCTTTTCAGTCACAGATATCTGAAGGAGTCAAATCTACAATAAGTACAGTTACTTATACCATGATAGAAATCAAACAGTTTGTAACAAGAGAAAACCTACGACAAGAACTACCGAATAGAAATATTATTGATGTCTGTAACACAACATTATATACAGGGTGTTATGTGATAAGTGTCCGATATTTTACAGGACGATTCCTCAGTTATTCATAAGGTGAAAAGTTCATTCAAGCATGGGTCCGCAAGGCCTTCATTTTAAATTTATTTTTATTTTGTTTTTTCGTGAATAATTTTCAAAATAATGTCGATATTTGGACGAAAATTGGTATTTGGGGATTTTTTAATATGCGAAATCCATTTTTGATCTTAGTTTGACCCTAAATTGTAGAGGACGCCGCCTATAGGTAATTAATTCTCCTGCACATCGCGTACTGTTATCTGATTGGTTGCTAATTAGGATCCTTCATTTACCGGCCAATCAGAAAACACTAGTAGAATCTAACAAACTTTCGTTCATAGATAGCTTTGTAAACCGTCCATGCTCAGTTCACGTGTTCTTAATGTCTGAATCACTTAATGGTCGTGATATTGTTTTTCAAAACAATATTCCATTGCGAATGTTTCCCTATTCAATAATGTTTGTATCCCATGGTAGATTCAATTTTCTATAACGATGTTCACAAAACAATAGTGGTAGTTTTTTCGTTTTTCCGAAAAAAATCCAATGTCGAACATTGTCTCGTTTTTCTCGTTCTTTTCGGTACGAGCGTTACGTCGAATTTTTGGCTATTTCATTAATTTTAGAGTGATGAAAAATCAATCAATATATGTATTTTCTGAAAGCGGAGGACATTTCCTGCATTCTGGTTCTGGTCGCGAGTCGTTGCAACGATTTTCGACCAATTTTAGGCCTTGTGCGATTTTCCTGAAATGATTCTTATTTTTCGAATTTTTCTACGAAACTTCGCTTCTATACCAAATTGAACTCTCTGAATCGACTGGCGTATAGTAGAACTAGAAATCTAAGACGGTTGTAAATCAATATTGGCCGATAACCCTCATTATTACCCATTGTTCGAAATATAGATAAGCAATGAAAGTGTGTGCCCCTTAAAAGATTGCCAGGTCCGGATTAAAATATCTCATGAAATAGTTTGGTATTTTGATATTAGTGGGCTCTCCATTATTTTTGGCATTTTTTGACAGTTTTGTATCTACATTCATTTGATAATAAAAAATCTCGTAAGGTTGATTCAGAGCCCTCGGTAAGGATATGTTTAAATGTGCATAAATAATAAAATGTACTCACCTGGCCACCAGACTTTCAGTACTAATGGGCTATTGACGAGATTATAGCGATAATGGTCTATTTACGGTTACCAAATAAATTACCCACCAGATTTGGAAAACAAGACTGTTTTAAGAACTGACCGCTTTCCAATTTCAGAAATGAAAGGGGGAAAGTAAAACAACATTAAGTCATTACCTACCTAATATTCCGTTGCCAGTTGTGTCTATTTTGAAGTGTCTATTCGATTTTTGTGTCGTGAAAAATGTGCGTCCATGGGCTCATCCTCCACCCACCACTAGTCGACAAATATTACACCCTCATAGAAAACAAATTATATTGAATGTTTATACTTCCCTTCTGAAACGTGGAATGTCCAAGGATCCAGCTGTGCAAGAAAGTGCTTCTTTAACAAAAACACCGTATTCTACAGTGTTTGAATAGTACGTGATCCTATTTAAAAAAAAAAAATGTAAAGACTCTGGCGGTTCAAGAAAACTACATGGCTGTGATGTAGATATAATTCGAAGAACAATATATGCCTTGTATAAAGAGCGAATTGTGCCTACATTAGATATTCTTATGCAACGGCTTGAAAAGAATGAAACTGGTATCCAGTGTTGCAGAAAGACTTTAAGGAAGTCTCTTTTACAAAACGGATTTAAATTTAAAAAACTCACTAGTAGCAGAAAAATCTCAATGAAATCTGTGCGCCTGAAGAAATGGAGATTCGAATATTCATTGGCAATAAACGAATTTAGAGAATATGGTAGGACAGTAGTGTATTAGGATGAAACTTTGTTCCAATCAAAAGTTGGGTAACGTAAAGGAAAACGCATTACGATAATTCACGCAGGAACCGAAAATGGTTTATACCAAATGCGTTGTCTTTATCGGCAAAGAATATTAAGGACTCTTCAGTCGATTATCATGATGATACTACAGCCGAATTATTTGAAGACTGGTTCCAAAATAAACTCATACCAAATATTCCACCGAAGAGTATTATCGTCATGGATACCGAAGTCTATGTTCAAATGATACCAAAGCCACTATACAAGAATATATAATAAATAATGATATGTACTACGAGAAAAAGTACACAAAAAAACAGTTTCTAGAAGTTTTATGCAGTTATTCGATAAAAAAATTATATTTTTGTAATTCATTGGCTGGAAGCTTGGGACATAGGGTGCTCAGACTTCCTCCTCATCACTGTATGTTTAACCCAATTGAACATACAGTGCTTCTCAAAAGTTCCCTTTCCCCCCTCTTATTTTTGGAACGATAATACATAAACAAGTGAAATTTGGAAACTGAATATTAAAGGTTGTAAACTTCCCTACTAGTGATGATAGATGACGAAATCGTCAAAGATGACGTCACAAGGCCATTGTGACCAATCATTCCAAATGAAACCCTACGGCAAGCGACACCTCTTTCAAAAGGTATCGAAAAAATTCAATTCAATGATACTAATTTTGTTTGTTATATGGCAGTTTTGGCAACTCGCTTTCAAAAAATGCAAAGCTGTGATGAATTGAAACAGTTAATACTAAAATTCCAAATTCACGCTCAGCCTCTGGATAGTTGTCAAATGAGCTGACGTTTTTGTTGGTCTCCCCAATTCGACGTTTTTGTAATTGTCCAAGTTTTTGTACATTTAATAATTTGTGTATTGTTGATCGAACGTTCAACTGTTCTAGCAGCTTTTGGTACTTTTAATATTTTTGTACATTTTAATAATTTGTTAAACTGTTGTGAGCCGAACGTTTAAGTGCTTCAAGAAGCGAAATGGTACGTGCTTCAGGTGATAAAGTAGCAGCGATCCTAATTCTTGGTGAAACTGGACAAAATATTCATGCAGCACAACGCATTTTCAATGAGAGGTTTCCCGATAGCCCCGTTTCGAGGACTTATTCAAGGGAGCTTCTTTGTAAGTTTGAAACGATGGGTAATTAATGATGCGAAACGATCTGGCAGACCACAAATCTGGCAGAAAAAAATTGATGTACTGGCAGAAGTAATAGTTAATCCTACTTCTTCAACAACTCACGTTGCATCTACCTGTGAAGTCAGTCGAAGTACAGTACATGGGGTGTAGAAAAAAAAAAGTTCATCCATACAAATTAAAAATGGTTCATCAACTCTCAGACGACGACCCAGACCGAAGACTAGAATTTTGTGGAAATATGGAAACTAAAATTAACCAACAGCCAGACTATGTCAAAACAATTTGTTTTAGTGACGAAAGAACTTTCTATCTGAATGGAAATGTAAATACAGAGTATGTGAGGTATTGGAGTGACGCAAATCCTCACCTGTTTCGTGAAACACATACCCAATTTCCCCAGAAGGTGAATGTTTGGGCAGGTATCCTGGGAAACCACATCGTTGGGCCTCTTTCTTTAAATACTCATTTACCTGGTGAGGTTTATCTGGAGCTGTTGCAAAACGCAGTAGAACCTTTAATCCTTGAAATTTTGGAAGATGATCCAGATGAGTTCGGCAAAGTGGAAATAACATTCCAACAGGTTAGTGCTCCTCCACACTATAACGGTGCAGTGAGTCGGTATTTGGATGAGGAGTATCGTGGTAGATGGATTGGACGACGAGGTTCAACGGAATGGCCAGATCGATCACCAGACCTCACACCTTTGGATTTTTTTCTGTGGGGGTACCTTAAATCGAAGGTTTACGCCACTGAACCTGACAATATTGACGTTTAAAAACAACGTATTGTTGCAGAATGTGAGGCTGTTTCCGCAGACACATTTGCAAAAGTACGAGAAGAGTTTAAAAATAGGATATTTCACTGTCAGGAAGTAAATGGAGGTCACTTCGAGCAATTTCTTTAAGTAGATACTGATTCTCAAATCTGTAATCAATATCGTACTGAATGGAATTTAAATTTTAATGTTTACTAATGAGCCATTGAAACTGCCATAAACACAAACAAAATTAGTATCATTGAATAGGTTTTTTCGATACCTTTCAAAAGAGGTGTCGCTTGCCGTAGGGTTCCATTTAAAATTATTGGTCACAATAGCCTTGTGACGTCATCTTTGAAGATTTCGTCATCTATCATCACAAGTAGGGAAGTTTACAACCTCTAATATTCAGTTTCCAAATTTTACTTGTTTATTCATAATCGTTCCAAAAATAAGAGGGGGGAAGCGGACTTTTGAGAAGCACTGTATATGGCATCAGCTTAAGTCAGCAGTTCGAACAAATAATACTTCTCCAACCATGAGTTCAACTGTGGTAGTTCTTATTCAAACAGAAACTGCAAACATTCCTGATAGCAGCTGGACCAAGTGTGTTTCCCATATTAAAAAGGTGGAAAAGTCATATATGGCTATAGAAGAAATTCCCAAAGAAAAGTTTATTATCAATTTGGATGACGACAGTGAAAGTGAAACTGATCTTCGTGAGTAATTTTGTTTATAAATACCTTTTATCGAGAAACTGAACTTTTTATAAAGTATAAAGTTTGACATTTCACATTAATTAGGTATATCATATATTATTATATAATATAATATAATTATATATATAATTATCATCATATATTCTATATGAATGAACAATTCTCAATTATATTCAACCGATTTTTCTTAATAATTATCTCAACCCAACATCATTATACCTACCTATAAAACAAAATTTGATGGCTAGGGCAGGTACAACTCTGCGTAGAATCCACCGGCTGCTGATAACTCAAGTGGTTGGTGATTTACGACCTTCTTAGATTTCTGGTTCTACTTTACTCAGAATTACTCTATCTCCTTTTATTCTCGAGATAGAGAATTAGTCTATCGTGAAAATTAAAAAACCTTTTTTTTCCGATAAAATCTAATATTTATTTATTTTAATTTTTTTTACCTAGTATACCATGGTTTGAAACGGGTTGTATTCCGCAACAAAGAAGAAAATGCTTCAAACAGCTTTAGCCAAACATTTCAATATTCAGAACTGATAGTTCCACGTACCACTGAAAGCCCATAAGAAAATTGATGCTCCACAGATGACTCTCGAATTACTCCGATCCCCGATACTCTCTGTTCAACGACATCGCAAAGAGCAATAAAACATCAACTTGACATTTTATGTAAGGTGTTGAACGTAAACCGTTCGATTTGATAGTTTTCCAAGTTTACTGTAATGTTTTTACAGCGAATTATATTTACATTCGTATGATAATGACCCCCCTATGCGGCTATGTATGCTAGTGTTAAGTGAACGAACCAATATTCTGTCGAGACAAAACATAAAATACAATTTTATTCCCGTATAATTGAGACATGAATGTTCATTATCATTTGTTGCAATGGGTCCGGGGAATTTTATTCATTTTCGATTTCAAGTATCATTACACTTGTTTTGAAGAAGCAGTGCATTTTTTTTTGTTATAGCTAATGATCTGAAAAACGTTCATTTTCTATATTGAGACCCAAGGAAAGATTTAACTCAAAATAAAATAAATGAAATCATGAACAGTACGGTTTGAATGAGTTTGAAATAGTGTCAGTTGAGAAATAATAATACGTCTTTATTCACCATAAAAATATTAAAATTATATAATGATAATAATAAGTACAAGTTGAAAAGGGAAACATTCTCAATTAAATATTGAAGATAAGTTAATCTTTCAGTCGCAGATGATTCCACATCTGATTTTATGAACATCCTGTTCATATTTTCAACAAATCAATAAGTACAAATATAACAGTAAAGGTAAAAAGGCGGAGTGAGTAGATTCGCTGACACTCCAGTAGATATAGCTATGGGGCTACGGCGCCATTTTGGCACTTTTTCCCATGTAAATCCCCATAAGAAAATCTAAGGTCCAACGTGGTCATTTTGCGACCTTTTACCTGTTTCGATCTTTACGAGACCATCATCAGGTTCTCGACGTTTCGAATCTTCATCGGGTTCTCGAAGTTTCGATTCATCTTCAGTTCAACCTTTATTAGATCATCATCAGGTTCTCGACGTTTTGAATCTTCATCGGGGTTCTCAACGTTTCGATTCATCTTCAGTTCAACCTTCATTAGACCATCATCAGGTTCTCGACGTTTTGAATCACTCTGGTTACATCATAATGTTTTGACAAGGGGGACTTTATCTACTATCACTTGAATATTCACCCCTAACCTCAAATCATATCCTTGGGGAATACCCATTTTTTCTACGTGCTCGAGGCCTATATTACCCTAGATTTTTCCTAGATCTACTGTATTTTGAGGGTTAACCTGATGAATTTCTACCTTTTGATATGACTTTTTACCTTATTCCACATGGAGGATTGGACTTTTTCCCCAGATCTAGGGATTTTTTCATGCAGATTCATGTATTTCACCTAGTTTTCCCTAGATCTACTGAATTTTAAGGTTCAACCTGATGGATTTCTCATGGATGGCTGACTTTTTCCCCAGATCTAGGGAATTTTTCACGTAGGTTGAGACATGAATATAAGATTTTTATATGTTGTTTGTGAAGTCTATGATGCGAATTTAGATGAAGGTTTTTCGATTACGGGTGTTTTGATGCTTGCAGAGAAACTCAGAAAATATGATGAATTATTATGTTAGCAGAGTTTGGTCAGGTTGGGTTAATTTAAAGAAAAATATAAGTCGCTTGAATGTTTTGCAGAAGAAACTAATACTCGTATAACAACAATATTAGCAGAGTTTGGTTAGGTTGGGTTAATTAAAAAATTTATGTTATTTGAATGCTTGCAGAAGGAACTAATACTCGTATAACAACAATATTAGCAGAGTTTGGTTAGGTTGGGTTAATTAAATTTTTTTATGTTATTTGAATGCTTGCAGAAGGAACTAATACTCGTATAACAACAATGTTAGCAGAGTTTGGTCAGGTTGGGTTGATAAAAAACATCAAACCCACTTACAATTACAACATCCATCAAAACACCCGTAATCGAAAAACCTCCATCTAAATTCGCATCATAGACTTCACAAACAACATATAAAAATCGTATATTCATGTCTCAACCTTCGTGAAAAATTCTCTAGATCTGCGGAAAAAAGTTAATCATCCATGAGAAATCCATCAGGTTAACCCTAAAAATCCACCTCAAACGACTAATCTAAACACAACCTACGTGAAAAATTCCCTAGATCTGGGGAAAAAGTCCAATCATCCATGAGAAATCCAAGGTTAACCATACAAACTACCTAAAGTATAATCTAAACACAACCTACGTGAAAAATTCCCTAGATCTGGGAAAAAAATCAGCCATCCATGAGAAATCCATCAGGTTGAACCTTAAAATTCAGTATATCTAGGGAAAACTAGGTGAAATACATGAATCTGCATGAAAAAATCCCTAGATCTGGGGAAAAAGTCCAATCCTCCATGTGGAATAAGGTAAAAAGTCATATCAAAAGGTAGAAATTCATCAGGTTAACCCTTAAAATACAGTAGATCTAGGGAAAATCTAGGGAAATATAGGCCTCGAGCACGTAAAAAAAAATGGGTGTTCCCCAAGGATATGATTTGAGGTTAGGGGTGAATATTCAAGTGATAGTAGATAAAGTCCCCCTTGTCAAAACATTATGATGTAAACAACCAGAGTGATTCAAAACATCGAGAACCTGATGATGGTCTAATGAAGGTTGAACTGAAGATGAATCGAAACGTTGAGAACCCCGATGAAGATTCAAAACGTCAAGAACCTGACGATGATCTAATAAAGGTTGAACTGAAGATGAGTCGAAACGTCGAGAACCCGATGAAGATTCGAAACGTCGAGAACCTGATGATGGTCCCATAAAGATCGAAACAGGTAAAAGGTCGCAAAATGACCACGTTGGACCTTAGATTTTCTAATGGGGATTTACATGGGAAAAAGTGCCAAAATGGCGCCGTAGCCCCATAGCTATATCTACTGGAGTGTCAGCGAAAGCTGTTTTTAAACTCAACCTCATGTAAAAAAAAAAGAAATAAATATGAACAAAATGTCAACAGTATGAAAGTCAGTGAAGTAGCAGTGCGTAAATCTAAAGCTAGTAAACGCTCTCAAGAACAGAATAAATACTAGTAGTAACTTCCTAGTAATAACTTTCCAGTAATGAATAGATCAGTGGATGAGGTTAGCCGAGTCAAATGTTGAAACTGGGCGCCTGTTGCTCCTTGACAATAATGAAGACATGCTGAAATTTTTCTAAAACACTTTGAATCGTTTCCGGGGTGATTTGGTTAATTCCTTGTCTCATTATGTTTTTTAAAGCATCGACGTTATTTGGTTTGTTGTAGTAGACTTCACATTTCATATAACTTCATGAAACATAGTTAAGCGGGTTCAAACCTTGAAAAAGGTTTCAAGCAATTGCGATTATGCAAGAGGGTAGGTTATTCACATCAGAAAAAACATTAATTAAGCGAGGCGTAACACAGGGATCAATCCTGGGCCCCCTTCTTTTTCTCTTGTACATTAACTATCTACCATCTGTCCTCTCCAGTTCAAACTGCCAAACTTTTCAATTTGCTGATGATACATCCGTTATCATAAACAGCACCAATATTAAGGACCTTGCTGATTCGGCATCAAATGTGGCAAAGAAAATGGACGAGTGGTGTACAGAAAACTCCCTGAATTTAAATTCTGATAAAACTGGACTCATAATGTTCAACCTGACCAAATATATATTCGAATCACCGTATGTTAGATTGAATGCAAAATCAGTGCCGGTGCTGCCATCTATAAAATTCCTGGGGGTGTTTATTGACTGTAATATGAGCTGGGAACTACATGTGGATAATTCGGCAAACAGACTGGCCTCGGTCTGTGGTGTAATTAGATATCTGAGAGAACAGGTGTCAGAATATGGAATGAAATTGTATTATTATGGACATGTCCAGTCAATCATCGCATATGGAATACGGTTTTGGGGTTCCAGTTCAAACTCGAATAAAATATTCATATTGCAAAAACGAATATGTAGATGTATTCTTAGTCTTGATTATAATACCTCCTGCAGGTCATATTTTTCAAAACATGGGTTATTGGCAGTACCTTCTTCATACTTTTTATCTCTGGTTATTTTCGTAAAGAAACACCAATACTTGTTCTCTACAAATGCAGATGAATACTCAACTGAAATGAATATGTTTACTCGTAATCGGGCTGACCTCAGGATTCCACATCACAAAACTGCCTTTTTTAAACGGAGTATTGAATACAGAGCAAGAAAGCCTTATAACATCCTGCCAATTCAGTTGAAAGATATCAGCAATTCTCAGAAGTTCAGTCATTGATTACTTGAAGGAAAAAGTATTCTATAAGTTTGGTTCTTGTGAATGTTTATTACCGTTTCCTGTCTATTGAGAAAAGTTTTTATATTTACTTGTTGAGTCCGTGAGGTGCGTATTTTTGTAATGTTTTACTCATTATGTTATGTGCTCAGTGTACTTTATTCTTTTCTTGACGTTGTCCATGTCCTTGATGATTTTATGACAATAAAGATATTATTATTATTATTATAACCCGGAGACCGGGCAGGCCACTTAATTTAACCGCGTCTATCGAGCTACCCATTAGGAAAACTTGATTGAGATAGGTTCTTACTTCCAACGCAAAATGTGGTGTACCACCGTCTGAGTGCTCCCAAATATTTCTATCATTTTCATCAATTGGGAAAAGTATTCTCAACTCTGGAACTAAGAAATTTTGCATGAAATTCAAGTAACGTGCGCCAGTTATTGTGCTATCAAGTAAACATGGTCCGATAATTTGATAATTTATAATTCCAGCACAAGCGTTCACCATCTCAGGATATTGAGTATTGGCCTCCATCATCCAATGTGGATTTTCTTTACTCCAGTATCTACAGTTCTGTTTGTTGATGTTCCTCTTGAAATTAATGTTGCTTCATCAGAAAAAAAAACTTTTTTTTAAATAACTGATCATCTTGGCATCTTTTTGCACTGATTCCGCAAAATTCCTGTCGGCGATCAGGTCATCCTCGTAAAGTTCTCGAACCAAATGAATTCTATATGGGTGGTATTTTCCTTTTTTTAGAAGACGCAATATGAACGTTTTGCTAACATCATTATCGGCGGCAATTCCCTTTGTAGATTCATGTGAATTATCTCAAATATCTAATAATATATCCAATTAGATGAAATGCGTTTTCTACCAGATTTAAGAATATCTGTGACATTTCCAATTCCACAAATTATTCTACTAACCGTAGACTGAGAATTGTGACGGTCAGGATACTTAGTATTGGAGATTTCACATACCTACTTCCGCATTCTTGTTTTATTACCATATCGTGATAATATGAAAATTTCAATGGTTTGGGTAACCGAAAGACTCATTGTCAATATAATGATTACCTTGACAATCAGCAATAAATAACTAGAATGATAAATTTGCATAGATGTAGCAAATAAATAATGTTTTTCTGATGTGTAAAAACAAACCCTTTTTACTTCTTCCTTTTTTATGGGTATTTTGCCACTTGCTCATCAGAAAAAAAGATACATTCAAATTGAATATTTATGAAACAAAATCAATTGGAAAAGTCAGATTTCACAAACAGTTGGGTTTGTAAATTTGGATTTATTTCTGTTTAGACATTGAACACTTTTTCATATGATTTTTATACACTAGCGCTGAAATCAATAAACTTGTTTATGTGGGTATAAACGCACTAAGATTATAACCGCTTTCCATCATTTTGGTAATCATCAATAATATTCTTGTAATTTAACGCTCACCCAGTGTGGTCTCTTCATTCCAAGAATTGACGACAAACCCACTCTTCAGATAGTCAGTCTCAAATTTCATATTGAATTTATTGCTTTCTCCTCGCGATATAATTGAATTTATACCCTGCGTAAGAGGCAACATACGATACCCGCCACATCGAAAGTATTCCATTTCCAAATAAAAAATCGGTATAATGACAAACTGAAAAAATAATCCTGAGTAAAATATGAAAGTTGCAGTAATAATAAAGTGTATTTCAATACGAAATATTAATAAGGAAAATAATTTGTAGAATGCCTATAGCTGGAAGGAAAACATAATTAATAAAAAAACTTTTTCAATGACAAGCTTTTATACAAATGCGCTGAAAAGTTAATGTGTGACGTATGCCGTGAGTTATAGATTCAAGAGCTTGTCGCGCAGTTTTCAGATTTATATCTCACGGAAAAACTTACGCCACACATCCAAAGCAATAATTCATTACTTTTTAATGCCTTTGTATGAAATTTTGCCTTCAAAAAAGTTTTTTATAATTATTTCAATTTGTGCTTTTTAGTAAGTACGCCTTAATCTATGCAATTTTGTTAAAGCATCGTTATTATTAGGCCTTTCCTGTAAGTTCTGAGCTGTCTAGTTCATCAATGAGGAGACCATCCGAAGAATAACTCATCTGAAATCCTGGAGCTAAACTAATATGAGAATCTCAGGGGATGTCAGAAAATTACAATCGCAAGTTCAGTGACTAGTATGATAGATAGGAATAAAACAAGTTGGCAAAATTAATTACGTATTCAACTATTATTTTTCAAATGACGATAAATTTTTTGTCAAGCACTTTCCAAACTAAGATTTACCTGGTGAACATGAGTTGAATATTACTAAGGAAAATACTGGATAATGATTTATTTAATTTCGTCAAGTGTGGCATGAATAGCCATAATATAATGCATAATATTTTGCAGTAATTTTCACCAATTCTTCTTTGGAAAACAAAACACCCACTCAGGTAATGACAGTGACATAAGTTTCATGAACAGACAGTGAAAGTTCCTTGATTTTCCCTAAATTTCAGTTTAATTTTTCTTCAAAGTAAAAAAGTGGATATGTTATAAATATTTGGAGAATGTCATAGAAATTCAAGGAATGCTGCTGAGTTGTATGCTCAGAGATATCCCAATCGGCAACATCCAACCCATCAGTATTTTCCGTATGTGGAGAATCATTTTAGGCAAGAAGGAAATCGAGAGGCGGAACAGAGGTTTATCATAAATGAAGAGACTGAGATGTTCTTGCTATGTTTAAGGTTGATAAAACGGTTTCTTCAAGAGAAATTAGTCAAGAAATGCAGATAAGTCACGAATCTAACGATGGCGATAGACGGGTAGTGTTTTGTGATTGGCTGTTCCAAAATCATAGAGTTAACCCAAATTTTATCAACATTATTCTATTTTCCGACGAATCATGATTTACAAATAATGGTAGACATAGACATACTTTATTTGACTACGTACATGTGAGTTTACATTTGTAGCAAGTCATATAAATGAGCCAATGCCCTCTGTAAAGGATATGTTTAAACAGATATTATACTCATATTGAATAAGAATCTCGAGTCCAGTCAAAACACCAAGATGGACAGCATAAAACCATATCAAACACATAAAACATAAGAGCATTAACAATAAAAAATATACAAAAGCATTAAGAATTTGAAAATATACAAACAATAATCATGTTAATGCAGTCAGCAAAATACTCGGTTCTGAGCCCAACAAAATGAACATGCAATGAGGGAGAGCAATTTACAGTAAAGGTTTGGCGTCAATGTCTGGGCTGGTATTGTTGGAAACAGAATAATTGGGCCAATATTGTCTCAGGGTCAGTTAACAGGGTTAAGTACTTAGGTTTTCTTAAAAATGAAATCGAGGATCACCTTGATAATCTACTTTTGGCAGTTTTATGGCCAATTTACTTCCAACAAGATGGAGCACCACCTCATAATAACAGAGAAGTTTTTAATTACCCAATGGAACATTTTAATAATCAAGTTATTGCAACCAATGGTCCAGTACGGTGGCCTGCTCGCTCACCGGATCTCACTGTGCTCGATTTCTTCATTTGTGGATATGTTAAAAAAAAGGTTTACTATGCAACAGCCCCATCCACTCTTGAAATCTTAGCAGAAATAATTCTACGTGCATTTAGAAGTATAACGCCTCAAATGTTGCGAAACGTGTTGAGAGAAACAATTGAACGAGCTGAAATGTGTCTTGAACAAGGAGGAATGTACATTGAAAATTTACTACAGTGAAAGTGTTCAAATTATTAACCTTGCACACTAGACAAAAGTAAATGAATTATTATCCAGTATTTTCAGTGACTGTAAAAATGGTCCTTGAATATCACACCTTTTATTCTCAATATCCCATACCTACTAAAGTCTTCATGATCATTTGTATTGGGTTAATCATCCGGCAACAATTGCCCTTTATGCCGCAGAAATATGATGTTTTCATCCATGAAAGAATAATCTGCCTTTCCATTTCACACTCCTCCTGTTTTTCGCCTTCATTTCCCGTTGCTTTGAGAAAAGCCGACGAAGCGGTAAGCCCCCAGAAATGACAAACTCTCTTGGCGTCTTCACGGTGTCATTTCACATTAATATACAGACCGTGGGTGGGTGTACATACGACTCTAGTATATGCTACAAGAAAACTCTTCACAGACCAATTTACTCGTTTCGAGATTTATCACCATATCTGAATAGATTTATGCGATTCTAGATGAAGAGTGGAAATTTGTATGTTTTACAAGCATTTATTTTACTGAAGTTGGTCAGTTCAGTTCCATTCGTGGATATGACATGTATTATATTACATTTTAAACACCAGAGACTCATGTGATTTCCATTGATGAAATTTTGCTCCAAGTTAAGTGAAAGTTGCAGTGGTTTACTCAATGGACTTTATTTTGAGTTTGATATCAAAAGATTTGTGAATTTGTACTCTTTCATGTGATATAATTTTTAATTCAATTTACATATCAGTTTTACCAATATTGCATTTGAAAGCATTCATTATCCCACGATTGAAGTTAACAAAACAAGGACAACTAAGTGTGTTCTGATGAAAAGTCACTAGCCGTGGAAATAAAACTTCATAGCATTAATGTTTTGATGATCAGTGGCGTATCAATTATATTTTATCATGGCATGCATCAAGTGTAATGTTGCAAAAAAACTTTTTAACAAAAAATTAAACCGACGAAATACGGAACTGAAAAGTAAAACATAAAATAAACCTTCTCAGTCTCAATAACTAAGCTCCTAAACTAATGTAAATAACTAATTTTGAGTCGGCGCCAAACAAATAAGCAAATGAATTAGGTAAGGCGTAAAATGATGGCATTGCGTTGCGCGGTGACATTCTGATAATTTTTTTGAAGTAATTTATTTATCTTCGTTGTTTGTTCGTTTGGCGCCGACTCAAAATTAGTTACTTACATTAGTTTAGGAGCTTAGTTATTGAGACTAAGAAGGTTTATTTTATTTTTTTACTTTTCAGTTCCGTATTTCGTCGGTTTAATTTTTTGTTAAAAAGTTTTTATTTTTCAATTTTTTGTTGCTGGAATCTACTTAATACTACCTACTTGTTTTTTGATTGCCTCCAAAATACTTACTTACCCACCTTACCTCAACTATCCACAGTTGAATAATATGATTATCTACTTTTACTATTTGTTGTAATATAAATTATTTTTGTTGTTCTGGTTAGTTTATTTCATTAAATTGTATATCATTCCATCCTCCCGTAGAATATAATGATTGTGACGGATGTAGGAGAACAAAAATTATGACAATAGCGATCCGTCATTGTCAACTGCATATGGGTGCCACTGTTCACAAGTGAAAAATCAATTATCCCCCATTTTTCTACCCGTAAGGGTGGATAATTCCATTCGAAATCCAAATTTGGTCAACTATGTGGTATACCCTATCCAATAAAAAAAGAATAATACAATTGAAGATCCCAGTACAAAGTTATGCCTGATAGAATCGGTTAACGGACCAGAATTCAGAGGGTGAGTGATCAATATCCTTAATTTTGCTACCCTTAGGGGTGGATTTCATCTTTTTAATTCAAATGGGACCAACTTCGAAGTACACCCTATCCACTGAAAAAAAGAATTATTGGAGTCAGACGTCTCAGTAAAACGTTATGCGTGGTCATACATAAAAAAAATATACGCGTCGACTAGAGAACCTCCTCCTTCATGGTTTCGTCTGTTAATAATGAACACTTCTTGAATTAGGTTGGGACATGAAATTTTTTTATTGGATATTTGGAATCTACGCATACGACTTTATCTATGAATTTTCTTTCCTACGTTTCTAAAACAATTTTTGCGTTTTCTACAGCGTGTTGAAAACGCCGGTAACGTGACGTCACAATACTGTTGGGCCTGTTGATCCTCTTTTCTGCATTATGCTGCCGCTAATATCGCGAAATGTTTTGTTCGCGTCGTTTTCAATATTCATACTGTAATTTTCCAAAGGCCTACTCCAAAAACGAGTTATCGTTGGTATTTTTGCGTGCCCTTCGAAGAAAGAATAATGGTTTCGTATTGCTCGTCGCAATTACATACCAACAAAACCCCAATTTCACTTTGAAGGTTGATATTTTTTATTTTTTTATTACACTATTCAACAGATACAAGATCCAATTACAGAATAGGAATATACAGTATGAACTATTAGCTATATACATTAATATAAATCATTGGACAGAAACAGAACAGTCCAGTTTTTTCATGGAGGCCACACTGCAACAAAAAATGTCAATGGTTTCATTCATCTTATTATATGTATTGCACATCTTATAAACAGGTGCATTCAATTTAACATTGGTGGGACAAAGTGGAAGGTAGAAAGTAATGTTTCTCCGAGATGTGAGTCTAGGAATATGAAACTTCAATATATCCAAAATGGAGCTGCAGTCCAAATTGTTGTGAATAAGATTGAAAGGGAATATAACATGTGACCTATTTCGACGAGATTCAAGTGAATCGATTGAAAATCTAGAAATTAGTTGTTCATGTGGATAACCTACGTCTGGGTAGTTGCCATCAAGTTTGAAACATAGATACTTCAAAAATTTTCGTTGGATATTTTCTAAATTAGATATATATATATATATACCTGATAATATGGTGCCCAAACAATTGATGCATACTCTGAATTCGATCTTACAAATGTAAAATATAATTGAAGAAGAGTTTTCTCATTCCTTCCAAAATCTTTTGAAACTCTGATTATGAATCCTAATGATCTATAAGTTTTTTTGGTGACTAGCTCGATATGTTTTGCGAAAGAGAGTTTTTTGTCGAATGTTACTCCTAGATCTTTGAAAGTGTCGGGTCTTTTCAATACGACATTGTCCAGTTTATAACTGTGAAGAATTGTATTCCGCTTGGCGGTGAAAGACATAACCTGGCATTTAGAAACATTTAGGAATAAGCTATTCTCGATGCACCAGAGATTGAGGCGATCCAGATTATTTTGGAGAAGACTCCACTTATTGTGATAGTTGTAAGCGCTCCGAATTCTGATTGCTCAGGCCTCAATGCAAGTGAGTTGAAGGTTATGGCCTTGTAAGAGAAGAGAAGTCTGAAGTCATTGTGTGAAGAATGCTTGATGGGGGTGATGCTTGTTCCAAAGCCAATGAAAAAGTTAGATGACCTACAAGAGGAAGTCAATAAGTTCAAAACCTTACCTCGAACAACACCGAACCCTTCCTTACCTGGAACTGAGTTCGTGGATGAATTGCAGAAAAGTCAAAAAAGAAAGAATAGTGTAATGGTATTCAACCAACCTGAGCCTCGGGATCGAGATACCGATCTGAATAAAGTGAAGAAGTATTTTCGAATTCAACAAATGAAGATCTGAGTATATAAAAAATTATGAGAATTGCTAAACCTAATAAAAATGGTTGCCTTGCCCCCGAAGTCATTTTCAACTGTCAGTTGGATGCGAATAAACCTATTCACTGTTTAATCTATCTCTAGAGAAAGGAATATTTCGCATTAGTTTCCAACTAATGGGAAATATTCATTGAACCTATTCATAAAATTGGCTCGCGTGAGAATATGAGCAATTATAGAGGGATTTTTAATCAGTCTGAGATAGCGAAAATGTTGGATTGTTTGATCACTAAAGAACTATCGTGAAACCTTATATCCAACCAACGACATGGTTTTTGTCAACGTCAACAAACTTGTTGCTTTATCGAAATTACATCATCAATTGTTCAAAGAATCAGCTGCAGGTCGACTCTATATATATATATATATATATATATATATATATATATATATATATATATACACCGGCTTTTCTAAAGCTTTTGATAGAGTTAACCACAGTTCATTACTTGGAAAACTTGAAGCTTTGGGAATAGAGGCAACGTTTTTGGATCAGATCGAAAGCTATCCCAACAAACATTATAGGTAAAATTTACGTCATTTCGACCTTCGAATAGGTCAGCGCCCTAATTGGCGAAGGTAATTATTACGTTATAATTACCTTAAATTTACCATTATGGGGAAAAAAATGGAAGTAATTCAGAAGTCGAAATTTGGGAAATTAAGACATTTCTCCTTATAAGTTGAAGGCATAAATAGGTAAAATTGCCTCCAGACTAGTCGACTGATGGTAAAAATGTAGTCATTTCTACCAATTTCAGGTTATAAACACTGTAATGAAATAAACAACAAACAATGGCAGGTTAGAAGATGATAAAATTTTACTGTATATTGTGTATCTTAACCTACATGCTTATGCGTGAAAGCGTTGAAGTTGACATGAACATGACGTATGAAGAAAAAATTGTCAATAAACGTATAGCAGATAATGCAATAAGTGATGGTTTCGCATCCACACCTAGCTGTGATTTCATTTGCGATACAAACTTTTCTGTGATAATGTTGATTTTTACTTGTCTAAAACAAGTGGGCCCATCAAATTATTAGATTTGTATGAAGAAAAAACATTAATTCATGTCTTTTTTGACAACTTTTTCCATCAAACACTTCAAAAACTGATTTTATAGATGAAGTATGTGTGTACATATCATATTCACCTATTTTTTGACTACCACTCATTAAAATGTGGTCGATTCGAGAAAATTATGTATTATTTTTACAATGGCGGAAACGGTTCAAACCGAAAAATATGGCGTAGATTCCATATGGGACCTATATGTCGAAATTCCTTAAAATTTTGACCATGAGAACACATAGACTTTGTTCAAAGTCGAAAGTAACCTTTATTCCTGACTTTGAAGTCCATTTTCCTTATCTTGGGATTCCAGACCCTTTCACATTGTGGTCACGTGATGAAATACAATATATGTTATTGGATGCGTGTCTATACGTTTCGTTCTCTGGATGGTTTGCGAATCATGGATAATAAATTTATATTTTACTTATTCTATGTTCTGTGCACAAACACTCAAATGTCAATACGGGGTGAAAAAGTCAATATGTTTTGCTAATGTTAATGGTAAGGCCAAGTAACCTATAGTTACTCAGAGAAATGGATATTGACTAGAAAACCCTGTAATGAGTGTTCATTCTGAAATTAAATATCAAATCCATCAGTAATGTTGATAATAATACGCGATATTTATATTTCAATGCACATCTTCCCAGAATAGAAACCATGATTAATGTTATTGTCTAATGAGGGAATCTCTTTCCGAAGAGAAATAGCCAATCATAACTTTTCAAATATAAAATGGTGTGTTGTGATTGGCTGAATAATTTTGATTTGACATTTCTGCGTTCCGCATTCGGTGCCCGGAAATATACAATTTATCAGCCAACTGTAAATACCATTAAAAAATCGACCAATTATGATTCGCTTGATTTTTACTTTTCCGGAAACCACAATGATTGGTTTTAAAATTCTCGAAGCCATGGAAACTCATCATTTCAACACATCAATCTCTTATTTTTGTTAAAATCAATTTTCTATTTGATTTGATTTTTGCGTATTCAATACCATTTTTCATCCATTTACTTCAAAGGATGAACTTCATTGAATTCCATTTTGTCGCTGCATCATTGAAAACGTCGCGGCTGTAGTTTACCGCTGGCGACAGACGAAGCTTTCTGAACGCAGCCCATTCATTGTTCAGTATCTCTTACCGACATGACCTGAGACCTAACCAAAGTTTAAGGTTAACGCTTTCATGTTTTTATTTCAATAATGGATGAGTGTTTTAAAATAGTTGCCGTCATAAAAAGACGTGAAGCAACACCCATAGTTGAATACTCCTATGTACCCCATAAGTGGGAACAAAAAGGAGAGTGTTCTACCAACTGCTTGTATGGAGACTTTATGCGACAAGGCCCAATGTCTGAACTCCTCTAACAATGGGAGGTTATCTTCCAAGCTTTGTGCCTTATTCCCATTGAACTCATCGTCTTGTGATCCATATTTTTCCCCGGTATCATCATCGGTAAAAGCAATTTCTTACTCTACATTAATTTCTGTAGTTGATGATGACTGAGTGGAAGATGATGGCTCTGATCTCTGGACATCGGAAAGTATAGGATGGTTTCGGATTATATTTTCATTTGTTCTCATTCTGGCAGCTAATCGATAATAGTTGGTGGTATACCTGTATGGTTTACTAACTCTATTCGAATTTTTGCTCGGCATTTTATAGATTTCTAGAATGTAGGGCACAATAAAAAAATTAAAGGAAGTAAATTGTATCATGTCATCCTCATCTGAATCGACTTGGTCTTTAATATCTGATGATAGACTAAGTTACTTTGAGGATTTTATTTCAGGTAACTTTGACTTCGTTGTGGACATTTAGTCTGATTAGACAAATATTGTGGTAATCTCGCCCTCATTGTAGAGCAGTAGGTATAAAATGGGTCAAGAAATGTCCAGGCAACTCCTTTAACTTAATTGGTGCCAAAATAGGTAATAAAGAGTATATAGTAGACCTGTTTACTGACTTGTCAATTCCCTGACTATATGAACACACATGAGGTAATAATTAGGTAAATATTCACCAGAAGGTTTTTCCTGAGAGTTCCAAGTATTTTGAACACATTTTGCTGGTTACCTTTAGGTGAAATTTAACCTAGTAAATAACTCTATTAACCCATGAGGCTGTGAAGGTATATTCGAAGTCCATAACAAGTAATTTCATACTACGCACTACGCCTATTAAGTTTTTGGTTTTTGAAGGAGATTTGGTGCTCTCAATTATGGTTTTTATAACTCCAATTATAACTTTGGAGTTAGTTAGTACTTGAAGGTACAATATTTGGTCAGAAATGGGTAAATTCGGACTTCTTGAAGCCGCCTTACCCCACTGCTTGGTATAATTTTCCTATAATGTTAGTTGGGATATCACGAGTAGAGTCCAATATGTGGAATATGGGAGCTCAGTTTCACAACCAATTGAATTCCCATCAGGTGTACCACAGGTACCTCATATGGGACTTAAAGATGTTTAGAAAAATTCAATACATTTCCGATGCTGAGAGTTCGCAGTTGGATCTTAATAACTCTTCCAAATAGTGTAATAATGATTTATTTAAAACTGAACTTAAATAAATGTACTTTTTTGCGTAGTCATTATATAACAGATCATATATACAGAGTTAACGACGCAGACCTATCAAAGAACAATAAAATCGAAGATTTAGGGGTAATATTCGGTTCAAAAATTACCATTAAGCATCATATAACAGACATCATCTAGTGCTCGCAAAATGTTGGGCTTGTCCTTTCGTTCTGCTAAGGAACTGTCCGTTAACGCAATTGAGATATATATTGTGCACAGGTAAGGTCTCTACTAGACTATAATTCTATAATTTGGAGCGCCACCTCACCTTTCCAGAAAAGTGGATTGGCACTCATGGACCTCTTCAGTGGCCTGCGAGGTACATTCTTAAGTTGTCATATTTTTTCATAATGTATTATTTCTTTTTCATATTCTATATCACCAGACCTTTCTCCGCTAGATTTCCTTTTCTGGGGAACTATTGAAAATCAGGTGTATAATACAGCATCAGCTACTCGTGAAGAACTGGAGTATAAAGTAGCCACCCTTACTTTATACTCCAGAACATCACTGCGGAACAGCTAATCAATGTGGTGCGCGCAACAATTGAAAAAGTTGAACTTTGCCGTGATCAAGGAAGAGGTCATTTTGAAAATTTAGAACAGTAATGGACTAATTTGCGACTTTTGAATAATTCCTTAAACGACGGTGAAGTCATAAGCCTCAAAGTCGTATTTTTACCATGTTACTTGATCAAGAATGAAGCGATTTACACGATCCATGGCATTCTAGATCGAAGAATCAAAATCGGAATAGAAATGACTTTATTCGTCAAATATTGACGAGTGAAGTGTTGTTAGATTTAGAGTGTCATTCTCTATCGAAATAAGTAAAAATATATTGGATGTCCCATTTAAAAATCGAAGAGTCGGGTCATTTCCGGTCAAATTGGAGGTATGGCAGAGCAAGTAAATATGTCAAAGAATTTAAATAGAACTATAAAGTACAACCCCCCTAATTTCGTGTTTCTATCTTCAATAATGAAAAAGTTATAGGGGTGAGGCACCTTGGAGAATCACCCGGTATATTCAAGATGTATATGCAGGGAAATATCTGTATACCCTTTTCTATAGATACTTTCCGACAGTCTGTAGGTTTCATATAATATATTATTCCAATGATGCGTGTTTGGAGAACAAAAACTCGAGTAGCTAGACCCTAACTCATTATGTTAAATGATGAGGTTGAGTAGACTACTTACTAGTTATTGAGGCGGAATATGTATATACTGAATCGGAACTATGAAAAATATTTCATGTAGCCTTCTACGCCTCCGTGAGATTGAACTACAAGATTCAGAAATAATTTCGGTAGTTATTATCTAAGCGATAGATTTTGACATTTCAATTGCGATACTGTAGTTCATTGATCTGAAAAAAGTTCTTCCAATACAAAAAATAAAGTCGTGGAATGAAATATATTCGCGTCAGGTTCATATTGTTTCATTATACATCCCAGACAATATGGTTATCACCCGGATCCGAAAGCTAATCATAAATTGCAGTAAAATTTCCGATGCCTATCAACTAAAATTGAAATTTATCGCATATGCGAAATTGATGCCCGATGTAAAAATACAGAGATAAACCTTTTATTTACATATCCAACAACATATACGTTGCACTCTCGCCAGGCTGTTGTGCTGACAAATATCGAATGAGAATGTGATGGTAGTGACTGAAGGTACGCCGTAGGAGTGACTCAAATAAATATTTTCATTGTCGATTTTTCAGCCGGTAGCGATTGTTATTACAAGAAAATGCCTAAGATACGATAGTGTTAATTTGGAGATTATTTGCTAAACTCATTCAATTTATCAATAATAATAAAGGAGGATATGGAAACATAAGATGTGAAGATTTTATACGTACAATTTCAGTAACTCAATCATGTAAGTATATGTTTATACAGTGCTTCTCGAAAGACCCCTCCCCCCCTCTTATTTTTGGAACGATTATACATAAACAAGTGAAATTTGGAAACTGAATATCAAAGGTTGTAAACTTCCCTACTAGTGATGATAGATGACGAAATCGTCAAAGATGACGTCACAAGACCATTGTGACCAATAATTTCAAATGGAACCCTACGGCAAGCGACACCTCTTTTAAAAGGTATTGAAAAAAACCTATTCAATGATACCAATTTTGTTTGTGTTCATGGCAGTTTTAATGGCTCATTAGTAAACATTGAAATTTTAATTCCATTCAGTATGATATTAATTACAGATTTAAGAATCAGAATCTACTTAAAGAAATTGCTCGAAGTGACCTCCATTTACTTCCTGACAGTGAAATATCCTATTTTTAAACTCTTCTCGTACTTTTGCAAATGTGTCTGCGGAAACAGCCTCACATTCTGCGTTGTTTTAAAACGTCAATATTGTCAGGTTCAGTGGCGTAGACCTTCGATTTGAGGTACCTCCACAGAAAAAAATCCAAAGGTGTGAGGTCCGGTGATCGAGCTGGCCATTCCGTTGAACCTCGTCGTCCAATCCAGATGGTAGATACCACGATACTCCTCATCCGAATACCGTCTCATTGCACCGTAATAGTGTGGAGGAGCACCATCCTGTTGGAACGTGATTTCCATATTGCCGAATTCATCTGGATTATCTTCCAAAATTTCAAGGATTAACGGTTCTATTGCATTTTGCAACAGCTCCAGATAAACCTCACCAGTTAAATTAGTATTCAAAAAAAGACGCCCAGCCATGTGGTTTCCCAGGATACCTGCCCAAACATTCACCTTCTGGGGAAATTGGGTATGTGTTCCACGAAACAGTTGAGGTTTAGCGGCACTCCAATACCTCACATTCTGTGTATTTACATTTCCATTTAGACAGAAAGTACTTTCGTCACAAAAACAAATTGTTTTGACATAGTCTGGCTGTTGGTTGATTTTAGTTTCCATATTTTCACAAAATTCTAGTCTTCGGTCTGGGTCGTCGTCTGAGAGTTGATGAACAATTTTTAATTTGTATGGATGAAATTTGTTTTTTTTCAACACCCTGTGTACTGTACTTCGACTGACTTCACAGGTAGATGCAACGTGAGTTGTTGAAGAAGTAGGATTAACTATTACTTCTGCCAGTATATTAATTTTTTTCTCATCAGAAATTTGTGGTCTGCCAGATCGTTTCGCATCATTAATACTACCCGTTGTTTCAAACTTAGGAAGAAGCTCCGTTGAATAAGTCCTCGAAACGGGGCGATCGGGAAACCTCTCATTAAAATGCGTTCTGCTGCATGAATATTTTGTCCAGTTTCACCAAGAATTAGGATCTCTGCTACTTTATCACCTAAAGCACGTACCATTTCACTTCTTGAAACACTCAAACGTTCGGCACACCACAGTTCAACAAATTATTAAAATGTACAAAAATATTAAAAGTACCAGAAGCTGCTGAAACAGTTAAACGTTCGATCAACAATACACAAATTATTAAACGTACAAAAACTTGGACAATTACAAAAACGTCGAATTAGGGAGACTAACAAAAACGTCAGCTCATTTGACAACTATCCAGAGGCGGAGCTTGAATTTGGAATTTCAGTATTAACTGATTTAATTCATCACAGCTTTGCGTTTTTTAAAAGCGAGTTGCCAAAACTGCCATGAACACAAATAAAATTAGTATCATTGAATAGGTTTTTTCGATACCTTTTAAAAGAGGTGTCGCTTGCCGTAGGGTTCCATTTAAAATTATTGGTCACAATGGCCTTGTGACGTCATCTTTGACGATTTCGTCATCTATCATCACTAGTAGAGAAGTTTACAACCTTTAATATTCAGTTTCCAAATTCCACTCGTTTATGTATAATCAGTCCAAAAATAAGAGGGGGGGAAGGGGACTTTTGAGAAGCACTTGATGAATTTGTAACTATGCATATTTTCTATTGTAGCACTGAAGAAAACGAAAATTTTGCCGAAAATATGGCAGTAAAACTGTAGAATTTGAATAATGTGTTTTACTAGTTCATTTGCTCGTGTTCTTTGAAAGAGAAAAATTACCATTGTGGTACTAAAAACGGTAAAGATGGTTTACTGGTTGATGACAATATTATCGTGATGTTTCTACTATTTTTTCGGTATATGAATAGATTAATTCTAGTAAGGGAGGCAACGACCTAAATTTTGCTCCCATTTCTACAGAGCTAATTTTTTGTTTGATAATTGTTTATACAAAGTGATTCCTGAAAGTTAGAGAATGCCAAGCTTCGAACGTTGCCAACATTAATAACATTTTATGTAAAATGTAATAATTCATTATGTAAAAGTCTTATACCTACAAGGCTTAAACTTCTTACAGTGATCAAGGATACCTGAAAGTACAGGAAAATCCTAGTCTACCGCGTCGGAAGCGTTGCCAACAGAGATCTACCCACATAAGGTGTTGAAAATACAAATTTGTTTGACTCATTTCTACAAGGCTGATTTTTTTTTTCTCCATTAGTTTAATCAATGAAACGAGCAAAAAATTTAGTCTTCCGAAAATCTTATGTTGTTAAAGCCTTGGTAGACTCAACGGAATGCACGGTCTCCAGATCGCAGCCGCTGAGCCGATCTGTTACAGGCCGCTGTAAATTATTTCGTTTACTGGCATCAATTAAAAATCTACAAAGCTATTTTTTTTTTCAACAAGTAGTTCTTAAACTTTTTGTTGAATAAGCGTCGCCTACTTTCAGTACAAGGTGCTCAGGTTTTAGACCTACCTAAATTTATAGGGGGTACATTTGGATATTGTTTTTAAGAACATATTTTTCATATTAGTTAATTCATATTTATGGTCAAGTTGAAAAACGGCTATAGCTGACACTTCGCCTTCTCATCATTTTGTCTTTCCGCTTTCGTATTTATAGTGCTCTGTTTTTATATGTGAATATATTGAAATGATGAATGATTATTAAGATTATTATTATATCAATTGCATATAATAGTTATCTTAGTTAAAAAATTTCTCTCCTAGATATATATACACGGAAAAGTCTTGCATGAATTATTGCAATAGAGCCCTCGTACTATAACTGAATATGTCGAAAACTCCAATGTATTTTATTTAAAAAAAAAAAACGATAACAGATAAAACAAACCCGATACCAGCAATCTCAGACATTCAAAAACGTTCATTCAATCATGAAACATGAAATGAAATAATAAAAGAATAACAGTTGAATTATATTGTATGTTTCGAATGTCTCTTTGAATTTTAATCGTATTTGATGATATTTAATTATCAATTAATTAATTTATGTTTTTAACTTACATGTTTTACATTATTTTAAGAATTTACCTGAAGATGACATGAACAATGTCGAAACGTCGCATGGAATAAAAATACATAGACTGACTAAGGCTCTTATTCCGAGAAGATGATATAAATATAAACATGTAATCAAACTCTATGATACAATTATGATATAATACGACCTTCCACATATACTGGTAAATACTACACTGTTGAACAGCTGCTGACGTCTCGGTGTAATACAAGGATGGAGTGGGGATCTTAAGGCATAACCCACCTAAATGTTCGAACCAAAATACTATTGCACTTACACTAACTGTTTACGGACTATAACTCAAGTTATACTGATATTCTTTGTTTTTTTTTTTAATAGGTTAAATGTATTCATTCAGTTTCAAACCTGTGATTTCGTGCCCTCTTGCTCCTAGAAGAGGACGTATGCTTCTCCACTCACAATGGAGTTTGGCGATAGCGGTGATGCGGCGATACCGTCGAGTGTCATGTGCCTGCATAAGGGTGTCTACAGTAAGCCTTGTAGTATCCGTTAAAAGTTGTTCCGCTGTGGTTGGATACAGCATACAAGTTGTAGCGACACGGAGCTGCGTTATCTACTGCATGATTATTCACATATAATCCATCGAGAGGAAAGTCAATGGTGATATTTAGTTTTCCTCTGAATCTCTCCATCTGCGAAAATTGTTTCAAGTGAATTACTGAAATTTTGGGGAATTTAAGGGCATTTTCTCCTTTCCTTACATTTAGAACAAGTTGGTTTTTCGTCATCATCCAAAATTCCTTCCCTAGTAAACGAGTCTCAACATTGTGACAGTCTGAGCTTGCCAGTACTCCGTGGAATAGGGAGTGAAGGGTCCCAGAATGGGTCAAAAGTGACAGAACAAAAGCAGCACAGACTGTACATTTGAACGATGATTTCAGTGGAACAACAAAGTTATCGACCATGTTGGAATTGTCCATCCTAAGATATCTTGACCAATACTCTTTTGCCTTTTCATTATCGCTCAAATTTTCATCGATTTCTATGAAGATAGGTTTAGGCCTTTCTCTTACTCCGTTCACATTTTCATGAAGACCTTCCAATAAATATCTGAAAAATGCCTTTGCATCCTGTTGAGTGTAACCCATAAAACGAGTTGCAAATCTTTGTATCTGGCTTTTCAAAGAAATAGTATAAACCACCTCATCAGACGAATCTTCTGACCAAAGTTCTTCCACCACTTCTTCAAATGCTTTTATCAAAGCACCCTTCACACTTGATATGCTTGTGTTGATATCCTCCAAATGTTCGACTTCTCTCAGATACTCTAGCAACCATTTGGTATTCGATAAACATTGTATTGCGCTATTCATAAAGCAGGTATTGTCAATGTTCTTCAAACCATTAAGACCGAGAGTTTTGGAGCTCTCAAGCACAAGTCGTTTGATGGAATTATAACTCAAGGAGATGCGCTCACCGCTACTGCTATCTTCAAAGGAATAGTCTCTTTTGCGATGATTTTCTCTATCATTGGAGCACCGCAATAAGGAACTCGATTGGAGGCTGCTTGATATCGAGTTGGATAAAGATATGGCAGATCGCGTTATTTTTTGGAAGTGGATGAATCCAGTATGTAAGAGAGTGTTTTACGATACCGTATGAAATAGAATACTATTTCAGTCTCAAACAAGTCATGTGCTCAATCAATTTTGTTCCCTCGGTATTTTGAACGGATATTTTCACATCCATTGTTTTTGTAACCACCACCTCGTGAATACACCTTGTGTAGTGCAAGCTCGTATACCCACCTGACACGCCTCCTGATAAGAAGGTTGTGTGGATTAGATTTACCATCTATAATTTCAGGTTCCGTGTGATATATGGCGATGGGACGTACGGGGGTTGAAAGAAAACTAGTCGTGAACGAAGATGATCGTGGAATGATCGTTTGTTCCAAAGTGGAAGCATTATTTTACTCTAGATGATGGGTTGGATGGTAGTTAGCTCCTTCAATGAATTCTCGACATAATGGAAGGGTTGAGAATGCCAGTTTCTACATGGAAAATTTACTCTTCGTCAGTAATCTTCAAATGAATCTATGAATCTTTCCCCATTATCCTTACAATCAAATCTTATTTTCAATAACAATTGTAGATTTGTTTTTTGGCAGGGGAAATATGGAAATTCAATATTATGATTCCGAAATGACGTAGCAGTTATATTTTCCATTGGAGCTTTCTATCCCAAATCGATACTTTGGCGTTTTTTGGGTCAGCTTCTGGTAATCAAGGACTGATTTCTTTCCATTATGAATTATTGGTTAAAATTTAAGAATTAAAATTAATTATCTGTCAAAAAGAGTCCAAAGAGTTGAAGTTAATAATTCAATCAGCGATCAACTAAGAGTAACTAGAGGGGTACCTCAAGGTACTGTTCTGGGTCCTATACTTCTCTTGTAATATATTAACACTTTTAATATTTCAAATTTCACCGGCAACAGTACTTCTTCTGCTGACGATACAGCTATCATATTTGTTGGAAAAACCTTTCTATAAAAATTTTCTATATTATACCTGCTCCTCTATAGTTGGAACCGACAAAATCAGATAACTAGGTTTATTAGTGGATCAGTGTCTCCGTTGAAATGACCATATTAACTACTATCAATTCTATCAGCTGGGAAATATATTGGATAACAAAATGATCTCAACTGTCTATGATGCCTTGGCCGAGTCTATAATGCGTTATTGTAATGTAGTTCTAGGTGGAACTCTAAATGTTCTATACATAACCTGGAAATGACCCAGAACTCTTTGATAAAGATTATGTTGATAAAATCAAGACGATAATTTGCTATGATTTTCTGTGGATAGCTACTTCACCATATAATTTGTACAACTTGCTTACAATTCACGTATATGTGTATTCATAAATAATTTGTTTTTAAATGGATACAACACAAACATGGATTCAGTAATAACAATCCTTCATGTATCTGAATTGAATAAAAATTGAATGTCTCTTCCGTATCTATAATTTGGTTTTGGTATTTTATTTTCATATTTTCATATTCCCTGTATATTTTTTTCTGGATTATTCAGGGCTTATTGTGAAAATTTCAAAGGAATAACCTTCTCATTTTTTATGGATTATCACCCTATATATGTATATATATATATATATATATATATATATATATATATATATATATATATATATATATATATATATGTGTGTGTGTGTGACTTCGAAGTCACACACCTACAATAACGTTCGTAAAATAATATTGTTTTAACCTGATGATGACAAATACCATGTCGAAACGTCGTTAAAAGGAATTATACGAATTGACTGAATCAGACCTTTATTCCGAGAAATTGAAGAAAAGAAAAATATATATATATATAATATCTACACAAGAAAAAAAAGTATTTATTTCTTTGAAATCTGCGACTGAAAGATCAACTTCATTCACTATGGTCCATCGTTCAAGATATTTCCATTCAATATTCAAATAAGAATGTTTCACTTTTCAACAAGAAAAAAGTTATTTATTCGTATCCAACATTACTCATCATATGCCCCTTTTATTCTGAAAAACAAGCCACTTCACATCAATCTGGATATAATGTATTCAAATTTAAGGCAGTAGTTTTATTTGTATGTATTGATGTTCGACGTCTTTAAAGAATTATTTGTGTTATTTTCCATATTCTGTGGATAACCTTCAAATGGCAAATCGAATTAGGCAACCTTCATTCTCTTCCATTAAAACATATTTGAGTTGAATCATGGTAGCAGAAATAAGCCAATGTGTTAAATTTGAAAACCGAACTACAATAAATGATTTTGCCAATCAAAATAGAACAAGTCATTTGGGTATCAATATTTTCGAGAAAGATAATAGCTTTGATAATGTTGAACAATATCACTTGAAAACCAAAAGCTTTTTATAACCTACACTGATATAATATCATTAACGCCCATATTCAAACTAAAACGAGTAATTTATGATTCCTCCAAAGTTATTATCACTATCTTTATTACTTTTCCCAATGGCAACTACGACTCATAATATTGGCATTACTCTCAGTTAACTATATAGTTCAGAGCGTATATTCAGCAGAGTTTATGGGAACAGTAAAGTTGAATTTTCTGTTAAACATTCCATAAAAGCATAATAAGTATATCACATCAATATTCTCTTGAAATTACTGCATGAAAATGTTATTAGAATTCCATTCTTTTCCCAATGAGTTAACGTGTTGGTTGTGTGGGATTTTTTTCATATAAAATAATTGTTTCCAGGAGGAATTGTTAAAATTTGGGAAAACTTTAGTGGGTGATTCTGCATGAAAAAATAATGACAGTTTGCTATATAACTTTTGTCCGCAAATGGTTCGTTTTCCGAGATACGGGGTGTTGAAGTTTTTCTCAAAGGGGAAGATTTTTTGTAACAAATTGAACGAGGAATTCAAAAATTATTTTTAATTTGAAATATCTGTGGCGTACCATTTTTTTCTTCAAAAAAATTGAGATCATTACCCGTATGCGCGCCAATGATGAACATAAAATCCTCAATTGTATGCCAAAAAATGCACAAAAACTCACCAAATTTAATTTGCATATCTCGGCCGGTTTCAGAGCAATAAATAAATAGTCAGTTTTCATAGCAAACTGTCATTATTTTTTCATGCAGAATCACCCCCTGAAGTTTGTCGCATTTATTCATTAACACCCTGTATATTCTAGTAGGTATATTATTTTTGATAACCTGACCTGACAAAAACAATAATGTAACTTTGTCAAATGAACTAAACTAAATCGTATGCAATTCCGAAGTGACTGTTATAATCACTGCATCAGAAACAACGAGGTGGAGGAGTACGTAGCCAAGGACTTGTCCATTTTCACCAAAGAATAATATCGTAATTAAAACAAATTAACTCCCAAGCCATAAATCCAATAAATTATTCAAATCTAATCAGGGAGCCGCTTGGATAACCCCGAAAATCATTAGTTTTAATAAGTATACCCACATTCTAATAACTCCTCTAGTAATAACAAATAAATCTGAATATTATTATATTTGGGCTGAACCTAATCATACTATCACAAGGAATCCACTCATAAAAATTGGAATAATAATAGTACAGTCAATTTTTGTGGTTGTGTCTTCTGTGATATTTTAGTTGATGGAGATGTAGTAAATGTTCCGCTATTATATCAAATTACTAGTAAGACTGCACACAAAGTATGTGGAAATATGTTAAACAAATATAGCACAATAAAAGCGTTATTATACAGAGTGATAAAAAAATGGTGGTGGGAATTACGGTGGTAGAAAGTACTCATATGGGTTTTTTGGGAAACAAGGCACTATTTTTTTTAATATATCCCTTTGTCATTATCTATTATTATAATTCTGGTATGAAACAAAGTCCTGCTTGATGGCATACACACTATTTTTCGTGCAATCGTCAAAATTATTGAACTAGATAATTGAAAATAAATATCTTATTGCTTCAAAATCGACATTAGTTCAAGTTAATTAACAAAGTCAAAGTGTTGCTATGAAAATGATATGGTTGAATATATACAAAACATTTTGACAGTTGTTGACAAAACGCAAATATGTCTGATACTGATAGTGATATTTTAGTATCATGCACTCCTCCAGAGCTAAAAAGATTTGTAAACTTGGCGCTTTCCGTTTCAATACCTGAATATTCTAACGGCAGTACGCAAAATATTACAGCGAGTTTAAAGATTGGTGTGACAAACAGAATGTAAAATAGTCTCGTATTTTAGAAATGTCACATTTGGAAGTGACGTTTGGTTTGGCGGCCGTTGCTATGGGTAACGGTCGCGAAATTGAATTTCGCAGACTGTCTTGAGAACGATAAATACTCACTTTGCGTGCGATTGCACGAAAATATACGGCACGGCAGTACGATAAAAATGTTACAGCGAGTTTAAAGATTGGTGTGACAAACAGAATGTAAAATGATCATTGTCATTGTCGTATTTTAGAAATGTCAAATTTGGAAGTGACGTTTGGTTTGGCGGCCGTCGCTATGGGTAAGGGCCGCGAAATTGAATTTCGCAGACTGTGTTGTGAACGATAAATACTCACTTTGCGTGCGATTGCACGGAAATATACGGCACGGCAGTACGATAAAAATGTTACAGCGAGATTAAAAATTGGTGTGACAAACAGAATGTAAAATTATCCTTGTCATTGTCGTATTTTAAAATTATGTCAAATTTGGAAGTGACGTTTGGTTTGGCGGCCGTTGCTATGGGTAACGGCCGCGAAATTGAATTTCGCAGACTGTGTTGAGAACGACAAATACTCACTTCTTTGCGTGCGATTTCACGAAAATATATACAGTGCTATTCTTTAATGCCCCCCCCCCATTTTATTTTTTGAACGGGTCAACTAAAAAAATTGAAACTTGGGATAATGAAATTGATGCATGAATACTATATTTTGGAGTAAAATGGACACCTGAGAAAGAAAATGAAACTGAGAGGGGGGTCTTGTGACACATCCTTTAGAAGCTCCTGACGAATACTTCACAACCCTAGAATATAAAGACAATATCATCACCCACTACAGAATGGCGGAACATCTAATAATTGCCTGAATTCATCGACGTTCATAGCATTTTTTTTTAATGGATATCCTGTAATGTTCAGAGAACATCGTGGGAACTAAGGGAAAGAAGGTAGGAGTTGGTGTTCTTAAATTTCTGGAGGTTGTATGCCTCGGGGAACACCTCCCTAGGCAATGAGTTCCAAAGCCTCGCTGTTCGTTGGATGAACGAGTCTTTGGAAAGTGATGTTCTGCAGGTCTCCAAAGTGACCACGAAGGAGTGTGATGACTGATGGTTGGTTGGTTTAAGGCTGACGAGCCAGAGACAGGGCTGGCACTTAGCTTCCCTTGACACTGCGACCAGCTGGGGTCTATTGTATCACTCTGTCGTCAGTGGTTCCTCATTCAAACAGGTTTGTGCCCTTAATTAGGTCTAGAAGCCCGCCGATAAGGCTCTTCGGATTCATGCCCGTTTCCGGGCCGATCCCTCCAAAGATCCTGCGTCACCCACCACTCAGGGCGTCACAGTCGAAGATTGAAAGACAAGAGTTAGACCCGAGGCCTCCTCTTGTCTCTTGATGACAAGCCATTCTTCAGTATCTATCCCCATGTCCTGGGTTTTGATGAGCTGAAGAATCTTTTTGGTTTCCATTTTACCAAATGGCTTTGGAATCCACTCTGTTTCCGGGAGTTTCTCAGTAGGTGTTCGACCATCTGCTGATCCCTCCTCGGTTGGGTTTACGGTTTCTGGTGCCGAGTGTGATTCAACTGGAATCTCCTCGACTTCCATACCCGCTATCGGTGTTGGGTCTTCTTCAACTGGAAGTTCCCCAGGGTTGTTTGTGTAGGGGAAAGGGTCGTCCACACCTGCGGTGCCCCCTGCGCAGGTGTAAGGCAGATTACTCTGGGAGGTCGCCATGTATACCAGAGGCTCCGTTTTTTTTATACCTGACTGGCTCAGGTATCATCCATCCCTCGGCACGGGTCGCTTGACGCCTTGGATTAAGCCATGTTGTAGTGGCATTTGGTTTGAGATTGACTTAGAGATCCGCAGGTTTTGACCATTTCTGGTCATTCCCACTGGATTTTCCTTGTCAACCCCGTTATCCAGCGATACCACTTGGAGGTAGCCACCTAAGTTTCCGCAACCCATCTTCATCTCTCGTAGGAGGTGAACATGTGTTGACGCAAACATGTGATGACTGAACTTGACGGGTTAATCTCGAAGAGACTGCCAAAGCAGGAACGATTGGTGATATTTCATCGCCCATGAAAATATCTATAAAATAGAGACAAATCGCCAACTTTTCTACGGTGTTCCAGACAAGTGAGCGAGTTTGTAAGCGAGGCATCACCGACGAGACGAATGGCCCTTTTTTGGACAGAATCCAATAGCCTCAGGATATGTTAAGGTGCCGCACTCCAAATATGGGAACAGTATTCCAGGACAGGTCGGATCTGTGCCTTATAGATCATAAGCAGCTGACTGGGGGTGAAATAGCTCTTGGCACGAAACAAAAAACCAAGTTTTTGGGATGCACTTTTGGCAATGGACCTCACGTGATTTTCCCAGGAAAGGTTATTGCTGATAGTAATACCAAGCATCGATATGGATGACCTCAGTGGTATGGTTACTCCTGACAAAGTTATGTTAGGCACAGTGAGATCGGCTTTTCTAGAGAAAAGACATGCTTGTGTTTTGTTTGCATTGAATTCTACCAATATAACGAGATTATTATGCGATTTACAATAGTCGAGGACATTGCTAGGTGACGAGGCGACAGCCGAGTCACCCGCTATGTCCGAGACGGTGTTAAATCGCTAATAATCGAGTAACATTCAAAGCTTTATCGTATCATTGACACGGCGATGCGAAAATAAAAGCAACAAGGTTTCATGTCATTTCATTCTGGCATTTCAAAAAGTCATCATTAAAATCATGCAAGATTTTTATATTCCTGACGATATATTAGCTGCCGCCAACACTATAAGGTTGAACTTGCTTCCGGACAAATCTAAAATCCATTATGAAAAAGAATATCGGCAGCTTTGTAACTCTCTGATGATCGTGGACGCTAAAGGCAAAGGTGTATCCATCAAATTTGAAAACTGTCAAAATATCGTTTTACATGTTCATGAAAACTAGTTCAAATATTATTTGGTAACTAACGTATTATGCTTTCGTAACTAACGTATTAAATTATGGTAACTAATGTATTATGAGTAACTAAGGTTTTATGTAGGTTTTGGTACGTTTATGATGTTTATCGTATCATTGAAGATTAAGACATTTTTATATGAAATCTTTATTAATAATTATTAACATCATAAACGTACCAAAACCTACATAAACCTTAGTTACATTAGTTACGAAAGCATAATACGTTAGATACCAAATGATATTAGAACTAGTTTTCATGAACATGTAAAACAATATTTTGACAGTTTTCAAATTTGATGGATACACCTTTGCCTTTAGCATCCACGATCATCAGATAGTTACAAAACTGCCGATATTATTTTTCATAATGGATTTTAGATTTGTCCGGAAGCAAGTGCAAACTTATAGTGTTGGCTGCAGCTGATATATCGTCAGAAATATCAAAATCTTGCATGATTTCAATGATGACTTTTTGAAATGCCAAAATGAAATGATGTTGCTTTTATTTTCGCATCGCCGTTGTCAATGATACGATAAAGCTTTGAATATAACTCGATTATAAGCGATTTAACACCGTCTCGGACATTGCGGGTGACTCGGCTGTCGCCTCGTCACCTAGCAATGTCCTCGACTATTATAAATCGCATAATAATCTCGTTATATTAATAGCTATAATAATTATTAATACAGATTTCATATAAAACTGTCTTAATCTTCAATGATACGATAAACTTCATAATTTGAGGAAAGAAGCTGAGTTCAGTTCAGAAGATGCTTGAAATGGTTGCCTTGAACTGCTTGATATAAGAACAGCCTGTCCGATATTTTACGCCAAACATTTTCGAACACAGTAACGTCGATATTTATTATTCTCTGCCGTATATTCAATATTGAAGCAGGTTCAGTTCCGTTCACCTTCTGCTTCAAATAGCCCCATAAAGAGAAGTCTACAGGTGTGAAATCTGGCAAGCGAGCTGGCCATTCCGTAGGACCTCGACGGCCAATCCAACGACCGGGAAAAGTATTATCCAAATAGCTTCTTACTTGTCTGTAGTGATGTGGTGGTGCTCCATCTTGTTGAAATACAATATCCATATCGAATTCTTCAGGATTCGCTTCGACGATTTCGGTGATTAGAGGGTCGACAGTATTCTCCAGCATATTCAAATACAGTTCCCCTGTCAAATTTTGTTCAATGAATAGAGGTCCTACAATATGGTTTCCCAATATTTCTGCCCAGACGTTAATTTTTTCTGGATATTGAGTATGAGTTTCCCGGAAAATGTGAGGGTTGATGTCACTCCAATAACGGCAATTTTGTCTGTGAACCTTGCCGTTGAGATGAAATGTAGATTCGTCACTGGAACAAATATTGCGGAGATATGTAGGATGCCTTGCAATGGTTTCCGTCATAATTTCGCAGAATTCTGTTCTTCGATCAGGGTCATCTTCAGTTAACTGGTGTACCATTTTGATTTTGTATGGAAGATACTTATTCCTCTTCGAAAGTCTCCACACAGTAGAAGGACACACCTCACAAACATTCGCGACGGAGGAAGTAGACTGTTGAGGATTTACTATCATCTCACCAATCATTTGAACTTGCTGTTCTTCCGGAATGGACGGATGACCTGGGGGCTTTTTGTTCTGTACACTACCGGTAGTTGTAAATTTGGTTACAAGTTCCCTCAAATATTTTCTACAGATAGGACGATTCGGGAAACGATTATTAAAAATTCATTCGGTTTCGTGAAAGTTACGCGTCGCACGGTAAATAAAAATCGCTTCGATTTTTTTTTCCAATGGACGAGAATTGACCATTTTAGAGATAGTTCACGTGGTACCTATTTACTAGTGAAACCGAGAACTTAATGAGAATATTTCAACTGAACAATGATATTCGTTTTGTACTGACATTTCTTGTCATTTTTTGTTTAAATAAAAAATAACCTATCAAACCTTACCGGGTTGTTGGGAGTGCCATATGGCAGAGAAAAACAAATATTTCTAGATGTATCAATATTAATGTGTTTGTATTCAGGTTATTATTAAATGTCCCGCCATTTTGTAGTAGGTGAAGATATTGACTTTATATTCTAGGGTTGTGAAGTATTCGTCAAGAGCTTCAAAAGGATGTGTTTCATCATCTTGAAAGTTTCATCTGTCAATTTTACCCCAAAATATATAATTCATGCATCAATTTAATCATCACAAGTTTCAATTCTTTGAGTTGACTCGTTCAAAAAATGAAAGGGGGGGACATTAAATAAAAGCACTGTATTATTAATCTGATGTAATAGTTGACTTCCGACTCAACTGCAAACCCATTCCAGCTATTCTGTTGTTGGAAAAAACTTTTTTCTCACGATAGTTTTGGCCCATTTTTCTCAAATTGTTCCGAAAATTGAATGAGAATTATTCATCACGAAAATTTGATAACCACTCTCTGTATAAACAACGATTTTTTCTGTTCTCATTGTAAGTTTTTCCCCAACCTTTGACCACACTATTACCGCCCTATCCTGGAAGAGATTAATTATTTTCATTCATCGCTTTGAGGAAATCACGATTTGTCAAATGCTCTCTCACAATGGACTGACAATAAAACGTGAGAAATAATCTCGGCTAAACGGTAAAAGTAATTGAAGTCTTTCGTTCTTTCTTCTGCTCCAGAGCATGAATAATTTGACATAAATACTTCACTCGAATAGGATTTGAACTGATTCACCGTCTTTTGGATACACAATGCTAATTTTCCAGAAAGAATGTGAACATTTTCCATATGATTTTTAACTAATGAAAATATCTTTATTTTTTTACGCGAGGGAAGCGTTGATGAGAAATAAAGGATACATTTTCCGAAGTAATTATCATTAATTTTCTTGTAGGTGCTTCTGTGGAGATTTCATTATCTAAAAAAAATTGGTTCATCTTCGCGAAACATAGACCTCAGAACGAAAAAACACCATCAGTTCGGGAGTTGGGAACAAAAATTATTTTAATAAATAATTCAGCTCAGTTCAAAGATGGGCCAAATCAGTTGGATAGTTTTAAAATGGCGATTGTTGAGAGATTACACAAAAACAAATGAATTATTGAATCAAATGAAATTGGTGAATCAAATATAATATCGAAATGAGTGAAATTATTTCTTGGTTTTTAATTCGACCAACTCTATTCATAGTTTATTTTGACAGAAATGCTGCTTTCACCATGTTATTATTTTGTTGAATCGAATAATCAGATCTACAAAATTTGCTGATTGCTTTAACAAAAATATTAATTTAAACAAGTATTAATGTCGAATTGATGAATTCAATGAAATGTCAATTCAAAAAACTTTTCAACAAAAAATTAAACTGACAAAATACGAAACTGAAAAGTGGAAAATAAAGTGAACTTTAGTCTCAATAACTAAGCTCCTTAACTAATGTAAGTAACTAATTTTGAGTCGGCGGCAAACAAACAAGCAAATGAATTAGGTAAGGTGTAAAATGATGGCATCAAGTTGCGCAGTGACATTCTGATAATTTTTCTGAAGTGATTTGATGATCTTCGTCGATTGTTCTTTTGACGCCGACTCAAAATTAGTTACCTACATTAGTTTAGGAGCTCAGTTATTGAGACTAAGAAGGTTTATTTTATTTTTCACTTTTCAGTTTCGTATTTCGTCGGTTTGATTTTTTGTTAAAAAGTTTTTATTTTTCAATTTTTTGTGGCTAAAATCTACTAATTACTACCAACTTGTTTTTTGATTACTTCCAAAATTCTCACTTATCCACCTCACTTCAATTATTACCAGTTAAATAATATGATTATCTACTTTTACTATTTATTGTAATATAAATTATTTTTGTTGTTCTGGTTAGTTTATTCCATTACTTTGTACATCATTCCATCCCCTCATAGAATATAATGATTGTGACGGATGTAGGAGAACAAAAATAATGACAATAGCGATCTGTCATTGTCAACTACATATGTGTGCCAATGTTCACAAGTGAAAAATCAATTTTCCCCTATTTTTCTACCCGTAAGGGTGGGTAGTTCCATTCGAAATCCAATTTCAATCAACTGAGAGGTATACCCCATCGAATAAAAGAAGAATCATCCAAATCGAAGAACCCAGTACAAAGTTATGCCTGATAGAATCGGTTAACGGACCAGAATTCAGAGGGTGAGTGATTAATATCCTTCATTTTGTTACCCTTAGGGGTGGATTTCATATCTCAAATTCGAATGAGACTAACTTCAAAGTACACCCTATCCACTGAAAAATGTCTGAATCGAACGTCTCCGTAAAAAGTTATGCGTGGTCATACATAAAAAAAAATAAGCGTCGAATAGAGAACCTCCTCCTTTTTGGTTTCGTCGGTTAACCAAATAAGCTTATCTCTTCACTGAAAATATTTATTCAAATGAGTAATATTTATATTAATCAACTCAATTGACAAATATGGCAACCGAGCAGGAGAGCCTACACCAGACAGTTAAGTCCAGACGTCGCAACTATGATAAGGTGGCTTTGATATTCGTTAACATTATCTAACGCATATAATTCTACCGGAATAATATTCCTATATTTGAATCAATCGATTTCCGTTTGATTCAAATAAATATTATATTTGTGTTGAAACAAATTTTCATCTAATAAGAGTTGGAGATGGTTTCAATAGATGAAAATTCATTCAAATTAAAGTATTGTTAGCATTGCATTGAGAAATCCATTTTGTCAACGCAATATAATGATTCCTACAATCTGTGTTTTGGGATGAATTTTATTTAGTCGGGTCAAACCAATGAGAGGGACAAAATAAATTTGGTTAGATCAGCAAATCCTTTTTTTCCATGTAGAAAAGATTAACCATTCGTTTTCATATGAACTTTGGAAAGTTTATGTCGATTGATAAAGCTTTCTGTTCTCCCTCAACTTTCATTTAAAATATTTCCTTATATGAACACACAAACAGTGAATCAGTAAACTGCAGATGCCGTTTGACAATAGTTTATGTTTCTTTGACATACATAAACCAAAAATCATCATATAACAGGTCAAAACGTCATTCATTCTCCTATACAAAGAGATAAATTTGTACATTAGAATAATTGACAGTAACCCAAAACAGTTCGTATTATTGTCAAGTCATCTGTCATCATTTCAGTCAGTGCACATCGTTTCAAAATGGATTATTCATTTGAAGAATATACAGATATGCATTTCGTTTATGGTGAAACAGGGGGAAATACCAGAGCCGCTGCTGAATTATATCAACATAGATATCCAAACAGACATCATCCACATTTCACCACTCCTATAGCTGTGCATCGACGATTGAAGGAAACGGGGTCCTTCAAATTCAGTAAACACCATTGTGGTGCGAATAGAACAAGAAGAGATAATGTTACGAAAGAACAAATTCTTGAACGATTAGCAGCAGAACCTTCCACCAGCCCTCGGGCTATTTCGTATAGGTTACAAGTGTCACAATCAACAGTAAGACGAGTAGCACGTGAACAACTATTGTATCCATTTTGCCTACAGAAGGTGATGGCTCTAGATGCTGGTGAATATGGCCCTCGTAGATTTTTTGTGAATGGTTTTTCAGGATCTATGAAGAGCAAACGACTTTCCTAGATATTTCTATTCACGGATGAGGCTGTTTCACGAGAGATGGATATTTCAATAGTAGGAACAGCCATTTGGGATGAACAAAATCCGCATGGAATGTTTCGAAAAGGCTACGAACAAAAGTTTTCCGTGAATATTTTGGTAGGAATTATCGAAATTCGTATCGTTGGACCATATTTTCTCCCTCCTCGTTTGAATGGGCAGAACTACCGAGTGTTTCTTGAACATGTTTAACCTGGGCTACTTGAATACGTACCTCTATTGGTTCGTCAAAGAATGTGGTAGCAATATGACGGAGCACCGGCCCATTTCCAACGAATCGTTAGTCAATTTCTCGATCAAACATTCCATGATCGGTGGATAGGTAGACGTGGTCCCATACATTGGCCTGCACGTTCTCCGGATTTAACTTCAATAGACTTTTTTTGTGGGGATATCTTAAATCCCTAGTGTATGAAACACCTGAAGAATCTGTGGAAGATTTAACGACTAGGAATTTTAGTAGCATGTACGTTAATACAGGATACACCAGGAATATTCCAAAGCATGCGACAGTCGATGATACGGGGATGCCAATTGTGTATTGAACAGAATGGTGGTCCAGTTGAACATTTGCTTTTATGCCTTGTTTGTTTCTGTGTAGTGTACCCACTAAACCGTTTCTATCATTTAAGTAGATATGAATATACATTAATTGTTTTTCTTCATCAAAAACATGTTGATTTGATAATGTTTTCCTAGATAATTCAATCAGAAATGGCTTTGATAATGATACTCCAACATGGACTTCAACAAATTAAGAGTACTCATCTTCAGTTTTTCGCAAAAAAATGTCAGACCTCAACTCTTATCTACGTGGAGTATTATGAATTTGAGGTGGGGTTTTTTTTTTTCAGTTGATCTGTCAAAACAATCATATGCAAGAAAGTATGGTAACATATCAGTGAATCCGCGACATCGATTCGATCAAATGATATAATGAATGAAAAAATGGAGTTATTGGCCTCATTCTGACTCATCCGTACTATGTTTCCGATTCTCCCAACATAAAAAAATGTTCAGGAGGTTGACACATATTCCGATATGTTGTAAGAAATTAGCATTATGTGATTATTGCACATAGGAAATTATGTCTCTACTAAGGACATATCTTCAGTTTTTCTCAATTATCTCAAAAACCTCCACTTTTAGGCACATGGAATGTTATGACTTTAAGGTTGAGTATCGATGAGCCAAACCGATGTCGAAAGCTCATTTGTCCATTCACTTGTCCCAAGAAAATATGAAGGAACATATGACCTCATACCATCGTATCTACGCCACTGGTTTATGAAAATGAAAATTATAACTTCAAATTACCATGTTGATAAACCTTGATGTATCGAAAAACTTTATTCAGAATTAAAAAATACAAAAGCAAAGTTTTAAATATAAAATAATATCAAGATGAAAATCTTGATTGAAGCCCGGGACTCGAAGTGATGGCGCATTTGCTGTTTCAGTTGGAGGAAAACCCGGAAAAACCCACAACACCATCAGAAATCAGATCATCAACTTTCTCATAGAAAAGGACACATGCTCCCTGGGAGCTGAGAGAATCAATCTTGGAAAATACACGGCAGTCATCGAAGAGGTGCCAACAATTAGAATAAGGGTGTTTGCTATATGCAGTATAGTGTCCATTGGAAATGCTGCCGCTATGATTAGATATGGCGTAGATATTATAAAGAGGATTCATTTCATCCTGAGCAGAATATTGATCCAAATTCAAATTTTGTATGGGAAAATTAATCACATTGTCCAATTTACTGCCATCAGTCGAAGAAACACGTTTCAAATGTATAACTAAAATTTTTGGAAATGTTTGTATACGAATCATCTTTTTGAATTCCCTTTCCATTCCACAAGTTGAACAGTATGGGCTCGCATCGTTAGTCGAAGTTTCCTCTTCTGTCAGCAATTCAATACATTGTGTTAAATTCACGACTTCGTTTGGCAAGTCTGGAATAGGGATTGTAAGTACCCAGAAAGGTTCAAAAGTAACGGAGCAGTAATTACAAAAAGTACATCTCAATATAGACTTCAGCTGACCGGCAAATGTATCCATAATTTTGGAATTATGAGTAGACAGATATCTTGCCCAAGAAATGGAAGCTTTCTGATAACAAAATCGTTTGGTGATGGATGAATCTCTGCACTCGCCTTGTTTAAATCTTCATGTAAACCTACCAGAAGGTATCTTAGAAATTCTTCCGAATCTGCTGGGATGTTATGATCGAAGCAAGGAGCAAAATTTCTGAATAGACGGACGAAATGTGAAGTATCCACCATTTTTCGAGAAGAATCAGGACTCCAGATATTTTCCATCAAAGATATAAAAGATTTCACTAAATTTCCTTTCATTCTTGATGTAGTAGTATTTAAATCCTCCATACAAAAACCATTCTCGAAAAATTCCAACAAAACCTTAGTGTTCGAGAGACACTGGATCATGCTATTCATAAAACAGGTATTTCCTACATTCTTCATCCATTTAGGCCAAATGTTGAAATGGAGTCTCTTGTGGTATGGCATCTCACTCATGTTTAACGAAGAATCCATAGGTTCATTGTCCCTGTAATTCAAAGAAGGTGATAGAGAAACTGATATTGATTTTTTGGAAAGTACTGAGTGATTATCTTTGATAACTGATATGTATCTCGTAGGAAAATTGGGACGATAAAATAATGCATCCAGTGGATGCGATGGAGGAATTGTACCCATTACAGAAGAAGCATTGCCTCTTCGAATTGCTATACTAATTCTTTGTACCAAGTTTCAATTTTTTGCTTCAGGAGTTTTGGAGAAAACAAATTAAATCATAATTTTTTTCGTACATTCGACACCCTGTATCTCAGAGGGGATGCATTTTAGGACATACCTTGAAGGCAACTTTTTACTTCGAAATGAGGTGAGGAATCTGTAGTCAGAGTTTGTCGGTCTTATTCTGACTCACCCTGTATATGTATGCACTTTAAAAAATACAATATGTAATTAACGAAAGAATGCGGACATATCAACCTGCGTGGCAGCGATTCATTTTCCTCCAAAACATGAATCGTACAGCGAAAGCCTAAAAGGTTATGTTCCTTTTTCATTTTTTTTTGTTAGAATTGACTTTTCATGATATACACTGTTTGGAGAACGGACGTTGATCTATCTATGGTAATACCCACATTATTAACCCATGAGCATAATAGAGTCCCGCTGTCAGAACATCAATTCAATAGATAATACAACAATATTAGACCTTCCATTTGTATAACAATACATGACACAAATATTTTCTAATCATCCAAGGCCCGAACTGAATAAAATAAGACGGAATTGACAAATATACGACCCTTCTACATGAAAAATTACAAGAACGGTCATTATAATCCATTTATTTTTGGACAACTGAGTCTATTGTGCTGTCCCTTAGCTCCGAACAAAGGGGATGAAAAATCTAACAAACTCAGTTTGTAGTGTATCAAGAGAGTTCCAGCAATCGTTAATCAAATGTTCTCCTCTTCTGTAATATATACCACATTTAATAGCAACATGGTTAATTCGCAGTGGGGTATTTTTTTAGTAACGGGACTGGCGAATGACGGGGTATTTCCACTGGCGTATCTTTAAAATTATCCGCGCTGAAAATATTGAAATATGAAAAATATTAGGGTCCAAGTAAGGATTATCAAAAAAAAGATTAATAATGAATGGTTATTTGGAAGTCGTAAAATCGATATTCAGACAAACAATATTCATGATGAGATTAAGATATGCCCCAAAAAATTCTAGAATTATATAAAAATGTAATTTATTTGCTACTTATTTTCGGCCTATAAAAGCCATCACAGAAAACCTTAAATTTTTCTCCTAATTTCAGTATTGATAATATTTTAAATTCAATAACTTTCACTTCGCTTGATGTGAATAAGAGTGCCTTTTCGATGGTTATCCTTTGATATTTCCTTAGATTTAGATTAGATTTTATGTTCAAGTCAAGCTCGGTAGTTAAAATTACATACAGAAACAGTACTAATTTACAAAATACAAAAAAAGATTATAATTTTCAAAGGATCTACCTCCTGACATTATGAAATTCATTTACGGAGTAGAAGCAATCTTCAAGCAGGAATGCTCAAGTTCTTTTTTGAATTTTTTGTGATCTGGATTTTTTTATGTTTTTGGAAAGTATTGAAGCATTGGCTCCCGCATAGCGAGGGATTTTATATCCCATCTGTTTGAACCGTTTGATGTGGATGTTGATATTGGATCGCGTTGAATAATCATGAATTTCATGAGTTTTTGTAAAGGAAGCTGAGTTTTAGTGAACATAAGTTAATATTTTATACAAATAGATTCCGGTCAAAGTAAGAATTTTATATTTGTGGAAGTAGTCTTTGCAGGATTCGTTATCGGGCATATTGAAAATTAGCCTCAAAAATCTCTTCTGTATTTTAAATATACGATCCACTTCTACAGATTGTCCCCAGATAAAAATATTTATGTTTAGTATTGAGTAGACGAATGAGTAATACAAGTTGAGGAGATGATTTTGATCAAAATTATTTTTCAGGGTCATGAAAGCGAAGAATATTTTATTTATAGAAAAATCGAATTAAACGGTTTTCTTCACATAAAGGATTCAATATAAAATTGAACCAGAAAATGGTAGATCTCAGGTGAAAAACAACTACTTTCCTGGCAAATACCACGCAGAACGTTTAATGATATTCACCTGAAAATCCATGCATACTTCCATATAATATCAATGGACATTGAATGCAGATGTTTCTTTCTGATAAGCTCGATTATGTTTAATTTATGTCGTGTTCACCTAACAATCCGCATACCGGTTTCAGGCTTCTTGACCCTCATCAGTACGGAGTAGTCAACCAGCCAAAGGTCCAAAGAACTCTGGCTGAAGTGAGACACAACGTAAACAAACCATCATCGAGCTTGTAACACCTATAGGTACGCCGGAAAGATAAACTTTACCTGGCGGTACCTAGTGACAGAAGAAACACTCCGAAATCTCCCACCTCGATAGGTTTCTGAATAAAGATTCCTTCTCAGTAGAATGTGGCAAGCCCGTCTAGCATATAGTGAAAGATAACTGCCATGTGAAGTGGGATGAATAGAAAATCGATTTAAACGGTTTTCTTCACATAAAGGATTCAATATAAAATTGAACCAGAAAATGGTAGATCTCAGGTGAAAAACAACTACTTTCCTGGCAAATACCACGCAGAACGTTGAATGATATTCACCTGAAAATCCATGCATACTTCCATATTATATCAATGGACATTGAATGCAAATGTTTCTTTCTGATAAGCTCGATTATGTTTAATTTATGTCGTGTTCACCTAACAATCCGCATATCGGTTTCAGGCTTCTTGGCCCTCATCAGTACGGAGTAGTCAACCAGCCAAAGGTCCAAAGAACTCTGGCTGAAGTGAGACACAACGTAAACATACCATCATCGAGCTTGTAACACCTAAGGTACGCCGGAAAAGAAAATTAACGGGGTACCAAAAAAACGAAAATGAGGGCCAAGAAGCCTGAAACCGGTATGCGGATTGTTAGGTGAACACGACATAAATTAAACATAATCGAGCTTATCAGAAAGAAACATTTGCATTCAATGTCCATTGATATTATATGGAAGTATGCATGGATTTTCAGGTGAATATCATTCAACGTTCTGCGTGGTATTTGCCAGGAAAGTAGTTGTTTTTCACCTGAGATCTACCATTTTCTGGTTCAATTTTATATTGAATCCTTTATGTGAAGAAAACCGTTTAATTCGATTTTCTATTCATTCCACTTCACATGGCACTTATCTTTCACTATATGCTAGACGGCTTGCCATCTACTGAGAAGGAATCTTTATGTAGAAACCTACCGAGGTGGGAGATTTTCGAGTGTTCTTTCTGTCACTAGGTACCGCCAGTTAAAGTTTATCTTTTCCGGCGTACCTATAGGTGTTACAAGCTCGATGATGGTTTGTTTACGTTGTGTCTCACTTCAGCCAGAGTTCTTTGGACCTTTGGCTGGTTGACTACTCCAGACTGATGAGGGCCAAGAAGCCTGAAACCGGTATGCGGATTGTTAGGTGAACACGACATAAATTAAACATAATCGAGCTTATCAGAAAGAAACATTTATATTCAATGTCCACTGATATTATATGGAAGTATGCATGGATTTTCAGGTGAATATCATTCAACGTTCTGCGTGGTATTTGCCAGGAAAGTAGTTGTTTTTCACCTGAGATGTACCATTTTCTGGTTTATTTTTTTTAATCCTTAGAAAACCTTTAATTTTTTTTTATTCCCTACACATAGATTTATCTTTCATATTTTTTAGTTTGGTACACAAGAAGTTTTGTTCTTTAAAATCAGTTCCTTAAAAAGGGAAATGTCAGTGTAGTTGAATCAATATTGAGTTTGATATTATTTATTTCTTTATATTTGTTGATGAACTCTACAGACACAGCTTTTGTTAAATTGTTTATCAGGTGGTTGTTTATTACATGTGAATTTTTTTGACAGTTCTGACAACCATTCAAATTTTGTCATTCTGTGTCATATGAAACAATTTTACTCAATCATGTCAACATTACACTGATAATTGCATTCAGTGCAATTATCAATCACTATGACAACACGATTGAGTTTGGCAACTTCCAAATAAATTTCAAAATGTCACGTTTTGGCAATGCAAATGTTCAAAGTAAAAATGCGCTAATCGAAGAAAAAATTTCCAGAAATACAACCTACAGTCACAAATATATTTGGGGAATATTTATGGAATTTTGCTGCGAACGAGAATATGAATTAAATGAACATAGAAGCTTAGAAGAATTGGCGTTGATACTAAAAGCTTGTGCGGTCAATATGAGAAAGAAAGACGGGACCGAATTTAAAGAAGGGTGAAGACAATGTGGAACGTTTCGTGCAAACTTTTGCAAGAAAATTACTATAATAACTATAATATTATGATTGACCTGTTTATCAATACAGTATTTAAACCAGCCCGAGATGTCCGCGATGCAATCAGGAAGAAACTACAAGCAGATCCATGTAAACGTAAGTCCAGTTCAGTTTCGTTAAATTTGTCTGAAGTTAACAAAATAATATTGCTATGGGATGAAAATACTCCTGAAGGTCTTATGCGTAAATTTCACCATATTGCTGCTGTAGGATTAGCGTGGCGAGGAGGAGAGGCAGTTGCTTGTCTGGTGGATTTTTTCAAATCGAGAAAAATAACGATGACTCTTCAACAAATGGCATTGAATACAATCCGGTGTTCAGTAAAACGTGCCAAGGTGGTTCTATAAGCTGTACAAGTAATAAATGGTGTGTTTCCAATAGTGAAAGACAAAGCTGCTCTGTACGTCTTTTTCATAAACTGATATCAAAACGAAGCGACAATATTACCTTATCACGACTGTTCTTAAGACCAAATCTACACTGGAAGAATGAAACTGACAAATGGTACGATACTGTACCTGTTGGAAGAAATACAATAAATGGATGTACTAAATCTGCTGCTGAGGCAATTGGCTGAAATGTAAAGGACAAAAAGATAACAAATCACTCGAATAGATCAACTGCTGTTAGCGAATTGGCAAAAAGTGGTGGTTCGGCTTCGTGCTGTTACCGAGGAACGAGCTTTCGATTGTCATAAAATTATCTCGTCTATTATCAATGTCCTAGGAATACTACTACAGATGATTTGTGTTCTAAGCTCCCATGCAATCTGATGCTACAATAATAGTGGTATCATGTGCCTATATGAATGCTCTTCCATACTCAATAAAACATGGGAGATCATTCATATACAGAAGGAAAAGGAGGGTTCCCTTGCAGAGTGCCAAGTTCTGTTGGTTTTTCGTCTGAGTATGTATCTTTTATTTTGACTTGAATAGAGTTATAATGATAGTCTAGATGATTTGAATTTATGAAACGACTCTCATCAATATCTTCATTGGAATTTCGTCGATTCCATTGGAATATTTATTTTTGAAACTGAAAAGAATGTTTTCTAATTTGAAATGATCTATAGGCAAGAAATACATGGAGTGGAGTGTTGATATTTTTGAAGTTGTGAACATATGGGTAGGTAGGTTCATATCATCGATCTGCTGATTCTCCACCTTAGGATATTATTTGAATATATTCTGATATTTGGACACATTCATTACTGTCTGACGAGAAGAACCCAAATCAAACTTGAGTTTATTCCGAATTAAGACATATCATCTGTACACGTTACAGAAAAACAGAACAGTCACTTTCAGTTTAATCTTACCACGTTACAGAATAGCTAAACAGTAGTGACCCTCAAGAATAAACGGTTTCAGCTAATATATGTATTGTTCTACAATTAGCAAGAGTACTATGTAATCTGGTTTTTGGAACACAGGAAATTATAAAAAAAAATTAAAAGTGAAATATTGTTATTTGTTGAGAAAGAAGGAAGTTGAAATTTATCCATTTCTGTTCCTGGCTTCAATGAAAGAACTCGTGAGTGGTGATAGCTAATAATATAATAACTAGCATCCCTATACAAAGCTGAGAAGAGCTTTGCTAAGAGGTGAATATAACTTCCTAATTTCGAAAAAATTCAAGAAATTTGTGTTTTGGGGAACTATGAACCAAAAATAATCAAATATAAAATTAGGTTCGTCAGACATGTTTTACAAAGATATTTTTCTTTTATTTTACGCTATAGTTCTGCCAGGACTATGATCAGAGGTGGTAGATCATATTTCGTTGATCAGATTTCAATAAGATATTTTTGTCTTTTCCAATAACCCAGATCTTAATTTGGTTCATTTATGTCAATAAACATTATAATTATTATTATTTATTGTGTGATTTGATAATGTTTCTTGTACAGTGAGCTTATCCATAGCAAATTGATAGAGAATAAGTTGAGTGAGATTTTTCAACTGTAGATGGCGTCAAAATTTCAACTTTATCACAACCAACTTCATTTTCTAGGAAATATAAATTTTTGGAAATTCTAATCACGGTACTAATTGATCCACGACCCTTGCCTCCGCAATAAGAGTTGAAGTATTACCAGTTGATTTTGAGAAACAGGCATTCGGAACACTGACTTCTGAGTGGAAAACACGAAGAAATATTTTCAGCGTTTCTAGGGACTAGCTAAAGGTAACTATTCCTGACAAGCTCAGAGTTATTACTAGGTATTTCACCCAAAAAACTACGTGAAGGAAAATCAACTGAATACTCACCCCAAACTACGACACTGTCTACCGAAACAGAGAACTCAGCAACTTTCGCCCCAGGGCCATGCTTTTCTAGTTCTCATGGTTAGACAACAAAGGGAACATTCTTTCACAGAGATCGAGTCTGTGTGTGTGTGTGTGACTGGCCTTTTCGAGCCCTTTTCGGTCGCATTTGCTCACTATTCACAGAAATCAAAGGTATTGAAACACCCCCGAACGCCCAGAGGTCGACGGACCCCCAAGGGGCTGACCTGCGGACATTCGTAGAATATTTAGTGCGAGATGGAATTATAATGTAATAACTGTTTACGTGTGTTGCGTTAATACAGTCTGTTGTTTAAATGCTGAATCAAATAGCGGGGTACGCTAGGAATTGAAGTCTTTTGTGTAACGAACAATACATCTCATGAAGTTGTTGGAATGAGGAAAATAATCATGTTATTCATTGTGATTTGGTTACAAAACAATCAGCAAACTCAAACGATAATTCCTCTGCAATTTCTTGGCTTTTACCCCCGATATGTTACGACATTTTGTGAAGAATAAAGAAATATTTTGCCTAAATGATCTCCAACAAAAATTATATGTCAAGAACTGTTGGAAAATAAACTAGTTTTGGTAACGTTAATACCTATTAGAGTGAAATTATCCACACTTTTCCAGCCACAGTTTCTGACGTAGGACTGTCTAATGTGTATAGAGAAAAATAGTGTGCATTGTGCCAATCAACTATATTTCCTGTATTTTTTTATATTTAATTCCTATAGATTCTGATAAACAATAATACAGGGTCAAATAATTTTTTGGCCGTCAAAGGGACAGAAAAAAAAATCTTCCTGATGATAGGAGTAAACTGCCCGACATATGTAGCGTTCACGAAATTTAAATTTGACGAGCAAACAAATTGATTTGACCCGGTATTATCATCCACATGGAAGCCCTCTATCATGTGGTCTTTGAATTTTTCCCAAACTCGACCTATTTCGGGTAGTTTACTCTCATCATCAGAAAAAAAAAATCTGTAATTTTGATAGCCAAACAAATTGATTTGAACCTGTATTATTATCCACATGGAAGCCTTCTATCATGTGGTCTTTGAATTTTTTCTGAACGCGCCTTTTCATGCAGTTTACCTATCATCAGAAGGATTTATTTCTTTTTGTCACTTTGACGGCCAAACAAATGATTATTATTACTATTATTATATTATACTGTATTATTATTACTGGAGCCCTCTATCATGTGGTCTTCGAATTTTTTTCTGAACGCGACCCATTTTGGGCAGTTTACCCCTATCATTAGAAGGATTGTTTTTCCTGCGACCTCGTATTAACGAGTCTGTTAATCTCACGAAATCATTGTTAATACCCTATTACTTCAATTCAATATGCAACTAAACATACACCGAAATCGACCATTAATTACCTGTATGGTCGATTTGGTCCATTAATGTGTTATTGTAGTATAGGCAACTAAACATATACGAATTCGAATATTATTCAAATGCCAAATCATATTACCTTCGCGCTGTCGAATTAATGTATCAAAATCCAAATATTGTAAGTTTCCTCCTATTTGAAAAAAATGGATATCGAAAATGTCACGTTGACCCCAGGAACGAGGTCGACGGAAAATTTCTGTAATCAACTCGTATATTAAAATGGTGATTGATGATCTCGAACATTAACGCTCTCGCGTTAAAATATAATTGGTACACTAGTTGATTTAATAACTATTCTGTCACTTTGACGTCCAAACATTTCTATTTGACCCTGTATTTTTGTTCATTTGTTAATCTATAGGAGATTAAATGATTAAATGATCTAAAAAAACTCACAGGTAATATGGTCGATTTGGCAACACTGCACACTTTCATTCTCTATACCACATTAGACAATCCCTACGTCAGAAAATGTGCCTGGAAAAGTGTTGATAACTCCACTATAATCAATACCCTGAAGATGGACACAGAAGTTCTCTTCTTCACAACTCTCCAAATTAATTGAATTGAGTTTGTTCACAAGAAATTGCGAGAGTTTTTTGACAAACGACTGTCAAAATCTGGCCTATATATATAAAATGAAGTTCATTTGAAATGTTTCATTTGGTAATTGATTCAATTCAGTTCCATTCCCTTTTTCCAGTCACATCCACACAACATTAATCTTGAATAACATCAGAGAATTTATTCAAGATCATAGCTCCGCTATATGCCTATGGGATTCGGTACATTGCAGAAACTTCACCAAACAATTGTCAGAACAGTGGGGAGAATCACAAGACAGGGTGAGTTATTTTTGAAAACATCTAAAGCAGGACTTTAGCTGATGAATATAGAAGAAAGAGCTCCAATTTTTGTATTTTTGAAAACACAAGCCCCATCATGGACTCTTGAACTCAACAAATTAATCAATCCTTAATAACATATTGGATCCTAGGTATATTGAGGGACCAAAGAAAATTTAGGTGAATTATCAATATACAGTGCTCGTCTAAGTCCGTTCCCCACTACTAATTTTTGAACCACCTGGTATATCGCAACGAAATTTGGAGGGCTAAATAGGAAATGAAAATCTACTTTATCATGACAAAGTCACAGCTAAAAGTTTTAAAATGGCGGCTGAGCGTCATCTTCAATAATTTTTTTAAATTGAACACCCCGTATATTATTCTATTTTAGAAATCTGCTCATAATTCTCAACAGTTTTCTCCAATACACTTTACTTAAATTCAATTGTTTTCGAAATATAACGTTTGAAAGTGACATTCCGGTTTAAAATAAAGTATGGATTTTGGTCACTTCCGGTAAAACATTTTGCTAACTAAACGTTGTTATTGATTTGTAGTTGAATCTCCCAATGAATTCGTCTAATAAGAGGCGTAAAGAGAGTTTATTGAGTATAAACAGTATCGCTTACCGGAAAATTTCGAAGCCTTCGAATGTGTTTTGTAAATTCACAATCAAAACAAATTAGTTAGCTAAAAAATAATAATTTATTTTTGAATAACACTTTTATTCAACCCCAACAATTATTTCGTCGAGTGTTCAATGTGGCTCCCTCCTAAATCAAGACAATAAAGTGCCCTATCATAAATAGCTTCCCTCACGTTGATGAAAGTCTGTTCATCTATTTCTTCGCATGTATCTATTATTCTGCTTCCCATTTCTTCTATTGTTTGTCATTCAGTGGCGTAGATTTTTGACTTAAGATATCTCCAAACGGAAAAAAATCTAGAGGTGTAAGATCCGGAGATCTTGGTTGGCCATTCTGTACTTTCCCTGCGACCTATCCATCGCCCAGGAACGTTTGTATCGAGGAACTCTCTAGCCATGCGATCGAAATGGAGAGGTGAGGTGATTTCACGATTTTCAAACTCTTCCTGATTGTTAAATACAATTTGTCTTATTCGAGGTTCAATTTCAGTTTCTAAAAGATTTCTCTAAAGAACTCCTGTAAGATTCCCTCTGATGGAAATCGGACCAACAACGCGATTGCCCAAAATCCCCGCCCAAACATTCACTTTTTAGGAAACTGGGTATGTCCCTCTCTAAAAATATGGATTAGTATCGCTTCAGAATCGTACATTCTGTTTGCTGACTTTTCCATTGAGAAAAAACGTGCATTCGTCTGCAAATCATACACGTTTTAGGAAGCCCCGTTCTCCTTCAATTGTTCTTGTTAACCACCCACGAAATTCAACCCTCCGGTCAGGATCATCCTCCGTGAGAGCATGCATGGAATTAAACTTTTTTTTTTAGGACTCTTTGGACACTTTTTGACCTTACTCCACAGGATTCAGCAACTGCAGACGTCGACTGAGTCGGATTGATTACCATTTCAGCAACAATTTCAACCTTTTTTTCTTATGAAAGAGGCGGTCTTCCTGATCTTGGAGCATCTTTCAGCGTACCAGTTGCTTGGAGTTTATTTAAAAGTTTGCGCAAATATGACCTCAAAATAGGATTCTCGGGAAATCTATCATTGCACATTCGGACTGCTAGATGATCATTTCTTCCAGCTTCTCCAAATATCAAAACTGCTTCAACACTTTTCATTAAAGGATTTAGGCGCTCAACGGACTATTTGACAGTTAGCAGTTCAGGTCGACAGTAAACAAGATGTTACCGCGACAACGATTTTTTCCAATGCAAACTTGATTGAAAGCAACATTAGTGTTTTTGGTTGGGTTTGAAATTACCAAAATGTCACTTTTCGAAAACAATTGAATTTAAATGTAAAGTGTATTGGAGAAAACTGTTGAGAATTATGAGCAGATTTCGAAAATAGAATAATATACGGGGTGTTGGAGATGGCGCTCAACCGCCATCTTTTGGCTGTGATTTTTTCATGAAAAAGTAGGTTTTATCTCCCATTTGAACCCTCCAAATATACCAGGTGGTTAAAAAATTGGGGGGGGGGGGGGCTTTAGACGAGCACTGTATATACCGGGTGAGAATGGAACTAGGGCCATGGCTATATCTCCTTCACTTATCGATCGATTTGAATGAAATTATGCACATAGATATGGGACACAATTTCGGATTGACAGACGTATGGAAACGAATTGGCCGACTTCCGGTTTCGCCAGAATAGCTATCAACTTCGATTTTTCGGAGAGAACACCCTTAGTTTGATGTTTTTCGGACTCCACGTCTCAAATTACATACGACAACGTTGCCAAACTTCTATTTCACAGGAACAATTTTTTTTTTCAGCCCAGGAGGCCTTGATCAAGTTATAATCTATACTGATTTACATCAGTTACTCATAGTAATAGTCATTTAATCGATAAGATCAATAAGAAATCCTACAGCAAAAGTTGACATTTTCTGAACGCATTTCTTACGAAAAAATAGTTTTTTCAAATAGTACCCACCGAGGGCCATCTTGCCATTCGGTAGAAAATTCAATTACCAATTCAACGATATACATTATGTACCACTTTCTTTTTGTTCAAAACGTAGAGAGCCTTCTAACAAAATGAAATCAATCTGAAAAAATTGGTAGGTAACATGACAGCTATTCATCATAAAGAAGGAACACAACCTAACCTTACTTGGCTAGCCTTGCTATCCAAGTTGAATGCAAGCAATTGACCTTACAAAGCGACGGCTACTCTCGCGAACATTTCGATCCCACCACTTTCTTACGCAAAAAGGAAGGAACAAAACCAAACCAAACTCCGCTATAACCTATCCGAATTGAATGCAAGCCACCCAACCTCACGAAGCGAATATTTCGATATAATACAAATATGCTGCTAACGAACAAAAGAACATTCTGATGTTCAAGATGCGATACCACACTCGTTTCAACTTTAAAAGGCCATTATTCTCAAAATATCTTTTTCCGCGCTAAAATTTCGATTCTTAAAGTGTTTTATCGTGTTTTGAGGCATTTGTGATTTTTTTCTGAATATTTCGTGATAATTCGGATTGGCCCAATTTACTTGACTATTTGGCAACATGGCATGAAGAAACTCTTCGAGTACCAAACACTAATCTTTATTTTTAAAATCAAAATTGGATATTCACCTGTATATCTACAGAATAAATTAACTTATGTGGCTGACATACATGAGTATAACACAAGAAACAGAAACAACATAAAGGTTGAAAAATATAAAAAAAATAGTACACATAATTCATTATTTCATAAAGGAGTAGATTGTTTTAATGACCTCCCACAAGAAATTAAAGAGAGTGGTTCGATAAATACATTCAAAAGACGATTGAAGGATCACTTAATAAAAAATTAGTATATTATTGTGTATGACTTTTTTATGTAACTTTTTATCTATATGTATGTATGTTTAATCAGGCTGTTTGTATTTTTTCATGTTAATTTTATTTTATTTATAATGTGACAATGTATTTATGTATTTTTAATCAGGCTGTTTGTATTGTTTCATGTTAATTTAATTTTATTTATAATGTGACAATGTATTTACTATTGTAAATGAATTAGTTTTTCAACTAAATAAAGAGATATATATATATATATATATGTCCATAAAACGCCAGGATCAATGCAACCACCAATTTTTAATTTTTGACATTTCTTATAAAAATTTAATGAAAAGTAAACGAAGTTTTCTCATGACTTTATTGAAAATTGATGATTTAAATATTACTGAAACGTAAATGATTGCGTGGTTACCATTCTCGTGTACAAAGGCATTCTTTATATCGGTTTACAGTTTCCAAAAGTGACATTCCATAATCTCCCTATATGTATCTTCGGGGACCCATATCTCCTAAAATTATCCTTTCCGCGCGAATTTTTCGATTGCCAAACTGTTTTTATCGTGTTTAGAAGAATTTGTGAAAATCTGGTGATCTCATATTCTTGACCTTCACCTCCAATCGCTTTTAGAGCAAGCGACTACGACTTTTGTTGGAGGAAACCAAGGCTTTAGTTCCCTTTTTGTTCAACAGAAATTCATATTGTTCCAGTGTGGACCATTAATTATTTATATATTTTCACCGTATTTAGATTTTGCGGCTTTTGTTATGCAGGAGAGAAGTTCACTCCATATGAAATTAATTTTCCTAGAATCAAATATGAAAATGATGAGAATGGTTGGATTCTCCAGAACAAAGATAACACGCATACATCCCAAATAAAAGACATTTACATAATGTTTATTGTTTCTATAGAGAACGTCGAGAAACAGTTTACGTCTAACGGTACACGATCTCTGGTTATTATGGTAAATACTTCGGTTTCTATTTTGTTATGCATTTCTGCATTTCTCCGTTCCGAATAGCTTCACATAAATGATTCCGATTCTATGAACCGAAGTCGTGAAAAAGTCCATTTCCGTTATGTAGTGTGACTGTATTCTCTATTTTTCTGAATATACGGTGGAATCAGTGATACTGAAGATTTTCTGGGAATGGAAATATATATGAAGGTGTTTTTATTTGCAGGAATGTACATTCTTGTCGAAAAGTTGAAAATTAATTATGACGTATACCAATTAAGTCGATTACTTTGGACGTGACGAAAATTATGACGATCAACTCCTAGAATGAATTATCATCGAGAATATATGGTTATTTTGAACTCCTCTGTAATATAATAGTAAAAATATGGGTTTATTTCCATGGAGTACAGATAACAATGCAAATTTTAAAGGTAACATTATATACAGTGCTTCTCAAAAGTCCCCTCCCCCCCTCTTATTTATGGAACGATTATACATAAACAAGTGAAATTTGGAAACTGAATATTAAAAGTTGTAAACTTCCGTACTAGTGATGATAGATGACGAAATCGTTAAAGAAGACAAGGCCATTGTGACCAATAATTTTAAATGGAACCCTACTGCATGCGACACCTCTTTTAAAAGATATCGAAAAAACCTATTCAATGATACTAATTTTGTTTGTGTTTATGGCAGTTTTAATGGCTCATTAGTAAACATTAAAATTTGAATTCCATTCAGTATGATATTAATTATCTGTAATTAAATCTGTTTAAGAATTACTGATTCTCAAATCTGTTTAAGAATCAGTATCTATTCAAAGAAATTGCTCGAAGTGACCTCCATTTACTTCCTGACAGTGAAATATCCCATTTTGGGTCTGCGGAAACAGCCTCACATTCTGCAACAATACGTTGTTTTAAAACGTCAATATTGTCAGGTTCGGTGGCATTAACCTTCGATTCAAGGTACCCCCACAGAAAAAAATCCAAAGGTGTGAGGTCCGGTGATTGAGCTGGCCATTCCATCGAACCTCGTCGTCAATCCATCTACCACGATACTCCTCATCCAAATACCGTCTTTCTGCACCGTAATAGTGTGGAGGAGCACCATCCTGTTGGAATGTTTTTTCCAACTTGCCGAATTCATCTGGATTATCTTCCGAAATTTCAAGGATTAATGTTTCTATTGCGTTTTGCAACAGCTCCAGATAAACCTCACCAGTTAAATTAGTATTTAAAAAACGAAGCCCACCAATGTGGTTTCCTAGGATACCTGCCCAAACATTCACCTTCTATGGAAATTAGGTATGTGTTTCACGAAACAGGTGAGGATTTGCGTCACTCCAGTACCTCACATTCTGTGTATTTACATTTCCATTCAGACACAAAGTACTTTTGTCACTAAAACAAATTGTTTTGACATAGTCTGGCTGTTGGTTAATTTTAGTTTCTATATTTTCACAAAATTCTAGTCTGCGGTCTGGGTCGTCGTCTGAGAGTTGATGAACCATTTTTAATTTGTATGGATGAAATTTGTTTTTTTTTTCAATACCCTGTGTACTGTACTTCGACTGACTTCACAGGTAGATGCAACGTGAGTTGTTGAAGAAGTAGGATTAACTATTACTTCTGCCAGTATATCAATTTTTTTCTCATCAGAAATTTGTGGTCTGCCAGATCGTTTCGCATCATTAATACTACCCGTTGTTTCAAACTTAGGAAGAAGCTCCGTTAAATAAGTACTCGAAACGGGGCGATCGGGAAACCTCTCATTAAAAATGCGTTCTGTTGCATGAATATTTTGTGCAGTTTCACCAAGAATTAGGATCGCTGCTACTTTATCACCTAAAGCACGTACCATTCCGCTTCTTGAAGCACTTAAACGTTCGGCTCACAACAGTTTAACAAATTATTAAAATGTACAAAAATATTAAAAGTACCAAAAGCTGCTTAAACAGTTAAACGTTCGCTCAACAATACACAAATTATTAAATGTACAAAAACTTGGACAATTACAAAAACGTCGAATTAGGGAGACTAACAAAAATGCCAGCTTATTTGACAACTATCCAGAGGCGGAGCTTGGATTTGGAATTTTAGTATTAACTGATCCAATTCATCACAGCTCTGCATTTTTTGAAAGCGAGTTGCCAAAACTGCCATAAACACAAACAAAATTAGTATCATTGAATAGGTTTTTTCGATACCTTTTAAAAGAGGTGTCGCTTGCAGTAGGGTTCCATTTAAAATTATTGGTCACAATGGCCTTGTGATGTCATCTTTGAGGATTTTGTCATCTATCATCACTAGTAGGAAAGTTTACAACCTTTAATATTCAGTTTCCAAATTTCACTTGTTTATGTATAATCGTTCCAAAAATAAGAGGGGTGGAGGGGACTTTTGAGGAGCACTGTATACTAACAAGCATTGAAGTAAAGTCTGATGATATATTCATTTTAACACATGTATGATCATGTGAACGTTTCAACTATGCTCCAATTATGAATGAATGAATGAAAAAAATCACTGATATCTTACGCCCAAAAGCTTTAGCTCGAGGGAGTTATTCTTTGATTATTAATGTTCATATGGTCGAATTGAATTGTCTCGGAAATCAGGTTGCTCGAGATAAATTGAAGAAAATATAGTATCTTTTTGTCATAGCCGAGTGATATTCAGGAAGTTTATTTCTTGAACACCACAAAATCATTCGGTAAAATTCTGGTCATATTTGTCACTTTCGCTAATGTGAAAATAAGCCAATCATTCATATACGTTTAACAACATTAAATAGAGCATGTCAGTGCGTAATCTAACAGTTGTCAAACTGATAAAGGGGCCAGCAAAGCTTTTTTCCATTAGAATACGTGTGTCTTTCTTGTAAATTTTCTCCGAAAAACGATTTCCCCAAACAATATTCTAGACATTGTTGTGATCCTTATTCATAGTGAATATTGTGAAATAAGTGCGAGTCATAGAAATGTTATAAACATGGATTTTCCAGTATGAAATACGTTGTCATCATAATTACACACCAATATAGTTTGTTTTTTAATTTTCATGAAAATTCATCATTAAATTTTGTGCTATTATGGGTTCATCCGATTTGCTTCCAAAGGTCTAATTAGGAAATAATTAGCAAAATCATTGAATTTTTCGATGGAAAAAGGAATTTTACACTATATTAACAAATAATATGTTCACTAAATGTCTATAAAGTTTATAAAAATACAACAATCTTTAACAAACACCAAAAACAATGATCACAAACACACAAATGCATTGTTGCCCCTGATTAGCTGATGACCGCCATGTTGTAACGTCAGTTGACAGTGCTCTATTCAACTTACTATTCACAACCACGAATTACTCATAAACAACAAGAACCATTAATTGTCTCCAGACTGACTCTTTACTTTTTTTGGTATTTTCTGGGATGGATTTGCTAATTTTTCAGTGGAACATAAACCAAAAAGACATTTTCAATTTTGAGTGAATGTTACGTCAAATTTTGACATTCACCATAGCACTCTTATACAATCGAAAAAAATAGCCGCTCATATTTCTTTATTCACCTGTAGTAGATCGTTTTGCATATCATGTGACTAAATTCATGACTTTTCATAGGTGGAGCCACGTGTGAATGGAATAATCATCTAGAAACTTGTACATTTATTTTTGTGTGTTGATTATACTTTCTTGCTATTGCTGATATAATTTATATATTGAATAATACATCATTAGGAATTGGAAATATATTTTACAAATGTTTTTGATTCCGCTTTTTGTAGATTTCGGATTCTTCTTTCCGTTAATGAAAATGAAAGTTAAAACATTTCTGAATATACTCATGGAATTTCCATGTATACTGACTTTTTTTCTCTTTGTAATGTAATATTTGCAATTCCGAAATCCTTGCCAGAATGCAGCAATATCACAAAATGCAAGATGAAATCGTCGTCCTCCATCCTCTAATTAACTTTGTGGGTTCAATTCGCCTCTCAGATTTCATCTGATTTTCATTTTCTCTTTGATATTGCATTCCACGCCGAACAGAAAATAAAACTCCACATTTTGCCGAAGAATCCAATAGAGATTCGTTGGAATGCTTACCATATAGATTGCAGGGTAGTATTATTCGCTGTTTCGTTCAGACATGTAAATGCAACGTTGGGGATTATCCAAAATTAACCGGAAATTGAAATTGCAACATGTCGGCTTGATTGGGGCAATGCAAGGATATTTGATGAGGATTAGCGCACGATGCATCTGAGGTAATGTTTATTTTCCAAGAGATTTCTCCTGGAGGAATAGAAGAATATGCTGCCAAATGAAACTAATTATTATCTCAATTATTGTAAATGTTTATACAAGACCCGAGATAAAGTCGCACCAGAAATCTAAGAACCCTCATTATTCGAAATATAGATAAGCAATAGAAGTTTGTGTCCCTTAAAATATTCCCAGGTCCAGATTAAAATATCTCATGAAATAGTTTGGCATTTTAATAATAGTGGGCTCTCCATTATTTTTGGCTTTTGTTGACAGTTTTGTATTTAAATTTATTTGATAATGAAAAATCTCGTGAGGTTGACTTAGAACACTTGATAAGGATATGTTTAAATGTGTATAAATAATAAAATTTACTTACCTGGCCACCAGACTTTCAGTACTAATGGACTATTAACGAGATTATAGCGATAATGGTCTATCTACGGTTACAAAATAAATAACCTACCAGATGTGGAAAACAAGACTGTTTTGAGAACTGACCGCTTTCCAATTTCAGAAATAAAAGGGGGAAAGTTAAACAACATTCAGTCATTACCTACCTGATATTCCGTTGTGTCAGTTGTAACTATTTCAAAGTGTCTATTCGATTTTTGTGTCGTGAAAAATGTGGCGTCCATGGGCTCATCCTGAAGCTGGTACTTCAACTGGTGGTCGTAGTACCACTAGTCGACAAATGTAACACCCTCATGGAAAACAAATTATATTGAATGTTTATATTTCCCTTCTGGAACGTGGAATGTCCAAGGATCCAGCTGTGCAAAAAAGTGATTCTTTAACAAAAACACCGTATTCCACAGTGTTTAAAATAGTAAGTAACCCTAGTTTAAAGAGAAAGAAACGAAAAGACTGGCGGTTCATGGAAACTGGATGGCTGTGATGTAGATATAATTCGAAGAACAATATATGCCTTGTATAAAGAGCAAATTGTGCCTACATTAGATATTTTAATGCAACGGCTCAAAAAGAATGAAACTGGTATCCAGTGTTGCGAAGAGACTTTGAGGAAGTCTCTTTTACGAAACGGATTTAAATTTAAAAAACTCACTAGTAGCAGAAAAATCTTAATTGGATCTTTGCGTCTTGAGAAATGGAGATTCGAATATTCATTGGCAATGAACGAATTTAGAGAATATGGTAGAACAGTAGTGTATTTGGATGAAACTTGGTTCGATACACACGATATTCCAAACAAAAGTTGGGTAGACTCATCTGACTTGTGCCAAACTAATGCGCCATCTAATAAAGGAAAACGCATTACGATAATTCACGCTGGAACCGAAAATGGTTTTATACCAACTGCGTTGTCTTTATCGGTGAAGAATATTAAGGACTCTTTAGTCGATTATCATGATGATACTACAAGCCGAATTATTTGAAGACTGGTTCCAAAATAAACTCATACCAAATATTCCACCCTACAGAATTATCGTCATGGATACCACAGTCGAAGACTAGATAAAGCACCCTGTTCAAATGACACCAAAGCCACTATACAAGAATATATGTTAAATAATGACATGTTCTATGAGGAAAAGTACACAGTTACCAGAAGTTTGACGCAGTTATTCAATAAAACAGAAATATTTCTGTGATTCATTGGCTGAAAGCTTGGGGCATACGGTGCTCAGACTCCCCTCATCAGTATATGTTTTACCCAATCGTTATATATTTTATTTGAATTGAATTATTTTATAGAATCTTACTGTTTTTATTTTTGAAAAGATGTTGAGGGAATATCTTCCTACCATAAATAAAAGATCGAAATGTTCAAATATCCTGAGAATTTAAAGTTGATGATTTATTGTCATTGCTGACTGAATAATCCTCGAAATTGTTGGCCAAAAGGACGCATAATTGCAGTACATCCCGGTCAAGATGGAAGAGTCAGGTAGTTGACGTTCAAATAGCCTCAAGAACATACAGGCAACCAGTTTCCAAATTATGTAGATTTAGTTAACACTTTTTGGGGTGAGGAATGTTATATATTTTATTTGAATTGGATTATTTTATAGAATCTTACTGTATATTATTTTTGATATAGATGTTTCCATGAAAATAAAAGAAAATATGAGTTTTTTCAAAGTCGACAAGAGTTTTATTTGATTCCATTAGAATTTGGATATTATTCGTTGAACATAAAAGAAATATAGAAAGAAGAAAGAAACACCAATTGAACATATATGGCATCAGCTCAAGTCAGCAGTTCGAAGAAATAATACTTCTCCAACCTCAAGTTCAACTGTGGTAGCTCTTATTCAAACAGAAACTGCGAACATTCCTAACAGCAGCTGAGCCAAGTGTGCTTCCCATATCAAAAAGGTGAAAAAGTCATATATGGATATAGAAAAAATTCCCAAAGAAAAGTTTATTATCAATTTGGATGACGACAGTGAAAGTGAAACTGATCTTCGTGAGTAATTTTGTTTATAAATACCTTTTATCGAGAAACTGAACTTTTTATAAAGTTTGACATTTTACATTAATTAGGTATATCATATATTATTATATGATATATTTATATATAAATATCATTATCATATATTATATATGAATAAACAATTCTCAATTATATTCAAGCGATTTTTCTTAGTAATTATTTCAACCCAATATCATCATACCTACCTATAAAACAAAATTTGATGGCTAGGGCAGGTACAACTCTGCGTAGAATCCACCTCCTGCTGATAACTCAAGTGGTTGGTGATTTACGACCTTCTTAGATATCTGGTGCGACTTTACATCAAATTAAGATTTTGATATCATAGTCTAGGTCACAAACTAGTGCCATTTGGCAATAGCCACTCGAACCCATCAAGAAGCCAGCCAAGAAGTTTTCTAAAATCTGTCGAATTATTTTCACTTTATTCTCACTCTCTTGTGGTATTACAACTGATAAAAACTTTCAAAATCAGATTTTACTTTCATTCCGTAGTATATGGTATATAAGTTGTATTTTTCAACGTTGCATTGGTTTTTCAATTTTTTTTATTTATTTATTCATTTACATAGAGGAATGCAAACGGGACCAACCCAGAGACAGTATTCACAAATAGGTGATTCCTCAATGTACAATCTATATAATTCTAAAATGAAATTACGAAATAGGTAATAGATATAAATCAAAAATCAATAAAAGTAATGAATTGTGTACATGTAGTGAATGAAATGAGTGGATAACAACGAAAATGAAAACATACTTATTCAATACATATCAGTTAAGTCTGCGAAGCGAGAAAATGCCTTTTCAAAATGTGGGAAAACTTTCCAAATGAGTAAGATCAATCAATGAGTAAGATCAATATCAACGGAATTTGATAGAGTGTTGTACAATATGTTGCATCTATGCATTGGGGAGTTCAAAAAATAGTTTGTTTGAGATTGTTCGTAACGGAAAAAGTGCTGGTAAAATAAAAAAAATCTCAAAAATGAGTACTCTATAATTTTGGGTCGTACGACTGTCATTGTTTCTAAAATAAAGAGCATTTCAAGTTTTTTAAGAATGGTGAAAGGATCTGTTCCGGGTTATTTATAGAAATTTCTAAATTAACTTTTTTTTCCCAAAAAAACATGTCAAGAAATAGATAGATATATTATCAATTTCGTCATTAGATATAATGTAACGGACCATTGTTTCAATAAGTTTTTGTAAAATATAAACGAATGTATTCTGTTTTCACGTCCAAGTGTAGTAAAACGCATTACCTGAATTCTACAGTTTTACTGCCAATGTTTCGGCGAAATTTTCCCCTTCCTCAAGTCCCAAATGTTATTTGAGTAATGATATTGAAATTATCGAATTGCGTTTTTTCATAACAAATAATGAAATTCATCCTAAAGATGAGATTGGAATTAATAATTTCAGACAAGTTGTTGTTGTTAACTTATCTGTTTTTGGCATATGAATTTCGTAGTAGTTTACGAAAAAAAATTGTATCTCGTAAACCGTTAGAAATAAGGGGAATTAAATTTATGGAGCAGTTACCTGGAAGTCCAGGATAACGCCTAATGATGAAAGATGGTCCCAATTTATACCATGTGGACGTAGGCGATTTTCAAATGTTGCATTAAAAAATTGTCAAAAACCCATTTTTTAAAAGGCACCTATTATTTTTTTGACACAATTTAGTATTAAGTATGTATTTAGTAGAAAAAAAATATGATTTCTTTAATTATTTGACCTAGGGTATTCTGTGATGATTCAAAATCTTGCCGCGCAAGAATCCCTATTTTTATATTTGCGGCAAGCTTTTGAACCTCCTACGCAGAGGAAAACCCAGATCAAAGATTTAAAGAAAGGAAAATATATCCTAAAATATATCATTTGTATTGAACCTTTTGTGAAGACGACTTTGTGTGTGCTTTATGCACTTCATTTCATATCTTATCCCCTTCATATGGCTTTTTCTTTCATTAAAAAATGCCAGTCGGGCATTTTGAGCCACTCCTACTGAGAAGGAATCTTTCATTTAGGATCCTATCGAGGTAGGAGAATTTTATGGAGTGTTTCTTTCTGTCACTGGGTGTCGCCGGTTAAAAGTTATCTTTTCCGACGCACCTAAAGATGTTTTAAGCTCGATGATGATTTTATTTATGTTGTGTCTCGCTTTGGCCAAAGCTCTCTAAATCTCTGGCTGGTGACTACTCCGTACTGATGAGGGCCAAAAAAGCCTGAAACCGGTATGCGGATTGTTAGGCGGACACGACATGAATTTAAACATAATCGAGCTTATCATATGGAAGTTTGCATGGATTGTCAGGTGAATATCATTCAACGTTCTGCGTGGTATTTGCTAGGAAAGTAGTTGTTTTTCGCCTGTCGGTCTACCAATTGTTTCAATTTATATTGAACCTTTGATGAAGACGACTTTGTGTGTGCTTTATGCACTTCATTTCATATTTGTATAAAAGCTTATCTTATTTTTTTAATAATTTTTATTCAATTCTTCTTGGGCATTTATGGAATCATATTGAATTCTGACAAAAATAAATAATCTCGGACCCCAAAAAAAACCACATACCAATTTTGAATGGAATCAGGTCATAATAACAAAACACGTCACTATCTTGGAGCCGCTATCTTGAATTCATGAATTTTGACAAAAACATCATAATGACCGACCCCAAAAACCCCCTGACACCAATTTTGAATGAAATCGAGCTATAATCACAAAACTCGTTACCATATTTGAGCCGTCATCTTGAATTCGTGGATTTTGACAAAAAAATCATGATCTTCGACCCCAAAACCACTCACATACCAATTGTTATTGAAATCGGGCTATAACCTCAAAACTTTTCGCCATATTGGTGCCGCCATCTTGAATTTATGAATTTTGACAACAAATTTGAGATATCTGTCCCCGAAAACCTCCACATACCAATTTTGAATAGAATCGAACCATAATCACAAAACTCGTCGCCATATTGGAGCCGCCATTTTGTTTTTTTTTCTGGCGAAAATTCCATTTCCATCCTACTTTCAATAATGCGTAGCACTTCTGATTTCTTTGAGACCGACACTGTCAAAAGTGTTTATTATTCTAAGCCACTGGGTGTAATGAGTTTTTCCTCAAGTACGAAAAATTCCCCACTAGCACATGAAAAAATTATGATCAAAAAAAATTTTTGACAGATGAAGACGTTCCAGGAGCAAAATTGAAATTTGCAAATGTAAAGGATAATAATGTAGCATTAAAACGGTGGCTTGCTTGTCGAAATCTTGAAATTTCCGGAAACAAATCAATTAATTGACAGGTCGTATGTAAGGTTTAGTTATTATGAAGCGGTATTTCTGATCTCTAATATCAGACGTTCAAATAATTAATTATAAATTGATCTCAGAATGAGAAATGAGTCAAATATATTTGGTAATTAAAATAAATTTAATACATTACAGTGAATATGAACAGTAGTTCGGATGGTTTTGTACACCTTCGACATCGTATGAGCAACGGTTAGACGCTTGAAAGAAACAGAGAGAGAAAAACTCGCATGGAAAGGGCATAACGCTTTTTTCTCACGTGACGATTTTTAGCAGTCAACACTTACCTCAAGCCGCGTAGAGGAACTTCGTTCCAATAATTAACCAACGAATGTATACCACCGGCAATGGCTTTTTTTCATCATATCATTATAAAGATACATCAATATTTTGGTTTCCTGTGCAAAATTACTTTTATCATCCGGACATAGTGTTTCGCTTCGATACTATTGAAAACGAGCATATATCCGCTTACACCTGGCTTATGACCTTTTTTCAGAGTAAACTCATTCCTATTAATGAATGGCAAGATAGAAAAAAGCTTACTTAGGCTTGCTAATGTCAGCCGGAAAGTAGTTTCGAGATAGCATCAAAACTTGCTAATGCGTCATATAAACAAACCTCCGAAGAGTTGGTTTTTATGACCGGATAAAAAATTCACCTCGAGTAAAGTATGTAAAATACGCGACAAAGGTGACATTTCACTTCATTCGTAGCCAGAGGAAACATTTTGTCTATAAAATTATAATAATTTTCTATTCTAAAACATATTTCATTCCTGGGACAGGTTCAGGTAGAATATCTCGAGGGTTATGTGTAGTCATTTAATATCAACGCAATCATAATCAAAAAGTGTCAAAGTTTTATTGTAAGATAATCTTTAGTTGCCCCTCTGAAGAATTTGAGAAACTGGTTAAGGCAGATGTCCTTTTTTGTCATGCTACTCATTTACAGCCTGAAGAAGCACATCAATATTAAATTCTTGATATTTTTTTAATTCCATCGGGGTGTACGACCATGTTTTCTTGTCGAACATTAAAGATAAAAAAACTCTGGGCAACATCAAGGAGACTGTATTTATGATGAATATCATGGAGTGATTGATCTGGTATGAATATGAATTTGTGAGTATTTGTGAACTATTTCTGAGAAGTTGGCAAGATTTTTAGTTGTGACCACACATTTTACTTCAGTTCCACTTGTTTTGCATTTTCAAGTAGATTTCATACGACTTTCAGAAAAATTGATGTCTCCGACTATCAGGGTATCCAGAATCCAAAACTACCTTCATATATACAGGATGTAAACCAACTTCTTGCACTACCGCTAGAATTGATTTGCAAAATTTGTACCGAATAGACAGACAGACAATAATGGGAGTTAATGTTGCATTGTCGTCCATTTCTGACCTATGTTCGAAGTTTCAGTCTCTAGCTCATCATGAAGTTAGATTAAAATCCATTCAAAATTTGTACCGAACAGACAGACAAGGAAGCGAGTTGATAAAATTATGAAGAAATAAATTTGTATTTCGCGTATTATTTAAAAATCATAGGGAGCTCTTTCGACTGTTAAGTCATATCAGTGCTACCTGAAAGTAAGTACTCATTGAAAATTTGAAATAGAAAATATTTTATATATATTTTAAATTGAAAGATATGAAATGGAAAAGTGAGGTTACCTACTCGTCAAGTTTACAGGAAATCGTAAAAATATCTCTGCTGCATAAAACATTATATCAGTCCAGAGTAAAACATGTTATAATAATCCTGTTCAAGATTATAATGGATTACAAATTATTGGAAATCGATATTTTGGCATGACAAGTGAATTTTATGACATGGAATAACTGAAATAACCACTATGTCAATTGGGATACAGATCTAATAATGAACAGTCTGATGAGAACATACATTTGTCAGATCTATGTCAAAGTATGACAAGAAAACTCAACAAGATTGTTGTGTAACTCTCTAATTTTGAGCCATCATAATCGAACCCTGGTAAAGTCTGGCGAAGTCTTTTTTTTTTTTATGTTCTGGTTCCCACGAAAAGGGATATCCTGTAATGTTCAGAGAACATCGTGGGAACCAAGGGAAAGAAGGTAGGAGTTGGTGTTCTTCTTAAATTTCTGGAGGTTGTATGCCTCGGGGAACACCTCCCTAGGCAATGAGTTCCAAAGCCTCGCTGTTCGTTGGATGAACGAGTCTTTGGAAAGTGATGTTCTGCAGGTCTCCAAAGTGACCACGAAGGGGTGTGATGACTGAACTTGACGGGTTAATCTTGAAGAGACTGCCAAAGCAGGAACGATTGTTGATATTTCAGAAGAGCATCGCCTATGAAAATATCTATAAAATAGAGACAAATCGCCATTTTTCTACGGTGTTCCAGACAAGTGAGCGAGTTTGTAAGCGAGGCATCACTGACGAGACGAATTGCCCTTTTTTGGACAGAATCCAAAAGCCTCAGGATATGTTTAGGTGCCGCGCTCCAAATATGGGAACAGTATTCCAGGACAGGTCGGATCTGTGCCTTATAGATCATAAGCAGCTGAGTGGGGGTGAAATAGCTCAAATGCCAAGCACCAATAAGGTTGTTTTCCCAGGAAAGGTTATTGCTGATAGTAATACCAAGCATCAATATGGATGACTTCAGTGGTATGGTTACTCCTGACAAAGTTATGTTAGGCACAGTGAGATCGGCTTTTCTAGAGAAAAGACATGCTTGTGTTTTGTTTGCATTGAATTCTACCAAGTTATTAGATCCCCACTCGAGAATTGTTGCTAAGTCCATATTTATATTATTAACATTTCTTCCTCGTTCATTTCTGGTTTCACGGGCTGATATAGGGGCTCTGGAAGAGAAAGCGGTATGGAGGGTACTATCATCGGCAAAGCTGTGTACTGGACATGAAGTTGCTTTCAACAGGTCGTTGATGTGAAGTAGAAATAGTGTTGGTGCGAGAATAGATCCTTGCGGAACACCAGCATTTATGAGTAGAGTGTCAGATGAAACTCCATCGACCACTACATGAAGAGACCTGTTTGAGAGAAAACTAGCAAGCAGAGAACACAGCTGAGGGGGCAAGCCATGAGACGGAAGCTTGGCGAGGAGTCCCTGGTGCCAAACTCGATCGAACGCCTTGGAGATATATAATGCCACAGCTAAAGTTTCTCCATACTTTTCAATAGATAGCTGCCATATATGTGAGACGTAAGCGAGCAGGTCACCAGTTGATCTCTGATGGCGGAAGCCATATTGCCTATCGTTGACAATTCCTGAGTCTTCCAGATATTTCATGAGCTCCATGTTGATGGCTTTTTCCATGACCTTTGAAATAATAGATAGCAGTGCGATAGGTCTGTAGTTGCTAGGTAGGGCCTTTTTGCCTTTTTAGGGACTGGCTGTACTCTTGCAATTTTCCAATTGGACGGAAATACCCCAAATTGTAAGAGTGGTTGAACAACTTGCAAAGAACAGGTGTTAGTTCGGGGGTACATTTCTTGAGAACAATCGGCGGGATTCCGTCAGATCCACAGGCTTTGTTGGTGTTGAGACCCAGCAAAATCTTTCTGATAGTACGTTGGCGAAAGGTGATCTCGGGCATGTGACTGTCAATAGGTGTAATGTTTCGGGGTTGTTTTCCCGATGAATCCAGAGTGGAATTTCCAGCAAATAGGTGCGCAAAGATATTGGCTTTTTCCTGGGCAGTCGTTGCTAGTGTTCCATCTTCTTTGGTTGGAGGAGGAAATGAGCTGGAAGTGAAGTTTCTTCCCACAGCTTTGGCAAAAGACCAAAATGAACGGGATCCGTTAGGACATTCAGCAAGTTTTGATCTTATTTTGGCATTGTGGGCATCTTTTGAGCATTCTATTGTCTCTTTGCATATGCCTCTAGCCTCGACATATGCTGCTCTGGTCTCAGGGCCCGGATTTTTCAGCCATCGATGGTATGCTGCCTGTTTGGAAGCCACAGCTCTAGAGCAGTTTCTGTTAAACCAGGTCTTATCGGATGATGTTCTTCTTTCGGTATTCGGTATGTAGGTTTGCATCCCCAACATGATGATTTCAGAAATTGTCTCAGCACATCGTGTTGGATCTACTGAAGAGAAACAAACTCTCTTCCATGGAAACGCTGAGAAAAACATACGAAGACCTTTCCAGTCGGCCGAATTGTAATTCCACATGAGACGGGGTGGTATTGTGCAGCTCGATGGTAAATGGAAAGAGCATGTTGTGGAGATGAGGGTGTGATCAGAGTTTCCAAGTGGGGCACAAACTTCTATTCCATACGGGTCAGGATTGGTGGTGAGGAAAAGATCTAGTGTATTGGCAGACTGGTTGTTGACATCAGGGATGCGGGTTGGTAGCTCGACCAGTTGTTCTAGACCATGAGTGATGGCGTAGGCCTCGGCTTGACGACCCGCATCACTGTTTTGTTAGAGAATTTGAGCCAGGCATCGTAATGTACATTGAAGTCTCCCATGATTATGGTTTCAGCTGTTGGATGGTTCTCCTGAATGTAGTCCAGTTTGAGTGATAAAAACTCAAAGAGGTCGTTATATGAAGGTTCATTAGGTGATAGGTGAAGGCAGCAGAGGAACTTAGTCAGTTTGGTATCAGATAGCTTGAACCACATCACATCAAAGTCTTTCGGTTCCAAACTCTCTTCACGCTGGCATGAAAGGTTAGCCTTAGCGTAAAGGCAGACTCCACCTTTGAACCTGAATCGAGAATGGAGTTCGTAACCAGGACAAAGCATATGGACCTTGTTGGTGGACGAGTTTACTTGTGTTTCTGTTAGAGCCAGAATATCCGGTTTTTTCGTCTGTAGGTGATGGTGGACGTCATTGATGTTTCTGTTGAGTCCGCGGATGTTGCCTCGAGTACCTATCGCCCGGAAATCCGAATGGAGAGGTATTTTGCTTCCGGAGTGTTTTACTCTAGTCTGATGAGAACTATACTAATCCCGAAGATTTCGATCAAGAAGACCAAACAAAGAAGAGGAAGAAGAAGAAATCAGCACTTGTTTGACAAAAAAAGACTAAAATTTCCAAAATTACGTTCAGCCTCCACTAGGGGATTTGAGTAAGGGTGGAAGTCTAATGAGAACAAAAGTCCAGAAGTCGAAGGCTGGCAAACCTTGAAGGTGCTAATCCAAAATAAAACATAAAATGAATTGTTCTCGGTGTTCTAGAGTAGTTGAAAATGAGGGGAAAACAAACTGCAAGGTTATTAAACAATATATCATCATCGTGAATGGAGTATGAAAGTATTTGAATTGTTGAACTGAACAGAAGTGAGTAAAAATATTTTATTATCAAATTAGTTGACTGAAATATTTTTATTTTACTTTAGGCGTCTATGAAGTGGGATGTAAGATTTGTTTAAATTGAATGGAGTGTTAAGACAAAGTACATTGTTGGGCTTTAATTACCTACTGATGTGTAAATCTCCAAGAAAATATAGTTTATAATAGTTTTTGGATCTGACCTCCTGTAAAAATTTTTAATGGGAAATGCGCATACAGTAAGGGTAGATGGAGGACAACGAATTGCTTCTGAATAACCTATATTTTATGGGTTTATCGTTATTTATAAGATACAGGGTGATTTACTGATTTCCCCATTTTTTCAATTAATCATAACTTATGAACCACCCTATACATTTTTGTAATATTTGGTTCGTATATTCTTTGTCCACAGTGGTGTCGATTAACATAATAAAAAGTCTCAATCCAGGTTTGGCCTTAAAAAATTAATAAGTAGGTTTCGAGACGAAACAACACCCTGTATATCAGTATTTCAGAATTTTATTTTCAAATTTGAAAGGAGGAGAAAAAAATAAGTGAGACTAAATGTAGTTGGTGTTTCCGCATACAACGTTTTTACTTATTAACTTGAGTCAAATCTATAATAATAATAATAATAATAATTTCTTTATTTTCACAAATTAATTTGTACATCAACAGTGTGAAAATACAAATAAAAAATAGAAAAACGTCAATAAAATCAAGAAATGGTCGAAAAGAGACAATCTAAAACCTCCGGACGTAAAAGGAACATCACATACACGTCACAAACAATAATAATAAATATTTTAAAATATATATATAAAAATATGACAATAACTATATAACTCTAGGTGTATATAAAGAAAACGTTCACGTTACAAAACAAGTTACGACAGAAATTCCTCAACAGTGTGAAAATAAAAATAAAAAATAGAAACACGTCAATAAAGTCAAGCCATAGTCGAAAAGAGACAATCTAAAATCTCTGGATGTATATAGGAACATCACATACACGTCACAAACAATAATAAGAAATAATATTAAATATAAATATGAAAATATGACAATAATTAACTATAAAGAAAACGTTCACGTCACAAAACAAGTTACGACAGAAATTCCTCAACAGTGTAGCAGTTTTTTGACAATAAGAGCTTCTTAACTTTTGCCTTGAAAATATGTACATTTCCTGAAGCTTTAATGTCATCGGGAAGTTTGTTGTACAGTTTGTATCCCTGATATTCAAAGCTTCTTTGGTAGAGTGCAGTGCGATGTTGACTGGTAGGAGTAAGTGTGCATTTCTGTGTCAAATGGGTATGTGGTGGTCTGTTGGTAGCCAATATATTTTTGTTGTGGTATACATATGTGCACGCCTCAAGTATATATAGTCCTGCAACTGTTAATATTTTTAAGTTCTGGAATGCTCCCTACAGGAATCCCTAAAACCCAACTTAGCAATGATCCTTATTGCATATTTCTGTATTATGAACACTCGACCCACAGAGGAACTTGTGCCCCAGTTCAGTATGCTATACCTCAGATGAGAATTGAAATTCGCATAGTAAAGCGTAAGTAGAATCTCTTGACTGCAGTGATTGGAGAGAAACCTAAGAGAGTAGCAGGAATTTCTGAGTTTTTGCACAAATTATCTACTTGTGGCTTCCATTGTAAATTGTTGTCGAAGACAACTCCTAACATGTTGGTTGTTGTTGTGGAATCCAATGATAATTCAGTATTCTGAAACAGACTCACCTCATGGTGTTGTCGTCTTATCATGAATTGAAGCATTTTGGTTTTTGTTTTATTCATTTCTAAATTATTTTCTCAGACCAAGTGATAACTTTACTGAAAGTGCTTTCAGCTGTATTTTTAAGGAGTTTAGGTCATCCTCAATAACTAGTATATTAGTGTCATCAGCATAACATATACAGTGAGTGGAAGAATTTCCATTCAGATACACCAATAAATAATTAGCAAAAAAGAAAAAAAATAGAGGCCCCAAAATGGACCCCTGACGCACACCGGAGGCAATATGTATTTCCGAGCTGGTATTCTCCCCAATTGTTACTATTTGTATCCTATCTTTTAGGTAGGAGGTCAATAAATTGAGCGGCAATCCTCTAACCCATATCTCGAGAGTTTTTCCAGCAAAGACTGTGATTCACGCAATCAAACGCACGTGAAAAATCAATAAACAATCCAAGCACACACTTTTTTTGGTCCAAGGCCGTTATTATTCGACTGTGAAATTCGCAAAGAGCTGTATTAGTGCCTTTATTAGTTGTGAAACCATGTTGTGATGGTGATATAAATTCCATCGCAGTAAAATAAGCATTTAACTGCTCTTTAAATTCATTTCATATAGTTTAGAAATGCTAGAGAGAATACTGATTGCTCTGTAGTTATTTAGATCATTTTATCTCCTTTTATATATAGGAGATACACTGGCTAATTTTAAATTATTTGGGAAAATGCCCTTTTCTGTTGACAGATTGATTAGGAAGGTGAGTACAGTGCATAATTCAGAGGAGCAACATTTGATCAACTTGTTTGATATTTGGTCCGTTCCGCATGAGTTAGTGTTTTTCAGTTTATTTATTAACTGTACCAACTCCTTCAGTGATGGGAGACATAAAAAGTGGAGGCATTGAGTGGGATGTTACTTTCAAGAAATCGAGTATCTAATGAGAAATTTTCAGACAGAGGCTTTGTAAAGTGAGCATTGTATTTTATTGGTTTGTTTTTTTTGTAAATCGAATATTGTATACTGTTTTCTAATAAAATGAGTTCATGTTTATTGGTTTGTTTTTTTTGTAAATCGTTGATAATTTTCCATGTTGTTTTAGATTTGTTGTCAGAATTAATAATCAGTTCATCATGATATTTTATATTTATAGCCTTTAGTTCTTCCCTATATTCTTTATTAGCTTGCCTACAAATTTCACTATAGTTGGTGTCATTCTTTATATGTTTCGATAATGAGGTGGCACAATTTTGTTTCCCCAAATGGTACTTTTCCAGCTCTAATCCATGAAATCATCAACTATTCCTTATTCCCCCAATTTCTGGAACCTTATTGAAAAACGAGGGGACATGTCCGTATTTGGGACAAATTATTATTATCAATGACTAACTTTCAAACACCTTGTATGCGTTAAAAAACTATCATAACATTTGTTCATTGCGCTACATTTGAAAAAAATATATAAAAAAGAGGAATAATGCGCATTCCGAAAAAAGCATAACTTTATTTTAAACAAAAATAACGTTGCAACTAATTGTATTAAGTTAAACAAAAAGAATTAGACACAAAAAAAATGTAAACAACATAACTTATAACAGTTGTTCAAAGTGGCTCCATTATGCTCAATATATTTCCGAGCTCTTGAAGTAAGATTTGTAATTTACTTTCTAATCATAGCTTGGTCATTTCTCATTTCGACGCATGCGTCTTCAATTCTCCGTAGGAAGTTCCATCTAGTGTTCACGTCAGTTGAATGAACTTTTGATTTCAAATAACCCCAAACATGGTTATCGAGTGTATAAAATCGGGCCCCCTTGCAGGCCAGTTGTGAGGTCCTCCTCTGCCTATCCAATGATTTGGGAAGTTGTCATTCAAAAACTCTCTGACTATTACCCTGGAATGAGGTGAAGCCCCATCATGTTGAAAGTACATGCCTCCACCATCAACTTCTGCATCATCTAGCAATATGGGTAAAATATTTTGCAGGAACTCCAAATACACTTCACCCGTTAGTAGATGTGGTAGGATATGGGGTCCAATTAATCGGTTGTTAATAACGCCACACCAAACAATAAAGGAGAACCTGATTTGTGAATGTGTTTTGTTCGGCCCAAACATGGGAATTCCTTGAATTATCAACACCGTCTCTGGTAAATTGAACTTCATCGCTAAATAAACACCTGTATATGATCCCATTATTTTGTAATACCCATCTACTGAAAGCCAATCGAGCAATTTCATCTCCTGCTTGTAGCCTTTGAACATTCTGTGAATGCTATGGATGTAGATTATTTTTTCTTAATCTTCGCCAAACGGTAGACTGAAGAACATTAGTGGCGTGACTGATTCTTATCGGACTGATTTTTGGATCATTTTGTACAAGGTTAAGAATATCTTGCTCCAAATCGAAATGTCGTCTTTCATGACTTTCATTTTGTGCTACAGTTGGAAATTCACCGTGTTCTCTAAGGTAACTAAACACATTAGAAAAAGTCCTGTCCTAGGTAACCGCAGGCCAGGAAATCGCCGTGCATTATTCTCTTTTGGCAGCTTTCCCATTACCATCACAAAATCCATCGACAAACAACATGTCTGCATATTCATTATTATCAAATTTGTGTGGCACTTTAAGTAAGCAATAACTGTTATCAACAAATAACGTAACAACACAAGTACAAACTCTAAAGTTATCAACTAACGTCAAAATTGTACTCTGACATTAGCCAACTTGACAATTACAACAATTTGGGATATCAAACCTAAAGTGTATTATTCACCAAATAGGCCCTTTCATTTAGATGCATGCGCTCGTCTTGAGACCCAAAGTCTGACTGGCTATTGGGAAAGTGAATAGCCATTGGTTAGTTTTGAAATAACAATTTGAGATTGGCTTAGTTCAAAATTAGCGGTATTTTCACATTATGTCAACAGTCAACTTCATGACAAATGCACCTTCATACATTGGCGTTCGTAACTGAATAAGTAAGGTTAAGTACTTATTACCTATTTTATACCGCAAAAAACCTTTTATTCATAGACAAAATAATGTACACGAATATTATCCAATGGTGAGTTTTCTTCTCCATGTAAATTCAAGTCAACTATCCATAGGAAAACTCGGAAATATTTTATTCCCTTTAAAAATAAAAAATTCGCCGTCAATGCCGTTGGGTCTGACAGGTAACCAAAGTTAGTCATTTGTCATCTAAATGAAAAGCCTATTGAACAATACGTACAGACTGCTTGATTTATTATTATTATCAAAAATGCATCAGAATGGTCGAGAAATGATCATGCTCTAGCTAAAAAAATTAATTAGACGCGGATAAAGAAAATTCTATTCTTTTGATTTTCTGTTATGTTTAACTTCTGAAATGTAGATTTGTTGCAACGTTATTTTTGTTTGAAATAAAGTTCTGCTTTTTTCGGAATGGGCATTTTACCTCTTTTTAATAATTTATTTTTTAATGTAGCGCAATGAACAAATGTTATGATAATTTTTTTACACATACAGGGTGTTTGAAAGTTAGTCATTGATAATAATAATTTGTCCCAAATACGGACATGTCCTTTCGTTTTTCAATAAGGTTGGGATCCAGAAATAAGGAGAATAAGAAATAGTTGATGATTTTATGGATTAAAGCTGGAAAAGTAACATCACTTTTTCATTATGAAATCAAATATTTTCTATTTCAAATTTTCAATGAGTAATTACTTTCAGGGAGCACTAAAGATGACTTAACAGTCGAAGGCGCTCTGCTATGATTTTTTTATAAATTATGCTGCACGAAATACAAATTCATTTCTTCGAATAACTTTCATCATACATGCACATAGCTAGACACTTCACTTCAACACTTCTTAAAAGAACTCGAAAAAAAAGACAGGAGATTTTATATATATTCGGTGTCAAATCTATTTGATGATGATTCACATTTCAACGATAAACATCAATGGTCACACGGATTTCTTGGGGTTTTCATCTTCATCACTTAATCCCAACAACCCACATATCTTAATCTCCGTTTGTGACGAAGGTAGAGTGTTCGGTTGTAATAAAGTTGTAAAAGCTGTTAAGCACTAGACCCAATTTAAGAAGCATTTACATTAAAGTATTCAAACAAGCACTCGACGGCATTCCAAATGGTAGATTATTAATGTTTCTACTTAGTTTACACCAGCTATTTCGGTATCAATAGCACTCCTCTGCTGTTTTAATGGCAAACTGCTCGAAATCTGGTCGAGGAAATTACGAAATACGTTGTTTGATATCTCACAATCCCGTACTCTCCATTATTTTCAGCCGATGAATGTATTAACGAGAGCCAGGTAGTTTAAAGTTATTATTAAGATATTATTGAGATATACCAGGGACCTGACACAATTTGAACATAATCAAGTATATCAGAAATAAATATTTACAATTACATTGATAATCGAAGTTTGCATAGATTTTCAGGCGGATATCATTCAATGTTCTTCGTGGAAAGGAAAGTAGTTGTTTCTAAAGAGACTTCGTCCTCCGTTTTTCTGATTGTAAAATTGATCGAAAAATATTATTCATAACAAACCATGGGACCCTGATATGACAGAGAATACAATTTGTTTGTCATTGGAAATTGGATAACAAGGTTAATATCGTGAATGAAGATGTGATGATGATTTAACTGTTAGATAAGGATTGAGTCGAAAATGTTGATGCAATAGGAACTGAGCAAATTCTTGGCAGAAGCACTTGATTAGGATTACCTTCTGATGAAGGTAACATAGTGCAGGAAAAGAGAATCGTTATTCTTAATAATATTGTGGATTCTTAGGTAATAGCTTCACTTGGGCTAGGGTGGGGGTTTCATCGGGAAGAACTTCATTCAATGACACTTAAAGATATTGATGATACTGATACCAACACAGAAAAACGAACCCAAGAAGAGTGTTTACCGTAATAAATGAAACTGAACAAAATTTCTCAGAGTTATGTACCATTGCGACCCAAGGATATACAGCATCAGTTTCTTTCTATGGGATATCGTCTTTTGCAAAAAGTGGGAATCCATTCAATTGGAGACGTTCTTAAAAAAATAGCTACATTTCTGATATTGCCCGATACCGATCAATACACGGGGAATCATTTTCGAAGAACGTCTGCCACTTCACTGGCGGATGCTGGAGCCAATATTTCGCTGCTTAAAAAACCAGGGGGATGGAAAAGTTCGCCTATTGCAGAACAATAGATCAAGGAAGCAATAGAGAGAAAAAACGGAGCCATTCCACATGATTCAAAGTGAGGAAAATTTCGTTGGAGTGTTATAACAGAGGAGTGAAAAACGTATCCCAAGCAGCATTATAGTGACGAAAACTGATACTGCAACTTCGACTCGGTGGTTATCACGTAATCACCACTAAATCTACTACTATACAGTAAGTGTTCCCTCTTAGCTCAATTTGAAATTTGTAAAATCAAAATTATACTCACAGATATTTCGTTGGTGAGACTTTTCCTTGGCTTATAAGTCCAATTTTTGTTCACTGGGTAAACATGGTTGGGAAGGAAAGTTGGGATAAGGAAGTATGAGCAATTTCACAATTTCGTCAATCGAAAGGACCAGCTAGCCGAACCTAGCACCGTTACAGAGTTTTTAGAACAGCTAAAAAACCGCCGAAACTTGTACACCCCGATGTGCACTTACTCTTAGATGGTACTGAAGTATTGTTTTTCCACTCTCTCTCTAGCGGAGAAATACAATGCTGCCGGACTGTGTCTATAGTTTTCCTTTACTTAACTAAATATAACAAAGGGCGAGAACAGTAAGAATAACAAAAAATTTATTTTATATTTGTATGGTTGTAGTCACGTACTTTCCATCTATGGTAGCCACTCCAGAGTTCTATAACTTATTAGTATCATTTGAGTTGTCGGAGCAAAACTTCAAAGTGGAAAATAACCGTTGCGGTAACCGTCCTGTAACACTTAAGTATCACTTAGGAATCACAGTCACTTTCACGAGAGTATGATAGTTTCGGTGACGTTTTGGTAACTTCTATGAAACCTCCAATGTGGCAGGCAGTTGATTGTGATATGTGGTGATGGTTGCCATGTTCTCGCTATCTCCCTAATTGATAGTCACAGTACGCATTTAATAAAAGTCACTACAGATTACAATAACCTTCAAAATTCACCATTTCGCGCGATGACGAAAGCTAAGTTTTCTCAAATTATTTTATTGTGGCTCACAAAAAGTTAGTTTAACCTGTTACGTGAAACATGAATGATATTCACTCAATATGAAATGGGTTATACGTTTTCAATAGACAATTTCCTTGATTTTGAAGTAACCGTGGATTAGCCCGTTGCTGACGTAAACTAACTTAACTTTCTCAAATTATTTTATTGTGGCTTACAGAAAGTTCGTTTTAGCTGTAACGTGAATGATATTCATCCAAAAGAAAATGAGTTATGCGTTTCCAATACACAAACTTTTTATTTATTAATTGTTAATTTAAAATATTTTTTTTTTTTTATACTAATTAATTATTTCAGACACATTTACCTATATATTTTGTAGGATTTGAATTAAAAAGTTAAAAACGTGTGAGGATGCTAGTCAGCAGGTAACAAAACACTTCAAATCCATAAAATAATAGCACACACACTTAACAGTTAAAATTAGATTTCACAGTAAAAATTGCAAATTCATGGTCAGGTTGAAATTTAAAAATTTAAAATTCTAGTAATCAGAGAGTGGCACAAAAGGGAGGAGAAAGCACTTAACCTAAAAATTCCTCGAGGGTGTAGCAATTCTTTTCTATGAGAGCAGCTTTCAGTCTGGATTTGAAAATATTGACATTTGCCGAATTTTTTATCGATTCATCAAGCTTATTATACAGTTTTGGCCCTAGGAAAAGATGGCTTTTTTGGTATATGGTAGTTCGGTGTATGTGGGGTATCAATAAATTTTTGGAGCGGGTCTGGTATTGATGCTGAGTTGCAGCAAAGTTCTGCCCGTTCTTGTACATATACATGCAGAGTTCATATATATATATATATATATATATATATATATATATATATATATATATATATATACCCGCAACAGATAGTATTCGTAGCTCTTTAAAAGTGCTTCTGCATGATTGCCTCCATCCGATGTGGGCCATGATTCTGATAGATATTTTTGTAACATAAAAACCCTCGCTGCAGATGCTCCTGTGCCCCAGGTGAGTATTCCATACCGTAGATGGCAGTGTACTGTTCCATAGTACAGATTCAACAATACCTGTTTACTACAGTGGTTTGACATAAACCTCATTGCGTAGCAATTCCTACGGAGTTTATCACAGAGGGTTTCTATATGAGGGGTCTGCGTGAGTTTGTAGTCTAGCGTGAGGCCTAGCATCTTTGTTGTTGAGCAATATTCGATGTGCAACTCCTCGTTCTCAAAAATGCTGAAGTTCTCATGAACATTATACAGTGAGAACTTCATTAATGTTGTTTTCGAGATATTTAGTGTCAAATGGTTTTTATTTGCCCATGTTACTACCCGCTCATATATATCCTGAGTTTTTTCTGCCAGAGCTATAGAATTCTTGTCCTTTATGAGGAAATTGGTGTCATCCGCGTATGCAACTACATGTATTCCCGTGATACTATTCAAGAATTTCATCAGGTCATTGGCATATATGAGGAAAAATAAGGGGCCAAGTATTGAGCCTTGAGGAACGCCCTGCTCAATGGTTACTAACTGACTGACTGTTTTTTGAATGACTACTTTCTGGGTCCTGCCCTGTAGATATGACTTCATCAATTTCAAGGCAGGTACCTCTCACGCCATATCGTTCCATCTTTTGGAGCAGAAGGGTGTGATTTACATTATCGAAAGCTCTGGAAAAGTCTATGAACAATCCACAGATGTTTAGTTTGCCATCGAGAGCATTTATGACGTGTTCATTGAAGTCATACAGTGCAGTCTCAGTACTTTTGTTCTGCGAGAAGCCATGCTGGTTTGGAGAAAGCAGTTCATTAGCAGAAAAAAAGGATATCAACTGCTTCTTGATATTAAATTCGAAAATTTTTGAAAAGCTTGGAAGTAAACTTATTTCTCTGTAGTTCTCGTACAGATTAAAATCTCCTTTTTTAAAAATTGGAGTACCAAGTGCAGCTTTTAATTTTTCAGGAAAAATTCGACATTCCAGCGATAGATTCATGATGTATGTCAAGGGTTCACATAGTTGAAAAACACATTTTTTCAAAATATTATTTGAGATTTCGTCATGACCACATGCATTGGAATTCTTCAGAGTTCTTGCAAGGTCTAGAACGTCATGCCCAGTTATAGGGTGTAAAAAAATGGAATTTTGGCAGATTTTTATGTTATTTTCCAAAAAACTCATATCAATAACTTCTTGCTTGACAGCATCAGAAAAAAATTTGTTGAAGTTGTTAGCCATGTCAATTTCAGGGACACTTTCACCACCTTCATTAATTATAATATTATCGGGATTCTTTACTTTTTTCTGAATTTGATTAGGAGTTTGCCACATAGTTTTCGATTTATTTTTAGAGTTGGCTATTCTATAGTCAATACCCTGTTTGTAACTGTCTTTGAGTTTTTCTCTGTACGTTTGCGTTACTTGCCTACTTATGTCTACGTATCTTTCATCAACTCTTGCACAGTCCGAGTATAGAGATACTAGGCTTTTTAGATCGGATCACTGACTCGTGCTCCTGCTTAATATTCATACCTTAATTGTTAATTCTGTTTGCATAAATGCCATAATTTTCATTACTTGTCAATTGATAATAGTTATTTGATACTTGATAATTGTTGATTAGAGCTGCATAAATCCACTATACTTACTTCATGTCCTTTTTTATCAATCAATGAACATGTACCCGCAATTTCGAGGTTATAACTTTGAAGTGGCAGGTTATAATAGCCCAACGTGTTCGCCCCTTTCGAGGGTATAAGACCTACTGTAATTTTTAGGTTATAACTTTGAAGTGGATAATCAGGAGCCTGCAACGTGGGTGCCATTTTCCAGTAGTGGAAAATTTATTAATTTAGTTCCACTGGGCACTTTATAATGGCAGGAGCTTAAGAGTGGTATATTTACACTTTCTGACACAAAGTCATATTCTTCAAAAAGCGCCATATTTATAGGAATATGCTGGGTCGCCATTATTAGAGAATTGATTGAAATATTCAATAAACATTTATTTGTCGTCAGCACTGCATCAAACGTAGTGATTTATTACGTGAGTATTTGTTTCAACTAACCAAGATTGATGAAACAATGTTTCAGGGATATAAGTACATAATTTCAGAGGAGAGTTATTTCCAAAATTATAATGTTTTCCTTAAAAAAAGAGTATTCAGATGCGCGTGCTCTCAATCGAGCTACACCACCCATATTTCAAAAAAATGTTCAATCGTTTTTATTTTATCCCGATCAGAAGTATCCAAATTAAATATACTTACTCACGCGTTTGTTTGTTCATATATTATATATTTTTATAGTTGATCGAGTATTAGAAATGAATCAGGCAAAATGGAAGTATGAGGAACATATTATTTACACAATCGCAGTCAGTTGTTTAACGTGTTCAGTGTCGGCCACTACATATCCACATTTTTGCCAGGTGGTTGGAATGTGGCTATCTGAGATCAAGGAACATAGATCGGAACGTAGCAGCCACCAAAAAAGTATTCCCCATTTTGGTAGCCGCCGCGTGATAGAACCGTGTATATTACATGGCAGTGATTGTGCTCAAACACCTCAAAGTTTTCTAGAATTGTGGCCGCTACGTTCCGTCCACTAAAAATGCTACTTGGGATCATCAACTATAAGTAGTAACAGAAATGAGTCCTGCAACAAAATTTAGCACTCTTAGTCAGCGATGGCGAACGTTCTGCAGTTGAATTGAATTCTTCAGTTTCTCAGGGAATTATAACTATAACTGCCAAATACATGTTAATGGTTAGTAATAATTCCTCATGAGTAGGTAACCGTTTTCTGAATTATTATAACATTTCAATAAAATGGTTGTGTTGAACATATTTATATTATTGAGTATCTACTATCATTTTACTTCCAACGCTATTATTGAAAATATTTCCAATACTAGTGTTAAAAGTGATTTTGACATGACTAAAAATGTCATTTTTAAAGGCAGTGGTACAAAATAGTATTCATATACATAAATTGCTTAATTTCTTATGAAGATGAACTAAATATCCAAAACCCATAATATCCTTATTGAATATTGAAAGTATCAGATTTTGTCGAACGTCTCTTACTAGAACACGCCTCCTCAGGCGACATTCTGATACATACTTATCCATAATTATGCAGTCTATGAACACACAGGACTGATAGAATATCTCGAAAAGATTCATGACTTCATTACACATGATTGAAGTCTGCTGGCGTAAAATTCGTCACGCCACTGATAATGATAACTGTACCAGCCATAGGAATCATTTACGGGTTTCAGACTCGCATGAGCTGCGACTGCTACGTGACGAGGAAAACCGAACTCTAAAACGGAAAAATAGAAAAAGTGTGCAAGCACAGCCACAGAGAAGTAATTTCATTTGAATAGCGCTGCATCATACAGTGGCGGAGTTGAGAGTCTAAGATTGAAGAAAATCATAGGGAATCTCCATATAAACCAGATATTCTTGTAAGTTACCGAATTGTCCATACAGGGTGTTTTCGAAGGTCAGGCATCCAGAACTCGTGGCTTAACCAAAAGTCATCTATATGGAAGTCGCAGAATAACGGAGATATCATATATGGAAAATTATGGAAAATTGTAGAAAACTAGAATACGATCAGTGCTTGTTCCAAACGAGTCTCAAAACACGCCCGTTGGGATAAAGACTGATCAGTTATTGTTTTTTTCCCAATAATTGCATATTTACGATAACAATAATTTCATAGACATACTTTCAATTCACTGGGATTGCATACAAAGTGCATCATATGATTTATAAACTGAAAGATTCTTATTGAAATTCAAAGCTTCAAATATTTACCTTTCCGATACGGAGCCTTCAAGAGAACAAGAAGGGCATGACTGATATTGAGAAAGAAATCCTAGAAATTGTCGGCATCAGGTTCCTGTATAGATCAAATTATTTTATTCAATTGTCAGATATGATAATTTCAAACATTTTGATTTTTGAGATACATTCATATCAATTCAACGGCGCATAGTCACAATGAATAACTTAAATATTTTCGACCATATACCATTGATTACGCCTAAGGAGAGTTTATATCTTTATTTATATATACTTTCAGATCGAAAAAATCAAGCGAAGATTTAACAAATGATATATACCGATCACTGGACGAAGAAAAATGTTCAGGAGGTGTCTTTCTAGATACAGCAAAGGCCTTCAACACCGGTAACCATGAAAAATTAATGGATGCTATGGAAGACCTCGGTATCAGAGGAATCGTACATGAGTTGATTAGATCATACCTTAATAATAGAATACAGTATGATAAAATTGAAAACGAAATAAGTGAACCTCAAAAACTAGTAACTGGTGTACCGCAAGGAACAGTTTTAGGCGCAGTGCTTTTTCAATCTACATCAACGGAGTACTCTGTTTCGAAGCAGATGCAGACGATACCGTAGTTCTCTTTGCTGCTGCTATTTGGGAGGAAGCTAAGAACAAAGCGGAACATAACCTAAAAAAAAATTAAAATTGGTTAAGCGAAATGGATCTAACCCTGAACTTGGAAAAAACAAAGTGTATAACGCTCTCTTGCAATAAATCTAACTAACCCGATATTGATCAGAGGGCAATACACACTAGGCAATGAATTCCAAATTTTTTTTTTTTTTTTTTTTGGTTCCCACGAAAAGGGATATCCTGTAATGTTCAGAAACATCGTGGGAACCAGGGAAAGAAGGTAGGAGTTGGTGTTCTTCTTAAATTTCTGAAGGTTGTATGCCTCGGGGAACACCTCACTAGGCAATGAGTTCCAAAGCCTCGCTGTTCGTTGGATGAACGAGTCTTTGGAAAGTGATGTTCTGCAGGTTTCCAAAGTGACCACGAAGTGGTGTGATGACTGAACTTGACGGGTTAATCTCGAAGAGACTGCCAAAGCAGGAACGATTGTTGATATTTCAGAAGAGCATCGCCCATGAAAATATCTATAAAATAGAGACAAATCGCCAACTTTTCTACGGTGTTCCAGACAAGTGAGCGAGTTTGTAAGCGAGGCATCACCGACGAGACGAATTGCCCTTTTGGACAGAATCCAATAGCCTCAGGATATGTTTAGGTGCCGCACTCCAAATATGGGAACAGTATTCCAGGACAGGTCGGATCTGTGCCTTATAGATCATAAGCAGCTGACTGGGGTGAAATAGCTCTTGGCACGAAACAGAAATCCAAGTTTTTGGGATGCACTTTTGGCAATGGACCTCACGTGATTTTCCCAGGAAAGGTTATTGCTGATAGTAATACCAAGCATCGATATGGATGGCTTGAGTGGTATGGTTACTCCTGACAAAGTTATGTTAGGCACAGTGAGATCGGCTTTTCTAGAGAAAAGACATGCTTGTGTTTTGTTTGCATTGAATTCTACCAAGTTATTAGATCCCCATTCGAGAATTGTTGCCAAGTCCATATTTATATTATTAACATTTCTTCCTCGTTCATTTCTGGTTTCACGGGCTGATATAGGGGCCCTGGAAGAGAAAGCGGTATGGAGGGTACTATCATCGGCAAAGCTGTGTACTGGACATGAAGTTGCTTTCAACAGGTCGTTGATGTGAAGTAGAAATAGTGTTGGTGCGAGAATGGATCCTTGCGGAACACCAGCATTTATGAGTACAGTTTCAGATGAAACTCCATCGACCACTACATGGAGAGACCTGTTTGAGAGAAAACTAGCAAGCAGAGAACACAGCTGAGGGGGCAAGCCATACATACCTTGGAATCGAAATTGATAACCACCTTAAATGGAACATGCACATGAATAAACTTTTGAAAAAGCTAAGATCACTACTGTACACATTCAAGCATCCTAAAAAAATCCTCAAAATACATTAATTCAAAATTTTATACCATTCACTTGTATAATCTCATATTCAATATGGAATATCTGCCGGGGGAGGAGTGTACAACTGTCATATAAAACAATTGAAAGTAATGCAGAAATACTTTTTGAAGATTATCTACAATAAAGAACGGACATATCCTACAGAAAAACCACTCAGAGACACCTATTCTCGAACTGATTCTCTGCTTACAATATAAAAATAGAAAAGAATTAACATACATAAAACATGAACATAACACAAGACACAAACGAAAGAAGGAGTTTTTTCAGAGAAAAGACTACAAAAACGATTGGTCAGAAGTCATTCTACTACACAGCCCCAAAATTGTTTTGTCAGGTTCCACAGACCATCAGAGATATGAATAATACTTCTCTTTACTAAAAAACAATAAAGTTTCGTTGCGAGATTTGTCTATAGAAAACATGGTCAAAATTATCAAATTCATCATAGCCGAAGTCAATTATATTGGTACTAATCCAATTTTTTTTAAATTATTTTCCTGATTTCTATTCTACATAGTTAATCGTATTTTCTGTATTTAACTTTGTTTCTGTATTTCATTGTATTTTTATTGACTTTCATTTATTATTGGAGTACTTTATATTAATTTATAGAAGTGGCATTTTGTATCTATATATTTTTACATTCACACAATTTGTAAATTTTTTCATTTTTACATTTTAACAATTCTACATTCTTATATTTTTACATTTTTACAGTTTTACTTTTTTACATTTTTGCATTTTACATTTTTACATTTGTATATTTTCTATTTCATATTTCTTAGTTTTATATTTTCACATCTTTAACATTTAACGTATTTACATTCACTTATTTTACATGTTTGGATTTTACATTTTATATATATTTTTTCTCTTTAATTTGTATATTATATACTTACTTCATTCCTTTAACTTTCGGCATGTATTCATTAATTTGTTTCGCTTTATTCCCAATGCCCACAAGTTTTCTTCGTGGGATATCTCCGATTTATTTTCATTTTTTCATCATTCATGTCCATGCCTGTAACCTTAATGAAAATAAATATTATTATTATTTTTATTAGTTTCGAGAATCACAGTTGTAGGCAGATGGTGGCTTTCTGGAAATGACTCACAACTTCACTCGAACAAATATTCACTTTAATGGTGGATAACATGTACTGTCTTCAATTACGATGTGATAGACTTGTTAATACCGATGACGGCAGAGCAAAGCATAAAAACCAACTCGTCTATTCTTGACGTATCGATTTACACAGAGATGCATTTCCTGTGTCAATATGTTCATTCAATTAGGCAACAAACATGACGTCACATCACTATGTAATTCAGTGCGGAATGGAATTTGACTATTGGATCCATCATTGCCCTCAGCGAACTGGTAAATGTCAGACAAATGAGTGATATATCAAATTGAGATATAAACACAGTCTCCTTTGGCCCTTCGGTATCGATTATCATGATTAAACAGTGTTAATTATCGAAAAAATAAATGATTTATACACAGAAAATCAATCTTCGGAATGGGAAACGCAGAAGACGTTTCCGTTGAAATAAGGAGTATCAATGAACTAAAAAAGTTGTGAAAATAATTGCGGAGAAGACGAACATTAGGGGACTTGCAAGAAACCAATAAAAGTGGACTACTAGGAGTGGTAGAATAAAAGATATATGAACATTCACTGTTTGTTCATCATGCAACACAATTTATCACCAACAAATTTGATGATTTTCTTTAAAAGAATCATGAGTTAGGTAAGTTGAGAGAGATAAACTTTTGTCAATTTAAATGAAAAAACAATCTCATATGTTATGAACATCAATTGTGGGGCTCGATACGTTCTTTGAAATAGCATATAGTTTGCTGATAATTCTCACGCTTCCGAGTCTGTATTGGCTCCCAATTGGGAACTCTTAATGAAATGACAATGGCCAAATTTCTGTTTCTATTGGAATTGTTAGATTACTCATGAAAGTATGGTTGGAACAGGAACAAGAGAGCGATGCTCATCCCATCTTTTCTTCTGAATGTTTCAAATCTACGTCAAATTGGAATAAAAAACCTACTCAGAATGGCGCTTTGTTGTCTCTTTTTGGGCAACAACAGGGGTTAAGACGGCGCACTATTTGTCCGTTAATCTGAGAACTGGACCAAAAGTCTGTTGCCCGTCACAAAAAAAGTGTTTTTCCCATATTTTACCCCTTCAACAAAAAACAGCCAAAAAGGTATTCTCCATTTTTGTATTATATGGAGAAATACTAAAAACGCCATTGATACTGCACTGATCATAACCACAAGAACGAAAGTGTAGGGATATTTGAAGAAGAGAAACATCAACTGAGACATTACTTCTTAAATATTTGTATCAAAGTTCGTCTGAAGTGCAATGGAAAAGCTCATTTTGAAGAACTATAATGACAATATGACAAGTAACATTGTGAGCAAATGAAAGTGAAATCGAAAATTACGAAATGTTGAAAACACCATCAAATTAGGACTGCCAACTGATTTTCATCCGACGAAAAGAATGGAAGATTCTCTAGTCGACGCGTATATTTTTTTTAATAGTGAGAAAAATATTCATCTGACATAGTGAATAGTGGTGCAGAAGAAAAAAAACGAAGATCAAGGAATAAAACGAAGTTCAAAGTTAATACAACCATATTAACATTGTTTAAAATTACATAAATCTAAATATGTACTCTATATGGTGCGACTAGTGAAACTGACAGGTTAGGAATAATCCCCATAATTATATTCAAGCAAAAGACACCTGACGGGTGTCACTTGGAAATTATTACAGTGGTGCCAACTGTTACATTAGTACCAACTGATAAACATTTCCGACAGCTTGGATAAACTTCAAAGAGTTTAATTTTTCATTACATATCCTAGTTTTGTATAATAGTCAGAAATACTCATATATATATATATATATATATATATATATATATTAATATATATATTAAAGTGGAAATTTTTCTAGAGAGATATATATATATATATATATATATATATATATTTATATTTTTTCTCGGGTAAGGGCCTTAGTCATATTCTTTATTTTTTGATAATCTTTATTTTTGCGACGTTTCGACATTGTTTATGTCATCTAAATTCTTAAAATAATGCTAAACATGTAAAGGTAAAAACATAATACGTTACATAACATCAAATTCAAAGAGACATTCGAAACTCACAATGTAATTCAACTGTTATTCTTTCACTATTTCGTTTCATATTTCATAATTGAATGAACATTGTTGAATGTCTGAGATTGCTGGTATCGGGTTTGTTTTCTGTTATCGTTTTTTTTTTTTTTAATAAAATACATTGGAGTGTTCGACATATTCAGTTATAGTACAAGGCTCTATTGCTATAATTCATGTAGGACTTTTCCGTGTAGAAATGAAAAGTTCAATTTATTTTATTTCTTATATTTCTTTTGTGGGTGTTTGGAATGGTTATTGTAGATTTTTGGTTTTTCATGTCGTTTCTATTGTTAATACTATTTGTAACTTTTTTTATATAAATCATTTCGAGAAAATTTCTGATCTATGCATTTCTACACGGAAAAGACTCGCATGAATTATAGCAATAGAGCCCTCATACCATAACTGAATATGTCGAACACACCAATGCATTTTATTTAAAAAAAGAACGATAACAGATAAAACAAACCCGATACCAGCAATCTGAGACATTCAACAACGTTCACCCAATCATGAAACGTGAAACGAAATAATGAAAGAATAACAGATGAATTGTATTGTGAGTTTTGAATGTCTTTTTGAATTTTAATCGTATTTGATGTTATGTAACGTATTATGTTTTTAACTTTACATGTTTTACATTATTTTAAGAATTTACCTGAAGATGACCTAAACAATGTCGAAACGTCGCATGGATTAAAAAATACATAGACTGGCAAAGGCCCTTATTCCGAGAAAATAGAGAATATATATATATATATAAACAGTGGGGAATAACGGGGATCTTCAGTCAGCACAAGTGTTGAACTATGAAAAACTCTTTAATACGATGGACCGAGCTTTCGTTTCATTTTTGAAACTTCTTCAGGGTCCTAAAATATGTAAATGACATTATTGTGAAAATAATACTTATGATGAAGGAAGTACTTACAGTAATCTGAGTGGATGATAAATGAACATTAACTTAAAAAAAAAAACGTAAAATATGTGAAAATTTGTCGGAATGGTGTTATATCTTTGACGCTTCGAGTGACATTGAAGGATTTGAAATGACAACCTATGATTAATCGTCAGAAAAATATAAAATATGTAGTGGGTGTGTTAATGTTTATATTATATTCTTTGAGAATCATCAGTTTTAATCCATTTGTAGAAGATAACTGTAGATTTTGCTAAGATTTTCGAAATCTGTTTTTTTGTTCATATTTTGATTGGATTCATTGATTTCAATCATTTCAAGAAATAATCTTTTAGAGAAAAATTTTTCTGAATGTAAAACTTGTGCTTCCTCGAATGATATTTTATGGCCTGTTTCAATAGCATGTTGAGCTAATGCACATGACTTCTTGTTGAGTCTTATATCACTTCTGTGAGAGATAATACGATTATTTAAAGATCTCGAACTTGTACCAATATAGTTCAAATCACAGTTGTTACATGGTATGCTGTAGACAATGGATAAATCCGATGAAATTAAAAAAAAAGTAAATATCTACATTAAAAATTTACAATTCACAATTGAATTAGAAAAAAATAAAAGTATTCCATTTTTAGATACTAGAATAATTCGTAAGGAAAACAATTCACTAATCACAGATTGGTATATAAAACCAACAATCTCTGAAAGATACATAAACTATGATTCCTTCCACTCAAAAAGAATGAAAATAAATTTGATTCTTTGCATGAAAAAAAGAATCGAGATGTTGGTTCATCCTTCATTGAAAAACAAAAATTTTAAAATTCTCAGAAATATTTTACTAGATAATTCTTACCCCAAAAAACTTCTTAATAGAATTCTTTTCAATACCAACTCTGATAGACAAATTAATAATGATGACAAATAATCATCAAAAATAAATACAAAATGAAAGACATAAAAATCAAAAAATCAAGACTATTGGAAATTTAAATACGAGGTTGAAAGATCCCACACCAGATTTGAAGAAATCCAAATGTTGTCTACAGCATACCATGTAACAACTGTGATTTGAACTATATTGGTACAAGTTCAAGAACTTTAAATAATCGTATTATCTCTCACAGAAGTGATACAAGACTCAACAAGAAGTAATGTTCATTAGCTCAACATGCTATTGAAACAGACCATGAAATATCATTCGAGGAAGCACAAGTTTTACATTCAGAAAAAAATTTCTCTGAAAGATTATTTCTTGAAATGATTGAAATTAATAAATCCAATCAAAATATGAACAAAAAAACAGATATCGAAAATCTATCGATTATAACACCAATAAATAAAATGAAGGCATTTTTTTTTTGCTTTATGACCATTAGAAATTGATTTTGATACGCCACTGTCGACCTCACGCTCCAACTCTTCTGAATAACACATTTTGAGCAGGTTTTATACAGCGTAAATCCTCCAGGCAATATTTCTTGTACAAAACAAGTTGCAAGTGCAAATTATTATTTTCTAATTATTCTAATTATTTCCGCATGTAATTTCATTCAATTAAAAGTTTCTTGAAAATGTGCTAATTTACTTCCGGGAAGCACACGGAAAGCCCTATTTAAGAAAATCAATGGGCGAGAACGTTGGCAATGAATGAAAGAGAAACAACTGCCAATAAAAACAACTTACAGTGTTTGTACCGTGAAACAAATAGATTTCTATTGTTTATTTTTTTATGCTGATACGGTGATGGTTACATAGCATCCATGTTTATTTCCTTTTCATGGTTATGCAATATATCAAATGGGCCATGGAAATGTGATCTTCCGGAAATACTTAAGACCACAAAAAATAGTATGCAACATTGAGATTGAAGTGTTACTCTAAGAATTTGAATAAAATCCAGTAGTAGAGATCAGGGGATTGATCACGGCATCATTACAAACTATATACATGAAAAATATGTGGAGGAAAATCAGGAAAAAATATAAAGCTATCATCTACACCTTTACATCATTTTTGGTTTGCGCACCAAGAATTTCGCAACATACACCCTTCTATTATCCTGATTTGTGTGATATTTGCAAAATTCATGATGGAATTCATGGATTCTATGGGAAATCAACTGAGTGTTAAAGTAAATTATCTACCAATTACTATACCAAAAGAAATCCCCCCAGGATTCGCAGATTAAGAGAGAGTTTAATCCAATGCAATGGAGTAAAAAATTGAAAATTATGCTTGAGGCCAATCCATTTTCCAAAAAACTGTTATTCCTCTGATGAAGACTGAAGAGGTGGAAAATAAATATACTCATAGAAAAACATTATGGTTGCAGTGAGGATATGGCATAAAGGAAGTTGTAGTCTTTGGAAGGTACCCCCTTAAGGAATTGAATATAGAGCTTCACAAAAATTCCAAAACTCTCATACATGTTTTGTGATTTGAGGTTGTTATAAAAATTAATAATCCCATTCTTTTTTTTTTTTTTTTTTTTTTTTTATGTTCTGGTTCCCACGAAAAGGGATATCCTGTAATGTTCAGAGAACATCGTGGGAACCTAGGGAAAGAAGGTAGGAGTTGGTGTTCTTCTTAAATTTCTGAAGGTTGTATGCCTCGGGGAACACCTCCCTAGGCAATGAGTTCCAAAGCCTCGCTGTTCGTTGGATGAACGAGTCTTTGGAAAGTGATGTTCTGCAGGTTTCCAAAGTGACCACGAAGGGGTGTGATGACTGAACTTGACGGGTTAATCTCGAAGAGACTGCCAAAGCAGGAACGATTGTTGATATTTCAGAAGAGCATCGCCCATGAAAATATCTATAAAATAGAGACAAATCGCCAACTTTTCTACGGTGTTCCAGACAAGTGAGCGAGTTTGTAAGCGAGGCATCACCGACGAGACGAATTGCCCTTTTTTGGACAGAATCCAATAGCCTCAGGATATGTTTAGGTGCGCACTCCAAATATGGGAACAGTATTCCAGGACAGGTCGGATCTGTGCCTTATAGATCATAAGCAGCTGACTGGGGTGAAATAGCTCTTGGCACGAAACAGAAAACCAAGTTTTTGGGATGCACTTTTGGCAATGGACCTCACGTGATTTTCCCAGGAAGGTTATTGCTGATAGTAATACCAAGCATCGATATGGATGGCTTCAGTGGTATGGTTACTCCCGACAAAGTTATGTTAGGCAAGTGAGATCGGCTTTTCTAGAGAAAAAGACATGCTTGTTTTTGTTTGCATTGAATTCTACCAAGTTATTAGATCCCATTCGAGAATTGTTGCCAAGTCCATATTTATATTATTAACATTTCTTCCTCGTTCATTTCTGGTTTCACGGGCTGATATAGGGGCCCTGGAAGAGAAAGCGGTATGGAGGTACTATCATCGGCAAAGCTGTGTACTGGACATGAAGTTGCTTTCAACAGGTCGTTGATGTGAAGTAGAAATAGTGTTGGTGCGAGAATGGATCCTTGCGGAACACCAGCATTTATGAGTAGAGTGTCAGATGAAACTCCATCGACCACTATATGGAGAACCTGTTTGAGAGAAACTAGCAAGCAGAGAACACAGCTGAGGGGCAAACCATAAGACGGAAGCTTGGCGAGGAGTCCTGGTGCCAAACTCGATCGAACGCCGGAGATATCTAATGCCACAGCTAAAGTTTCTCCATGCTTTTCAATAGAAGCTGCCATATATGTGAGACGTAAGCGAGCAGGTCACCAGTTGATCTCTGATGGCGGAAGCCATATTGCCTATCGTTGACAATTCCTGAGTCTTCCAGATATTTCATGAGCTCGATGTTGATGGCTTTTCCATGACCTTTGAAATAATAGATAGCAGTGCGATAGGTCTGTAGTTGCTAGGTAGGGCCTTTTGCCTTTTTAGGGACTGGCTGTACTCTTGCAATTTTCAATTGGACGGAAATACCCCAAATTGTAAGAGTGGTTGAACAACTTGCAAAGAACAGGTGTTAGTTCGGGGGACATTTCTTGAGAACAATCGGCGGGATTCCGTCAGATCCACAGGCTTTGTTGGTGTTGAGACCCAGCAAAATCTTTCTGATAGTACGTTGGCGAAAGGTGATCTCGGGCATGTGACTGTCAATAGGTGTAATGTTCGGGGGTTTTTTCCCGATGAATCTAGAGTGGAATTTCCAGCAAATAGGTGCGCAAAGATATTGAGCTTTTCCTGGGCAGTCGTTGCTAGTGTTCCATCTTCTTTGGTTAGGGAGGAAATGAGCTGGAAGTGAAATTTCTTCCCACAGCTGCGAAAGACCAAAATGAACGGGATCCGTTAGGACATTCAGCAAGTTTTGATCTTATTTGGCTTTGTGGGCATCTTTTGAGCATTCTATTGTCTCTTTACATATGCCTCTAGCCTCGACATATGCTGCTCTGGTCTCAAGGCCCGGATTTTTTTAGCCATCGATGGTATGCTGCCTGTTTGGAAGCCACAGCTCTAGAGCAGTTTCTGTTAAACCAGGTCTTATCGGATGATGTTCTTCTTTCGGTATTCGGTATGTAAGTTTGCATCCCCAACATGATGATTTCAGAAATTGTCTCAGCACATCGTGTTGGATCTACTGAAGAAACAAACTCTCTTCCATGGAAACGCTGAGAAAAACATACGAAGCCCTTTTCCAGTCGGTCGAATTGTAATGCCACATGAGACGGGGTGGTATTGTGCAACTCGATGGTAAATGGAAGAGCATGTTGTGGAGATGAGGGTGTGGTCAGAGTTTCCAAGTGGGGACAAACTTCTATTCTATACGGGTCAGGTTGGTGGTGAGAAAAGATCTAGTGTATTGGCAGACTGGTTGTTGACATCAGGGATGCGGGTTGGTAGCTCGACCAGTTGTTCTAAAACCATGAGTGATGGCGAAGGCCTCGGCTTGACGACCTGCATCATCTGTTTTGTTAGAAATTTGAGCCAGGCAGCGTTATGTACATTAAAGTCTCCCATGATTATGGTTTCAGCTGTTGGATGGTTCTCCTGAATGTAGTCCAGTTTGAGTGATAAAACTCAAAGAGGTCGTTATATGAAGGTTCATTAGGTGATAAAAAAAGGCAGCAGAGGAACTTAGTCAGTTTGGTATCAGATAGCTTGAACCACATCACATCAAAGTCTTTCGGTTCCAAACTCTCTTCACGCTGGCATGAAAGGTTAGCCTTGGCGTAAAGGCAAACTCCACCTTTGAACCTGAATCGAGAATGGAGTTCGTAACCAGGACAAAGCATATGGACCTTGTTGGTGGACGAGTTTACTTGTGTTTCTGTTAGAGCCAGAATATCCGGTTTTTCCGTCTGTAGGTGATGGTGGACGTCATTGATGTTCTTGTTGAGTCCGCGGATGTTGCAAAATTAATTTTAATGTTGAGTCCCTCGAGTACCTCTCGCCCGGAAATCGAATGGAGAGGTATTTTACTTCCGGAGTGTTTTACTCTAGGAGACTTCATCATTATTACTATTAGCTGAAAATAAAGGAGGAATTGGGGAAAAGGAAAGAGGGAGACCGGAAAGTATCGACCGAACACTGAAACATGGAATGATCCATTTCACAGCACACAAAGTCGATATGGTGGTATTTCACCGGGCGATGAGACCATCTTCCACCTACGGTTATCCTTTTAGTCGCCTCTTACAAACCATTCTGCAAACCATTCCGATGACGGCAACATGTTGAAAAAATTAAAATTGCTAAATTAATTGCAATTTTGCGCTGATTATTTTTTGACATTTCTAGAAACCAATAGAAATTTTCAATTCAAATCATCCATGAATGTTTTGGTCAATCAAAATATTATTACAGTGGAAATATTCTACCTAGAAAATTTCCACGGAAAAATTTGAGGTATTTTGTTTTTATTGTCTAACAATTTAATTCGTCGTCTGCAAAACCTCTCGATAAACGCAATTTATTTTAAATAATCATCCTTAAAGTTTTTTGTTATTTTTTATTTTGAAAAAATACCATTATTTCGCAATTTCAAGGAAATGCCGATTCAGTAAGATATACAGTGTCCGGCAGAAAGTACGCATCATATGGGAATTTTCTTTTAATATAATATTTTGACAAATGTTGACACATGCAATCACTTCTGCATCAAAAGAAACCCCAGAAGATGTTGTACAGTGCCGTTCGTCTTTTCTTGTTTGGCGGGAAATTTAAAAAATTTAAAAATTATGTCTCAAAACACACTTATTTGGGAAAATATTGAAAAATGTTATTTGGAAAAGTTGTTTGGAACGACATTTTATAGCAATGTACAAATTTGGAAAAAAATCTGAGATGAAAAAATAAAAATCAATTTTTGTCATAAAAAAAAATTCAATTTGGAAAAATACATTTCTGACAGAGAAACTCATTAGTAAAGCCCGAGAGTAATATTTTGAATAATATTTTGTAAAGATTCACCAGCTACTTCTATTTTATTCGAAGAAAATTTAAATCTGTGGATTTGCCATGTGTTCAGCTGCTTCATAAGAGGTCACAGAAATATCTTCAGGACATTATAATCCCGATACTATTTATTATTAGCAAAGAACCATGTATCTACAGAATTTTAATATGAATTTTTTATTAGAACAAAAAATTGATTCAATTTTTTACATAATTATATTTTATATTTTTTTTTTTTTATGTTCTGGTTCCCACGAAAAGGGATATCCTGTAATGTTCAGAGAACATCGTGGGAACCTAGGGAAAGAAGATAGGAGTTGGTGTTCTTCTTAAATTTCTGAAGGTTGTATGCCTCGGGGAACACCTCCCTAGGCAATGAGTTCCAAAGCCTCGCTGTTCGTTGGATGAACGAGTCTTTGGAAAGTGATGTTCTGCAGGTCTCCAAAGTGACCACGAAGGGGTGTGATGACTGAACTTGACGGGTTAATCTCGAAGAGACTGCCAAAGCAGGAACGATTGTTGATATTTCAGAAGAGCATCGCCCATGAAAATATCTATAAAATAGGGACAAATCGCCAACTTTTCTACGGTGTTCCAGACAAGTGAGCGAGTTTGTAAGCGAGGCATCACCGACGAGACGGATTGCCCTTTTTTGGACTGAATCCAATAGCCTCAGGATATGTTTAGGTGCCGCACTCCAAATATGGGAAAAGTATTCCAGGACAGGTCGGATCTGTGCCTTATAGATAATAAGCAGCTGACTGGGGGTGAAATAGCTCTTGGCACGAAACAGAAAACCAAGTTTTTGGGATGCACTTTTGGCAATGGACCTCACGTGATTTTCCCAGGAAAGGTTATTGCTGATAGTAATACCAAGCATCGATATGGATGGCTTCAGTGGTATGGTTACTCCTGACAAAGTTATGTTAGGCACAGTGAGATCGGCTTTTCTAGAGAAAAGACATGCTTGTGTTTTGTTTGCATTGAATTCTACCAAGTTATCAGATCCCCATTCGAGAATTGTTGCTAAGTCCATATTTATATTATTAACATTTCTTCCTCGTTCATTTCTAGTTTCACGGGCTGATATAGGGGCCCTGGAAGAGAAAGCGGTATGGACGGTACTATCATCGGCAAAGCTGTGTACTGGACATGAAGTTTGTTTCAACAGGTCGTTGATGTGAAGTAGAAATAGTGTTGGTGCGAAAATGGATCCTTGCGGAACACCAGCATTTATGAGTAGAGTGTCAGATGAAACTCCATCGACCACTACATGGAGAGACCTGTTTGAGAGAAAACTAGCAAGCAGAGAACACAGCTGAGGGGGCAAGCCATAAGACGGAAGCTTGGCGAGGAGTCCCTGGTGCCAAACTCGATCGAACGCCTTGGAGATATCTAATGCCACAGCTAAAGTTTCTCCATACTTTTCAATAGATAGCTGCCATATATGTGAGACGTAAGCGAGCAGGTCACCAGTTGATCTCTGATGGCGGAAGCCATATTGCCTATCGTTGACAATTCCTGAGTCTTCCAGATATTTCATGAGCTCGATAATGAAATTAGAAGCTGAAATAATTATAAACCAAACAATTTAATGCATACTCGAAAGTTTGTAATCATTTTTTTTTTTTTAATAAAAAATTCAATTTGAAATTATGTAGATACAAGGACCTCTATTAATAATGAAAAGTATCGGGATTATAATGTCCTGGAGATATTTCAGTGACCTCTTATGAAGCAGCTGAATACATGGCAAATCCATAGATTTAAATTTTTTTCCGAATAAAATAGAAGTAGCTTGCGAATATTTACAAAATATCATTCAAAAATTAGTGGCCTTACTAATGAGTTTCTTTGTCTAAAATGTATTTTTCCAAATAGAAATTTTTATTATGGCAAAAAATTGATTTTTATTTTTTTATCTAATTTTTTTTCAAAACTTGTACATACTATAAAATAACGTTTGAACAAATTTTTCGAATAACATTTTTCGATATTTTCCCAACTAAGTGTGTTTTGAAACATAATTTTTAATTTTTTTAAATTTCCCTTCAAACAAGAAAAGACGAACGGCACTGTACAACGTCTTTTGGCGTTGCTTTTGATTCAGAAGCGATTGCACATATCGATATTCGTCAAAATTTATTAATAAAAGAATTTCCCATATGATGCGTACTTTCTGCCTGTCACTGTATTAATCTACGAATTAACAAACAAATATATCATGGCCAAATAGAATGGATAAATATCAACATACAAAGGATCAAAAGCCATGTACAACAAAAGTAACTTCAAAAAATGATTTCCATCAACGTGCAAGTCATAATTATTGTTAAATATCTTTTTAAGTCGTATATTTACGACCTATGAATATGATGTCAAGACTGCAATAAAAAAATCAAACAACTATCTGAATAAAAAAGCAAAGTTTCACTTTCAGATTTTTTCACTTTAACAATATTTATCAGATGTAGTTGAACGTTAAGCGTGTGCTTTTGCCAGGAAGCAGTTGTTTTCTGTTAGATAGTACAAAATAAAAATGATTACAAAAACAAAGGTCAATTCTGTACTAATATCATTCATGAAATCCGTCCTCTTATCGAATTCTGAAAAAAATTGATAATCTCCGACCCCAAAAAAACACAAACAAATTTTCAATGGAATCGGGACATAATAACAAAACACGTCGCCATCGTGAATTCATGAATTTTGACAAAAATATCATGATTTCCGACCCCAAAAACCCCCACACACCAACTTTTATTGGAATCGTCTTTAACCACTCGTCGCCACATTGAAGCCGCCATCTTCAATTTGTAAATTTTGACAAAAAATTCGTGATTTCTGTCCCAGAAAATCCCCACATACCAATTTTGAATAGAATCTAACCATAATCACAAAACTCGTCCGCCATATTGGAGTCGCCATTTTGTTTTTTCTCTAGCATTTTTTAACTTAGCAGAGGCACCAATATATAATATAATATATTTTTGTGCCGAACTTCGTCATGCATTATAAAGTAATACTAATGTGGATATTTTGGTAAATTTAAATAATAATAATTGATAATTTATATAATTTTGACAAGAGCTACTATGAATTTATAGCAAAGCTAGTGTGCATTCATCAGTATAAAATAGCAAAAAAACCTATATCACTATAAAACTGATCTGATTGGTTCGGTGTAGGAAATTAGGGAGATAGTGATCGTAATTCAAAATGGTGAACCAGTACATGTCAGAATTACACAGGAATGGCCGTTTCCCAAAATGCATACAATCATCATCTTCATTTTGGGCCACACAGTCATCCACATTAAACCATCCACATAGGTACCCCTTTCGGGTATGTTCCCAAATCCACTAATAATATTTATTTTAGCAATCAAAATCAGAAATTGCACAGGAGAGCAGGTGTTCCGCAGGTGAACGCTTGCTCTGGAGCAATTACGTAACAAAACATTCGTATTACGGTGGCATGATTGCATATTCTACAAACCGAGAGCACACAGCGAATCCCTTGTACTGTGGAATCACAAATAGAGGGCCACCACGAAATATACAACGCGTGTTTATTAATAATCCACGTAAATGAACGTTTTCGTGATTGTTGTTATGTGCATAAACCCCTTTTTGGGGGTGTGACGGCATGGACGTACCACGCGTTATTTTTTGAGTGCAAGTGGCTGCTCGGTAATGTATTGGGTGTTTTGAAATTATGATGGAAAATAACCCGATCCAATCAAAGATGATTGGTAGCAAGGGCAGTGGAAGCAAGCAGAACAAGAAAATCAAGTAACCCAATGGCACCAGCACACATAAAAAGGATTTCTTCTAATGAAATATGCTTTAAATCAAGAGTATGGCTTGTGTACATATACTGGAATAAACGATTGCTCGATCTAAGAATTTTTAATTTCCAATTCAGTATTCTCTGTACAAGCGTATAGGTTGCTTGAATTATAAAAAATATATATTCTTTGTATGCGCCACGCACAAGCGATATTTCTGTTGATATTCCTTCTGTGGTATTTCTCTTCTCGTTTATTAGCATTACTAGTCTTTTTGCATATCTATTCATATTATATTCTATTGTACTTTACTGTATTGTATTCTCTATTTATATTTTATTGTACTGTATTTTTTCACTGTATCATCTCTCTCTCTCTCTCTCTCTCTCTCCCTCTTTCTCCCAAGACAATCATAATCTTCATTTGGAAAGTACTTCTCTTGAATCAAATTGATCAAGAGTATAGGTTGCTTGACCAAATTTGATTTTTTCAAATATCTGTGCAAATAGACCTGACCAAAGCAGTATGTTCTTCATTGTGCCAAAGAATTGTGGTATCGTCAGCTAACAATGTTAGGTGACCAGATATATCGAGGCTAGATATATCGTTGATGTAAGGCAAAATAGTATTGGACCTAGGACAGATCCCTGGGGAACTCCACGTACAATCCTCCCCACTGATATTATTTGGTTTCTGTTAGTGAGATATGATCCAAAGCTTTACCCCTAAAACCATAGTGGAAGAGCTTCTGCAACAGAATTTCATGACTTACACAGTCAAAAGCCTTGGAGAGGTCAAGAAACACTGCCTTCTCATTTAGGCTCATGAAGACTTTTTCTAGGAAATTGAAAATGGCGTCATAAGGGTTTTTTTATTTTGAAAATCAAACTGTCTCTTAGCTAATATATTATTTCTCTCTAAATAGTCCACTATTCTTCGTTTAGCCAGTGTTTCGATGATTTTGGAAAGTGTTGGTAGAAGTGAAATCGATCTGTAGTTTCCAAGATCATCCCCTCCATGCGGAGGTATTACTACTGTAGACTTCAAGCTGGAGGGAAAAACACCGGTCGCAGAAGAATTATTAATTGTCCGTACTAAGGTGCTTAGAGCTTCATCTGATAATTGTGAAAACAACTTAGCTGAGAATTTGTCTCCACCCGAGGATTTTTTTTTCATTTCATTTATTACTAGTTTCAGTTCATATGAGTCTGTATCAAATAGCAACAAGGAGTTGATTGGATAAAATACCTTTTGTACGTTTTCAAGGGGATTTGCTGTTGACATTGTATCCTGAGTTCCGATTTGCTATTAAACAGTGATATTCGTTTAATAAATTCAGATCTACGGTCATTTCTGGATGGATATATTATTTTTGTCTCTAAGATCGTTAACTATTTTCCACATTTCTTTCTGCTTGTTGTTTGCTGAATGAAATCTTCCGTTATATACCTATCTTCAGCTGCTTTGATCGTCTGTTCGTGAATACGGCGGTACTTATTAAAGTATGCCATAAAAAAAATCATTATCGCTATAAAAATGTCTAATGGTGTGTAAGCATCGCAGATTATTTGGAGATTTGTTCATTCCTTTCATCACCCAAGGTTTTGATTTCTCCTTCTTTAACAGTTGTAATGGAAATGCTTTGTTGAATATTTCAACAACAGATTTTTGAAATGCATTCATAGGACATTCTGCTTCATGTATTTCATTCCAATTTGTGGCCTGACAAAAAGTACGGAATCACGCATAATTACTTTGCTATATATCTATCCGACAGTATTCTTTTTCCTTGAGCGTATGGACATGGTTTGTATTATTTGGTATGAGACAAATAACAGCTTCATGATCCGAGAGCCCAGGGTTGATCACTGATGTTGATACAATAAATTCAGTGAGGAATTTTCACAATAACCATGTGTGAGCTGAAGGAAATCCACATGAGGTATAGTTATTCTAATCCCAATTGGAACGGCAATAAAAATAAGAGCACCACGAGGAATGTTCATATACACTGTTCGGCAGATGGGAAATGTATATACTACCAGTATTTTTACTTTCAAAGCGTTCCTGGTACAATCATAAAAAAGTTCTGACGTGTGGAAGAGCATTCCTTCTCAAACTTTTTATGTCGGTCCAATCGGGATTAGAAATACTATACATGAAGATCGTTTTCCAACATCAGTTCTCGTAGAACTTTTTGGTTGGAATTGTTGGTGACTGGCTAATTGGACCGGTATTTCAACCAGTAAGACTTAACGGCGAGATGTATCGCAACTTTTTGGAACAGACGCTCAGTTTCTGGAGCAACAAGAAATGCAATTTGGTTCATGCACATGGTGTACCAATGCATTATAGTACGGTAGCTCGGGAATTGTTAACAGTAACATACGGAGATTATTAGATTGGTCGAAGTGGATCTCACTTTTGGCCTGCTTGATCCCCGGACCTGAACCCTTTGGATGATTTCATATAGGGCCCTCTGGAGTCATTAGTTCATTCTACTCCATCGGAAAATTTGGAAGATTTGAGAAATCGGATAATTGCTGGGTGTAACTCAATAAGAAATTACCCTGTTGTTTTTGAAAGAGTTTGGCTTTCAATGAGGTTAAGATTGGATTCTTGCATCTTAGCTGGAAGTAGTCATTTTGAAAAGTGTTGTATTAGGAAACTTTATTGAGTAATTTTTTGTAATAAAATGTTGTTTTAGTCGAAAAAATGTGACAAAAAAATATCATAGGAAGGATTGACATAATTAGGGAAAAATGGATATTATAGCAAGGAGAGTACTGTCATAGGAATGAGAACCGATAGAATAGCATATACCGGGTAACACAGGATATCGGGCCACTCCTGTAACTTCTGCATTCGTGAACGGATTTTTCTGAAATACGGTACAGTTATATAAGCAACCATTTCGGATTTGACCACATTACACTCCGACATGGCGGACTTCCGGTTTTTCTGCAAATGCCAGCAACTTTGTTTTCTCAAATAGAACACCCTGTATATTTTTACACATTCAAGTTCAACAGGTCAAAACAAGTCCGAACCTTATGTCAAATGTTATTTTTTGAAACAATTGAAATTGAACTGTTTTTTAATTTTACCTCGTGGATAAATGAGATTTGGTCGAGGCTATTCACAATGAGTTGCACATAACAGAGAAACATAATGTTTTCTGAAAAATTATTTTTTGTGTCATTTATTGATGAATTGATTCATCACATCACATTTTGATCAAACATATTTTTTTTCCAATGAAACCCATATGGGCCACCTACCTGTCTCTTTAGAACATTCATTAAGGAAAAAAATAACATATCATTTTTGTATTTCGGTGCAGTAACAAATTGTATACATTCAAAAATCTACAACCAGTTCATGAGTTTCCTTGCAGTTCGAATAATTTTTCCACTTAGTAAGCTGTGGAAACCAACATTCCTGAATCTTGTCTACTCTCGAAAATTAGTTAACTTCCAGGAATTAGTTTAGTAGAAATGTAAAATCAAAATTATAGGCTCACAAGGAGTGAACAGGTTGATATGTTAATAATTTACGGAGAATGTCTTGAAAACATTGTCGCCGCTTGTCAGTTATACGCTGAACGATACCCACACAGAAGACACCCAAAAAAACCTTTTTAAAAAATGTGGGGGAAGATTCCGAAAAGAACCCAACAATGGAGAAGATGATCGTAAGTGAGGAGGCAGAAATGAATGTTTTGCTTATGTCGATTTTGATCCAACCGCTTCGAAGCGGGAATTGGAATACCAATGCAATGTCAGTCGAGAAAACGCTAGAAGAATGAAAAAAAAACACCATTTTCGTGCATTTACACAATTAGTTGACAAGACTCAGAAATGTTGTTTTCCACAGCTTACTAAGTTGAAAAATTATTCGAACTGCCAGAAAACTCATGAACTAGTTGTAGGTTTTTGAATTTATACAATTTGTTACTGCACCGAAATACAAAAATGTCATTTTTTCCTTGATGAATGTTCTAGAGAGACAGGTGGGTGGCCCATAGGGGTTTCATTTGAAAAAAAAAAATTTCATCAAAATGTGATGTGACTGAATTGATTAACCAGTAAGTGACACAAAAAATAATTTTTCAGAAAAAATAAGTTTTTCTGTTATTTGCGACTTATTGTGAATAGCTTCGGCCAAATCTCATTTATCCACGAGGTAAAATAAAAAACAATTTTAATTCCAATAGAAAAATAAAAACATTTGACATAAGGTTTGGTTTTGTTTTGACCTGTTGAATTCGAATCTGTAAAAATATACAGGGTGTTACATTTAAAATAACAAAGTTACTGGATTTCCAGAAAAACCGAAAGTCCGCCATATTGGATTGTAATGTGATCGAATCCGAAATGGTTGCTTATATAACTGTACCAAATTCCAGAAAAATCCGTTCACGAATGCAGAAGTTACAGGGGTGGCCCGATATCCTGTGTCATCCAGTATAGTGCATTATGGTAAACCAGCGAGCTGGCAGCGACTAGAAAGACCCCGAAATTATGGAAGTCCTGTACTTTCTGTAAAAAAATTAATTGAAAAAAACCTTCTGACAAAATGGAGGAGTAGAAAAACAAAACAAAATAATTATGGGAAAATATTCTCCCAATACAATCTCATTGAAAATAAAATTTTATTGAAATATAAAATGGAAATTCAAAGCTGAAGTAAACTCTTTATTTCCACCTTATAAAAATCTTATAGCAAAAAATGTTATATATATTTTATTGTGATGACGAGGAAAAGTACTCTGAGTTAATCAAGGCAAAACTTAAAATAAATAAATTTCGGGGAATATGCACTCAACGGCAAAACGGAATCCAATGTTTGTGATGATTTTACTCATTTGGCTTTCAAGTGAAGATTCGAGAGACAACTTTATGTGGCTGTCAGTGATCGATTGGTTGACTAACAGGTCAATGACTGAAGCAATTCATCAATCCATCATAATGAGCTATCACTCGGTTATTGATATGTTGAATCTAATAGGCCAAACGGATCGAACGGTATGGCAATAATTTCCGTGACAGAATGGGAGTCGAAGCACACTAGGTTTTCATGGAGAAACTCAAACTGCCTTGACCAGTTTGACTCAAACTTTTTTCAATAATGTGTTCCTTATGACAGAAATGAACACGTTGAATCAATCAGAATGGAAGTTTATTGTAATATTTTGTATTTCTTGTGGATGACGTAACTGGAGTAGTATTTCTCAACATTATTTACACGAAATCTTTTTTGCAAATAATTTTTATATATATCTTCATACAGAGTATTGATTGCCTTTTTCATGAGTTATGAAAATAAAATTCTCCGTGGCGTCCAGGAAACAGTAACAGGAGATACATCGGAATGCCGTTTCACAAAACAATCCTTTGTAAAAATTGAGTTTTTTAATGATGTCGAGGTTCCGTTTGAGTTTTACAAATTCATCCACCCCGTGTAATGTGATACCCATCAAATTTCTTATGCAAGCGACAATTTCAAGCTCTATATTACGAATCAAATGTCTCTGATCCATGCCGTCTAATAGAAGGCAAGATCAAAGACTTAATTCAAGTCATTCGACTCTTTCCCCGGAAATGAAAGTGTTACAAAGGGCCTGCAATTGGAGTGTTAACCCGTTAGAAGTCGCCCCGTCATTAGTTCTGTAATGAGGAAATGCAATTTGCTGCCAAACTTGATCAGAACTGACGGACTAATTAATCTGCAATTGCAAATAACTTTATTGACATTTACGGGCGCGTGGGTGATAATTGGGGGAAAATGAGTTTCTTGGAAGTAGGCCAATTGAGCAGTAGATTGGGGAAGATCTGAGGGCGGGAACACATACGCAAAGAAGGAAATCGAGAGAACGAAATGAAAGTGGATGTAGTAGTGTGTTCGAAGCAAAATGCTTTGAAAAAATAGGGCTCTTATAAATAGGACAAAACAATATAATTGTGGGATAGTTGAAACTACCAGTAGGTGTGTTCGAGTAGCATACAGGGTGTTTCCTAACTACGGTACGAAACTTCATGGGGTGATTCGTTAGGTCATTTGAGGAGGTCATCCGGAGTTGCTTCGTTTCTGAGATACAGGGCGTTAAAGTATTAAAAAAAAAGGTATTTATAAAATATCCTGAATATCCTGAAACCGATGTGGTTGAAATGTGGTACAGCTATTTGAAGTAATAAGGTAATTATTTGGCCCCAAGTAGGTCCAGGAGCGTCTCAGTGGGCACCACAGCCAACAATACTGAGAAAAAAAAAAGTACTTTTTTTTGTATTATTTTTTCAGATTAAACAACTGAAAATACAACTCTTTGGTCCCTTGTGTTTTATTCATATCAAGCTTCGTTTTCGAGAAAAAAATACTTTAACTTATTCTACAAATTATCCATGGACAACATAAATACAATAGTAAAAAAACAATTCCGACCAAATTAAATGAGCAGAATGTCCACGTCTGATAAATACATGCAATCGATTGCATGATTGTCTGACACGTTCAAAAGTTATGACATTGCAATTGTCACTTATTCGATTCCTCAAGTCATTCACATCTAGTAAAGGGGTTTCATAAACGAGAGCCTTCAGATGACCCCATAAATAGAAATCTAGAGGATTCATATCAGGACTGCGAGCGGGCCAATGTTGAGGTCCTGCACGTCCAATCCAGCGATTAGGGTAGGTGATGTCGAGATGCTGACGAGCAAGAACACTAAAATGAGCTGGAGCTCCGTCGTGCATAAACCACATGTTGCCTCTCACAAGTACGGGTACTTCTTCCAACAAAATGGGTAAATGATTTTGCAAAAAAGCCGTGTAGGATGGACCTGATAATCTTGCTGGTAAAAAAAGGGTCCAATTGGGTAGTCACCAATAATTCCTACCCAAACGTTCAGCAAAAATCGTTGCTGAAAATGACTTTCTCTAATAATGTGAGGATTTTCATCGGCCCAGTAATGGTTATTGTGTGAGTTCATAATAGAATCTCGTGAAAAATTTGCCTCGTCCGTAAATAAAATATTTGGTAAAAAATTATTATTGTGTGCCATCGTCTGAATCAACCACCTGCAAAACATCAATCTTGGGTGAGCAAACTCCTAGGATGATAGAGCTTTGGGCCCGCTGTGGCATTTGTGATATATTGGGTATGTAGGTTTCTTTTTAAGAACTTTCCAAACGGTTTGTGTGCTTATTTCAAGCTGCAGTGAACACTCTTCCAATATTTGAGATTTTATCTAAGCTCTTCATTCTGTATTTAAGGATCTTTTCTATCGCATCAAGTATATCTTCTTCTATTTCAGGCGTTGTTACAGTTCCTGGTCTTCCACCACTGACATTTTTATTAAAACTTCCAGTTTCACATAATCTTGCATGTAGCGTTCTAAATGTTTCAAACATGGAATTACTCTGTTAAGATATCTATCCTGGTAGATTCTGTGCTTCTTCCGCATTTCCATTTGCTAATCCATAAATGAAGTGCATGTCAGCCATTTCAGCGTTAGTTAAAGTATTCATGATGGAATCACTGCTAATTGACAACTCCGACTTTTACTGATATGACAATACTATCACTGTCAGCTGGTCTCCATAGCAGGTAATCATGATTGTAGGGTGTCTTCATTTTTTTTGTTCTCGAAAAACTAAGCTAAATATGAAAAAAATACAGGAGGCCAAAAAGTTGTAAAAAGGAGAAAATAATTTTTTTCTCAGTATTGTTGGCTGTGGTGCCCACTGAGACGCCACTGAACCTACTTAGGGCCAAATAATTGCCTTATTACTCCAAATAGCTGTACCACATTTCAACCACATCGGTTTCAGGATATTCAGGATATTTTATAAATACCTTTTTTTATACTTTTTTATACTCAGAAACGAAGCAACTCCGGACATATGTTCATAGGAACTTTTTTTTGTCCTCAAATCCTGGAGTTTCGTACCGTAGTTAGGCTGTATATTATACCAGGTAGCGCAAGACACGGGAACAAATTGTAATTAGTGGGAAACATCGAAGTGATAAAGCTAGTTAACACTTGTATCATTGTCCCAATCCAAAAAATTACCAATACTTTCAAAGCTTCCGAATTCAGACCAATAAACACATTGCCTCCGATCGAAAAAATACTGGGGTAGTTGTTTACGATCAATTGATGGAACATATTGTTAACAATAATATCCTAATGAATAACCAGTCGGGCTTGAGGAGTACACAATCTTGTGAATCCTTCCTTATGGCAATTTAAAAAAGTTGTTGAGAATAACAAATATGTTGTTAGTATTTTTTTGGACCTAAAAAGGGCATTTGAGACTATTGATCTCGAAATACTATTGAGATATGGTATAACTGGTAGTGTCTATGACTGGCTGGATAACTGCCTCAGAAAATCGCAAACAAATAGTACGCTTCAATGGAACCATGTCATCAGAAATTATGAATGATGTGGGAGTTCCGCAAGGAAGTGTCCTTGGCCCGTTGCTCTTCATATTGTATTTGAATGATATTGAGCTGTTTGTTGACTGTGAATTCATTATTCTTTTTGCGGATGATACTCTGTTAGCAGTAAGCGATGATAGTCTGGATTGTGCACTTAGTTTTGAGTGATGTCCATGGATATATAACAAGAAATAAACTCAAATTGAATGTTTTTAAAACTGAAGGAATGCTTTTTACAACAAAATATAAATATAACACTATCGATATAAATAGTATCAACTGACATTTGAAAAACGAAAAAATAGAAATAGTTTTCAACAGTAATAAATACTAAGGTTTTCAGTTAGATAATTTCTTAACTTTTGAAGCACATTTCGAATTAATGCACAAAACATTTTCAAAGAAGTTGTTCTTTTTTTCCAGAATCGCACAAACTCTCTCAACTGAAGCCAACATAACTGTAAATAATACAATAATTCAGCCTCACTTTGATTACCCCTCATCATTGCTATTTTCTTTCGACCTTAACAAACTGAATCAACTTCAAAGAGTTGCAAAACCGTGGTATGAGAATCATTCTGAAAACAAATAGCCTATTGTTGCTATGCTCAATACATTGAAATGGTTTTCAGTCTCACAAAAGATCTACTATTTCTCTATTTTTGTCTACGAGATACTGAATAATCTGATACCAATATATTTCCCAAAATTACTTGATTTTCAATAAAGATGTCCATAACCACTTCACCCGAAACTGGGATGATTCATATACCCCTAGAACTAATCGTAAAAGCACGATGAATTCTTTGTTTTTCGGAGGATTCCGGTTGCCTGCTTCATTGAAAAACAGTTATTTCCTTTATAGTTTCAGATCGATTCTCAAAAGCTTCAATATTAATCAGTTATTTTTTTTGCTAGATCGTTAATTGGCCAATTGTTCTTTCTTTGTTATGTTTGTAAAGATATCTAGTTTTAGGTGAACAAATTAGATGCAATTTTTTTTTATTTTTTTTTTTTCATTTTAATTCTGTATTTTTTTTAATTTTATATATTAATTATGTTAAGTTAATGCTGACTTTTCTTCTTTAAAATGTTATTCTTTTTGAATATATTGTATATTAGGATTCCTAAACAAATAAAGATCTATCAATCTAGCTATTGTCAGGAGGAGTACCACAAGGGTCGGTTCTTGGTCCCTCTTGTTTCTTAAATACATAAACGATCTTCCTTATTTTATTAATTCAACACGTGTCTCAGCTACTATGTATGCGGATGATACAACTTTTTAAATTAACAGAAATGATCCTGTCACTTATTTTGAAAAAGCAAAATGAGTTGTTTCTGAATTAAAATGAAACCAAAAACATAACTTTCCAAAATTCAGTTGATGAAAAATAGATAACCAAGTGAATTTCCTGGGAACTGTCATCTATGCAAAATTGCAATGGTCAGAACACATGAATATATTTTGTAACAAGAACAGTGTACGCTATGAGGAAAATTCGTACCACCTTGGGGGAATCAGCTGCACGTGCAACTCACTTTGCTTTTTTCCACTCTGTTTTGACATGTGGAGCCCTACTATGGGGTAATGCATCAAAGAGTAAAATGGAAAAAAAATTATCGTTCAGCATTCAAAAAGTAAACTGGAACACCAGCGCAGACCTATATTCAAAAAGTTAAATTATGACCATATATTCAATTGTTCTGTCTCTAACTCATTATTCATAAAAGGCACAATCCGAAGTTTTTGTCCGTTATGTACATGAGACTTCTGAATGGATTTTACCTCAATCCAGTTTTTGGAAATAATATTTTTTGACGTGTTTCCAATCTCTTTTGAACTATTACTTGTCAGAATTTGACACACAGTGATCTAAGTAATGTATCTAATTGAATATTTTCCTCAGCCAGCTGGGACATCTGATGTTGAATAATAATAATAATAATGAGTCGCCTTTATTCATATGTAATATGAAATGGTGAAGTGTCAGCTGAGAGCTGTTTTTCAACTTTACCAATATCCAATATCCAAAGTGAGAAAGCAAAGATGTAGATGCTGTCACATGATTCTTCGAAAAATCTTGCTGAAGACCAAGATGTTACAATTCAAAACTTCGCATGTCATTTGAAAAGTTCAATTTGGAGTCCTTCAGGGATCCCATGAAGGGCTTCTAGTATTCAATATGTATATCAATGCATATCAAAATATTTTAGTACTCAAAATTCATGATGAATCTGACGACCTGGAAATTTATGATTTTGTAAACAATATAACGAAATCGCTCATTTTATAGATACTTGCAAAAAAATTATCATACCTACAACTAAAATGTTGTATGTATCAATGTGAACAGTTACGGAGTAGATCAGTTATCTGGAATCAACAGTATGAAATATATTTCCAAAAAATTAGATGGCAAATATTTAAAATAAATGTATCACTTATTATTAAAAAAATATCACCAGAATAGATAAACTTATGGACTTTTACCCCAGTCGATGATATTCCTTGTTCGTAATTTAACAGTTGAAAAAAATCCCATATCCTATATGAATTGTTTCTGCATAGTTATATCCACTCGTTTATCCATCGCAATAACATATCTCAATCGGATCGTAAATGAACTTCTATTCTCCCAACCAACTCAGAACAATCGGATTTCAGGCTATTAAATAATATAGTTGATACTGCCAAAAACATAATTTCACAATTATACAGAGAACCAATATCACTGTGCATTCAACAATTTCCACCGTCACCAAAAAATTACACGTTGTTTTACAGTGCTCTGAAAAGATTACTGGTCTACATTCTGCTTTGATCACCAGAGCTTATCTAACAATCGAAAAATGGCATTTCATCAAAGCAAAAACGACCGAGTGCTGCAATAAGAGATCCATTCACTGAAAACAAATATAGTCGTTTCTTCCCCTCACTTTGTTATAATAGGGGGTAACGAAGTACATGTACCAGTTGGTAGTTGGACATGTCACAGCTGTCAAGAGGGCAAGGATGAAACCATCTGACAGCATACTTTTCAATGAGTCGAATTATGGAATCAATGGTATATAGTCTAGTCTACAAATGCTTTCTTGGTCAACTTATTTCAGTAGTCTCGGAAAAATATAAAAAAGAGGTTATTCGAATCAAAATAGCATGTTCATGATTTTTGAAAAAAATAAAGTTTCGCTCGCAAAAATTGCAAAAGTTATTAACAATTCACTGAAAAAAATGGTGTTTGGTTTTCTGAAAATATCTCGAAAACTAATCAAGATTTTGTAAATATAAAAAATACTCATAAAGAAGAGAAAATTTCCTGAACGAAAGTCAGAACTCATGGAACTGTAGGACCAATATTTATAATTTTCCCAGAGGGGTGAAAATACGGTCGAAAACGTGTGATAATTGTTGAACTATAAATCTGAGATTTTTTTACTCCTTTGGAGCTATTTTTAAAAGGGTTCAGAATAGATCCCTGTTGACAAAAATAAAAAAATATATATTCCAGTTTTTTATTGAAGTTGCATAATAAAAAACTTCAATTACTAATTGAAAAACATTTTTTTTATTTTTCTAATGATCAGTTCCTTCATTATCAGGAGCCGCATGAAAATATTTTTTTTTAATTTTTATCTCCTATTGTTTGAAAAATTGTTATAAACAAATGGGTTGTTTATAAGATGATTGGATTTTTTTTGGAATCCCAATCTTCGATGTAAATGACGATTAAAAAAAATTGTTGAAAAAAAAATGTATTGCTTAAAAACATATTTGTTAATTAATAATTTTTTTCTACCACTTATAATGAATATTAAGAACCCATTTTTTTTAAAACATAATTTATCTTGCTTTCAGATATTTGAAAAAAAAACTGGTTTTATTTAATTTTTCATTGTTTATTAAATAAACAATTTGTTAAAAACAAATGAACTTTTACCTCATATTTTTTTTCTTATTCTACTTAATGTAACAAATACAACCATGAATCTCTCTGCAAGCATTGCAAAGGAGAGAGTTGTGATAATTGCAAAAAGGTTACGATTGAAGATGTCAATGACGAATTCGACGACGTTGTTGAACTAAACAGTTCTCAAGATGGAAATGAAGACGATGATTAAGCACTATTTGTTCAAGAACTTGCGGAAACTTTGTTGGGGGACGAAGAAAACGACGGAAACGGTGCAACACAAGAAGAAACTGAAGATTATGAGCCACCATCGAAGAAACGTTCTAAAAAATTAACCTAATGTACAATAAAATGAACGTATTATTAAATGTAAACAACTATTCATAAATGAAGTTCGTTAAATTAAACACAATGTCAAGATCATTTTTCGTTCATGAGATGCTTAGGCTAATAAACTTTGAGAACATTTTTTGTAATATATTTTTATTCATAATTCAACAAATAATTCAGTGAGACTTCAATCTACAAGCTCAAATTGTTTATTAATGAAAGTTGGATGACAAGTTACTGAAGTGATGTCGTCATATTTGTAATAGTTCATAAGATATTTAAACATTAAAACTAAAATTTTTCTCAAAGTATTTTTATTAACAATTTCAATAAATTAAATAAATCATTTGGTAACAACTTGACTTTTGAGCTGAATTTGTTTTCTGATTAATGGAGAATAAATAAATCTCAAGTGTTTCCATTAGTTTATAAATTATAATAATTTGAAAGATGAAAAACCAGCTGAGAATGATGGAGTTACGGAGAACGGTAATTATAAAATTCGATAAAAAATATTTAAAAAAAATCCAAAAAACAACTCATGGTTGTTTTTGTTACATTAAGTGGAAAAAGAAAAAAATATGGGATGAAAATGTATTTGTTTATAACAAATAGGTAATTAAATAAACAATGAAAAATTAAATAAAACATTTTTTTTAAATATCGAAAAGCAAGAATAATTATGATTTAAAAAAATGGTTCCTCAATATTAATTATATGTGGTAGAAAAAATTGATAATTAAGAAATACGTTTTAAGCAAAAAAATATTAATCAAAGATTAGGAATCAAAAAAAAGCAATATCTTTAAAAACGCATTTGTTTAAAACAATTTTTTAAACAATAAATTAAAAAAAAAAATTCTTGCAATGCAGTTTCCAATAATAAAAAAAGGAATCATTAAAAATATAAAATGATTAATTAAAGTTGTTAATTTGGCAACTACGTAAATTGTTAATAAAAAATTTTTTTTTTAACGGGGATCTATTCTGAAGCCTTTCAAGAATTGCTCCAAGAAATGAAAAAATCTCAGATTTATAGTTTAACAATGATTACACTTGCAAGGTTCATGTTCAATTAACTATTGCATAACTAATTAAAAAATCGCGATAAAAATTTTTTGTTGGCGGATTCTTGTTCATTTATCTATCCAGTGAGTGCCTGAATTTTCTCATTTTCTAATTTTCATATTTAATATGTTGAATAATTTTTCTTGTTTTTTCAGTAAATTGTTTATAACTTTTGCAATTTTTGCGAGTGGAACTTAATTCTTTTAAAAATCATCTGCATGCTATTTTAAACGAATGACACCTTGTTCATATTTATCCGAGACTGCTGAAAAAAGATGACCAAAAAAGCATTTGTAGACAAGACTAATAGTATACCCAATAAATATACTAGCACTTGCAACAAGTGATGAAATAACGTTGAGAGGAAAATAAAGCTCTATTCTCCATTTTAAATGTCAATAAAAATAAGGGAAATCATTAATTGATTTCAAAATTAATTTGCCTAAAATATTTCACACCCAATAAATATACTAGCACTTGAAACAAGTATTGAAAAACATAAACACAAAAACAAATCTCTATTTTCCATTGTGTATTACCATAAGAGCACGCTGAATCATTGATGACTTAAAACTAATTTGCTAATATTCAAATATTAAAAGTATAAATACAAAAAAATATTTCTTTTGATAACGTTCGGAGAATCTCTCTCCTCTGCTCTTTTTCTCAAATCCAAATTCAATCAAAGAATAACAATTTGAGTTCGCTACTGAAAACTTTTTTAGATAAATTATCTATTCTGGTCAGCTCTAACCACAAAGATACAGACCTATGAATCCTACGAAAAAACTCTATGGATATTGCCGTCTACAATGAATTACTATATAAAGTTGGATAATTTGGGATAAGTCCACCTACTTCAACATATATTTGAAGCAATTTATTTCATTATTTTATTTATATCTTCTATAAAGCCGTTTTCTGTAAAATCACAAATTGTGTCGATTTCCTATTGCTTTGAATTGTCCCGTGTATATTTTGAAAAATAATATATTGAGGTTCGAATTTTGACTCTTACGGAGTATCTTCAATGTAGGTAACAGAATATCATTATTAATGCCGATAAGCATTATTGAGACCCAGCGGGTGATCGCTTGAAAACCGATAGAACAATGAAATTTTCACACAATTCAATGTTTCGTCGGTGGCTTGGTCTAACAAATTGTTTGCCTCGTATAAAATAGTACACTTACTAACTGGTGTGGGAAGTGCTATCTCATAGTAAGTTCTTAGAAAAGTTTTTATAACCCCTATTTAAAAACAAAACATTTTCCAAACACCAGTAGTCCATATAATTGAAACGACAATTTATATTTCCGGCAAATCAATAATAATAATAATAAAGTCGACGTTTCGAAGCTTTTATTGCTTCATCTTCAGGACTATTCAAAAGTGGTTATCCTTGTTAACATATGAATATAAATGGGTGGTTAATATTATACTAAGGGTTAAGGGTTTGAGATTTTGTGATTTATGAAAAAAAGAATAATATAGATCTAAACTAAAACTAGTGAGAGAGTATAAGATGATATAATATTCTTGAGGTCATTCTACAAGAATAAGATAATATAATAAATACGATTTAGTAACATGTTACTTATAAAGCTGTATAAAAATTAGAAAGTTGGCTCTTCAGACGTTTTCTGATATGTAATATATATATATATATATATATATATATATATATATTTAAATATATATATATATATATATATATATATATATATATATATATATATATATATATATATGCACGACCCACAGAGGATAAAACCTGTGCGTGGGAAATTTTACAATATTTATTTTCGAGTGTAGTATTGTATTAAGCTTCAAATTTTTTTTATTATCCAGTTTAACAGTTTGAATTTATTAACTTATTTCATTCATGTTATCAACTACCAGTTGAAAGTTAGGTTATGATGAAGATCCCAAGATTTGCAAATTAAAATATTATGCGCAGTGTTTCGCGGCATATGCAAAATCCACTTTTTTAATTTCGACTTGAAGATCGAAAACGAATGAAATTTTTTTAAATCCTTTTGTTTTGCACTATTTACTTTTGGTGCAAGGAAAAGAAGGACTTTTTTGACCCGTAGCTTTATGGATTCTAGGAGTTTTTAATGAATTTTTCTGTATCTTGTAGGATAATTGTGTTCTATGGATTGACTGTTTAAATATGTTTGTGTTGAAATTGAATTAGCGTCATGAGAAAAAGTTGTCGAATATCCAATATATTCACTGTATAAATCATCACTAGGATAATTACGAGGTCTGTCAATTATAATTTTTAAAATCCATTTTTGAACAACTTCAAGGTTTTTCAAATAACAATATGCAACTCGACCCCAGGCTATTATACCATAAATCAAATGTGATTGAGCCAAGGCATAGTACATTATTTCCAAGTGATGTATATCAAAGATCTTCTTAACAAATTTGAATTTGGTTATAATAAACCGGATTTTTTCGACTACTTATTTGCGATTCCCATTTTAGATGACTATCAATGATGATTCCCAAATATTTTACAGTTTGTACTGCAAAGAGTTCGAAATTTTGGTTGATATAATCGAAATTAATTGACGAATATTCTGGTAAGTTCGAGCTGGTGAAAGGTAAGTAAACAGTTCATATTTATTGTGAGTAATTAATTATTATTGTCTATGGAAACACATTGTTTTTTTTTCATGCAAGTAGCTTTTAAGAAGGTTATGAAATTTTTCTCTAAATCCCATTTCTTCCAGAGTATCAAGAAGATCATGGTGACTTACTGTGTCAGATGCTTTGGCAGGATCGACAAAAATGCAAAAAGCAGGTTGTTAACAGTTGAACCCTGAATTCGGGACGCAACAATTCAAGACAATGACCAACACACTACTATCGATGATATTCTTTTGAGGGCTCTAAAAAGTGTATTTTCAATTTGAATATTCTATGGGAACATATTTTCCTCGCAGCGCTGTAGATTGAAATATCAAACCTGATTACCATCTTCTACACCATCAAATATAACGGCCATCTTGTCAGTTGAAAACAATCTTATCCAAACTGACATTATCATCTTGATTTTCAACATTACACCATCGAATTCTATTCACAACGGCATCTGCATTATATCAGTACTTTGTTGATACAGAATTCGTAATTAGATCCTCCCTCTTCTCATATGATATGTAAATACGATAACCATTCATAAATAACATTTCGAATAGCGGTCTGTCAACAGTAATAAATACCAGTTACATCCGAGGCGAGTGTTTGTAGGGTCAGATTACAACCAGTTCATCTGGTAAATATTTGACCATCGGGGTATCAGGTAGATGCAGGAGAATGTGCAGAACAAATAAAAAAAGAAACTGGACGTACAGAGAAAGGTCAATAAAATACCGGCGGTCTGATTGCCCCATCAATTGTTTCTCGGCAAAATGAGTTTTGGGCAGTTCCGTGTGTTTCCGGTTTCGAGTCAAAGGAATGAAATTGTCGGACGAAATTGAATGAAACAACACGATATCGGTGTCCGAAAAGTTTTCAGATAAATAGAATAATTTTTTATAATTGTATTGATGATAGAATGAACAAATCCTAGTAGAACGGAATAATCTCAGGATCTAACAAATCAGCATATTGAGTGCTAAGAATTGAAAATGAATGACAATTTCTTGTACCATAATGATAATAATAATAGTTATTCATCTGAAGTATGTACAATATTTTTGAGTGATTTGTGAATAAACGGGGAGACCACCGGAAGTTTTCAGCTTAAGCGTGGTTAGGGGAGAACTTAATGCCCAAGTTATGCAATGAAATGTGAGTTTAAAATAACATAGATTAGTTTTGACAACAATTTGATATACGAGGTACAACGGAATTGATTCAAGAAATACAGTAAATTGGTAATAAGGTGAAAGTATAACAATAAAAATATATAATTCATTACAATTTCAGGAAATTTATTGTACATCAATTTGGAGCATGAGTACAAGAGAGTTAGCAACAAATGTAATCAAATCGGTAAAATAGCGTAAAAATATAACAAACGAAACATGCAATGTATGACATTTAAGAGCAATAAATTTGGATGTACTGGAGTCTTATGAGGGAGATCCTAATTCATAAGTTATGTAATATAATGTTAGTTGTAATATCAATATATATTAGTGTGGACATCAATTTGAGATACGAGGTACAACAAAATAGCTTAGACAGTACAGTCAAATTGGTAACCAAGGTAGAGATTTAACAATAAAATAAAATATAAAATTAATTACAATTTCTAAAGGTTCATTTTATATGAATTTGTAGTATCGTACAACATAATAGGATACATTTTTGACAATGTAATATATAATTCATTCCATCATAGAACAATAGATTTAGACGCATTTGATCCTTTGAGGGAAGTTCTGAGATCTATAGTTATTTATTATAGAGCTTACTGCTCAAATAAACACAACTACGTTGCCCAACGGTTCTCTCACATCGTATAGAAGAATTGATTTTTGCCTCGTTTCGTAGGTATAAGATTATATACAGTGCCCCCCCCCCCCACTAATTTTTGAACCACCTGGTATATCGCAACGAAATTTGCTTAAATAGGTGTTGAAAACCTACATGAAAAAATCACAGCTTAAGTTTAAAATGGCGACTGAGCGCAATCTTCAATAAATTTTTAAATGGAACATTCCGTATATTATTCCATTTTCGAAATAGCGCATAATTCTCAATAGTTTTCTCTAATACACTTCACTTCTAAATTCAATTGTTTTCGAAATATTACCGTTTGGAAAGTGACATTTTGGTCATTTTAAACCCAACCAAAAACACTTTGCATCGGCAAAAATCGTTGTCGCATCTTGTTTACTGTCAAACTGAACTGCTATCTGTCAAATAGTCCGTTGAGCGCCTAAATCCCTTTATGAAAAGTGTGATCATGGCTCGTAGTTTAGACAATAAATTTGATGCAGGTTTGATATTTGGAGAAGCTGGAAGAAATTATCATCTAGCAGTCCGTATGTTTAATAATAGATTTCCCGAGAATCCTATTTCGAGGTCATATTTGCGCAAAATTTCAAATAAGCTCCAAGCTGAAAGATGCTCCAAGATCAGGAAGACCGCATCTTTCAGGAAAAAAAAGGTAGAAACAGTTGCTGAAATGGTAATCAATCCGACTCAGTCGACGTCTGCAGTTGCTGAATCCTGTAGAGTAAGTTCAAAAAGTGTCCAAAGAGTCCTTAAAAAAGAAAAGTTTTATCCCTATAAAATGAAAATCCTGCATGCTCTCACGAGGATGATCCAGACCGGAGGGTTGAATTTTGTGAGTGGTTAACAAGAACAATTGAAGGAGAACGGGGCTTCCCAAAAAGTATATGTTTCGCAGACGAATGCACGTTTTTTCTTAATGGAAAAGTCAACAAACAGAATTAACGATACTGGAGCGATACTAATCCGCATATTTTTAGAGAGGGGCATACCCAGTTTCCTAAATAGATGAATGCTGGGGCGGGGATTTTGGGCAATCGCGTTGTTGGACCGATTTTCATCAGAGGCAATCTTTCAGGAGTTCTTTACAGAAATCTTTTAGAAACTGAAATTGGAACACGAATAAGACGAATTGTATTAAACAATCAGGAAGAGTTTGAAAATCGTGAAATCATTCATAGGATGGGGCACCTCACCACTTCGATCGCATGGCTAGAGAGTTCATCGATACAAACTTTCCTGGGCGATGGATAGGTCGCAGGAGAAGTACAGAATGGCCACCAAGATCTCCGGATCTTACACCCCTAAATTTTTTTTTTGTGGGGGGATCTGAAGTCAAAAAATCTACGCCACTGAATTCCAAACAATAGAAGAGTTGGAACGCAGAATAAAAGATACATGTGGAGAAATAGATGAACAGACTTTCATCAACGTGAGAGAAGCTATTTATAATAGGGCACTTTATTGTCAAGATTTAGGAGGGAGCCACATTGAACACTTGATGAAATAATTGTTGGGGTTAAATGAAAGTGTTATTCAAAAATAAATTATAATTTTTCAGCTAACTAATTTGTTTTGATTGTGAATTTGCAGAACACATTTGTAGGCTTCGAAATTTTCCGGTAAGTGATACTGTTTATCCTTAATAAACTCTCTTTACGCCTCTTATTAGTCGAATTCATTAAGAGATTCAACTGCAAATTAATAATAACGTTTTGTTAGCAAAATGTTTTACCGGAAAGGACCAAAATCCATACTTCATTTTAAACCGGAATGTCACTTTTTAAACGTTAATATTTCGATAACAATTGAATTCAGGAGTGGGGTGTATGAGAGAAAACTGTTGAGAATTATGAGCAGATTTCGAAAATGGAATAATATACAGGGTTTTCTATTTAAAAAAATTATTGAAGATGGCGCTTAGCCGCCATTTCGAAACTTTTAGCTGTGATTTTTTCATGAAAATGTAGTTTTTTATGTCCTATTTGAGCACTCCAAATTTTGTTGCCATATACCAGGTGGTTAAAAAATTAGTAGGGGGGGAACAGACTTTAGACGAGCACTGTATAAAGAAATATATTTTTCTTGAAAACAATGACTAAAATATTCAAGCTATAAAGATGCGTAATGTTATATATTTGGGTGTCAGTGTATAGATCATCGGTGGGATATTCCCGTAGTTTTGCTAAAATTATTTTTAAGACCCACTTTCAGTAGTACATCAAGATTTTCTAGGTATACGTCATTCACTTCTCCCTAGCCCAAAATTCCCTAGGATAGAATAGACTGTAACAAAGAATAATAGATTATTTTGAGTTGGGGTATTTCCAAGAATTGTTTAATATACCTTAACCTTAACCGATTTTCCCACTTGTTTTTTATAGAGGTCTCACCGGAAGTGACTGTCGGCTACATTTCTAGGTATTTTATCGAGATTTCATTAATTTCCCAGATTTGGTAATATTCGCATTGAGACAAATAGCAGATACTTAGCATTTTTTTTAAGGTGAGTTTGTTCAATTGGAACCATTTTTTTATCATTTTCATGTTTCTTTCTGCTATCATTTTTAATTCATCCCATTTTTCTGCTCTGTATATTGTGGCAGTGTCATTTGCAAAAATGATGATTATCCCTTCATTCTTCATTGTCAGCAAACTATTTGAATATATTGTAAACAGTAGGGGAAACATCTGATTTTATGAACAACCTGTTTATATTTTCAACAAATCAATCTATTATACCCCATGACAGGTTTTAATGTCAGAAAACACTAATTTCAAAGTGTCTCTCCAAAAGAAATGATTCTAACTTTTTCCATCTTTGCAAAGTGAGATTGCTTCTTGAAAATGTGTTTTCCCTTTCTTCCGGTCTTCCTGATGATCGTGGAAGCGTGAAATAGATTTTCGTCGACAAAAATGTATTGAAGACCTAGTGAATGCGATGTCTCTCCTGCGTTAATGTTACAAATGATTTCTGGTGAGTTCTCTCTTTTGGAAAACATTCTTCTTTGCCTCATTCATCTTTATGAGTTCTCAATTAAGACTGGAATAAAAAATCAAATAACTATCTGAATGAAAATGCAAATTTTCAATTTCAGATTCTTTCTTTCGAGTTAGGACCTTTTCAGAATATCTATCAGATGTAGTTCAATGTCCAGACATTCACAAAAAATAACTTCATTTTAATCGTGGATTTTTCAATTCACAGAAAAATCTTTCTATCAATATTCAATTGAGAATGTTTCCCTTTTCAACATGAATACCCCACAAGAGGTTATCTTGACGATGGAAGATGGTGACTAAAGTTTATCTTTCAGTCGCAGATGTTTCCACATCTGATTTTATGAACATCCTGTTTGTATTTTCAACAAATCATTCTATGATACCCCATGACTGGTTTTGATGTCAGAAAACACTGATTTCAAAGCGTCTCTCCAAAAGAAATTATTCTAACTTTTTCCGTCTTTGCAAAGTGAGATTGCTCCTTGAAAATGTGTTTCCCATTTTTTCCGGTCTTCCTGATGATTGTGGAAGCGTGAAATAGATTTTCGTCGACAAAAATGTATTGAAGACCTAGTGAATGCGATGTCTCTCCTGCGTCAATGTTACGAATGATTCTTGGTGAGTACTCTCTTTTGGAATACATTCTTCTTTGCCTCATTCTTCTTTATGAGTTCCTAATTAAGACTGGAATAAAAAATCAAATAACTATCTGAATAAAAATGCAAATTTTCAATTTCAGATTTTTTCTTTCGAGTTAGGGCCTTTTTAGAATATCTATCAGATGTAGTTCAATGTCCAGCGTGGTTTTAGCCGGGGAAGTAGTTGTTTTCTGTTAGACATTCACAAAAAATAACTTCATTTTAATCGTGGATTTTCCAATTCACAGAAAAATCTTTCTATCAATATTCAATTGAGAATGTTTCCCTTTTTAACAATACGAGGTTCGCTGACAACACCATCAATGTTCACCTGTTTTTGACATTCAGAGAGATAATTTTTCATGGGGTTATATGCATTACTCTTTATTTCATATGCTCCAACAATCTTTTAAGACACACAGTATCGAATACTTTCGAGAGGTCGATAAAAATGCACAGTGTAGGTATTTCTTTCATTAAGTGCTTCATATTTTTGAGTAACAAAAGTTTGTATAACATCTTTAGTAGATCTTCCTTTCCTAAAACCAAACTGATTGCCTGATAATACTTCATTTTTTGTCAAAAGTTTGTTATACGATTTTTCATCATTGTTTCTATGATTTTGGCTATGTTTGATATTAGTTATGAGTCTATAGCTGATTTGGATCCATTTTTGTAACGTGGTTTATATGCCCTTGGGATGTCCGTTATTAAAAACTTGTAATCATGAAAGAGAGATGTGGTGCAATTTCGTACTTATGAATGATAATCAAGTGATTCATTCTCATATCTTCATCAATCCTGAATACCAAAAATATGGTATTTGAGATAGCTGCACTCTAGGAACATCAATTCGAAGTTCTTGGACATTGAAATCAATATATCGAGATGTCGCCATTAGAATTTGTGCACATATGTGATATTCAGGACTGTGCGCCTAATGATTCAGATTTGAATATATCCACAAATGTTGATATGAGGTTTCAATATAACATTAATCAATTGGGCTTCTATATAAATCGAACGGCTGCGTATTTCAAAATGAGTTTAGAGTTTATTTCCTGAATAGGTTGAAAAATAACTCAATTTAAATAGAAATCTGAGAAACAATTGTGATATTTAGGAAGACATAACAATATTTCACACAAACTATAGTTGATTCGTTATTTGTGTGTACATCCAGATTTCTGACATTCTACAGATTCTGGTAGATGTAAAGCTGTGAAGGTCATCCTTTAGATTTTTTCGTTGTTTCGTTGTTTCACATACCTTTTTCTTATGCCCACCATCGTCAGGTTTGTGAACTAACTACCTTATTTGACGTAAAAGTCGCCTTGTCTGTCCTCAAAATTTGACAAAAACAATTAAATTTTTTTCTCTTTGTTCCTCAAACCAAGAAATCCAACCGTAGTCAAAATCTCGCTTTGTCAAAGTATTTATACATTTTGGTGCGAATGGCTTGAATTTGTTATGGTGTAAAAATTCTCACGGTTTTCCGTTTGTCCTATACAAATATATCTTACTAGTTTGTCCATGCTCTTTACATCCAAGCATCATAACTATGAGTCTTTATGTGGTTTTTCAAAAGTATTTGACTGAACCCGTCGAATAACTTTGAAATAGTCCACTCATAGTGGATATGTTTTTCAGGATGTCGAGCATTGAAAATATACGATACTTGTCGATAGTTGTATTTTCGCCGCAAATGAGCACAATTTATTTTTTTTCCTGCAAAGTCAGCATTTCTATTCTACCACTTGATGAAAATGTCTCTTCCATTATTTTAGAGACTGCCAATCACTTTCAATTTGTAATAACAAATTGAGGAGCACAACACAAAAATATCAGTGGAGTTGAAACAATCGAATTTCTAGACATCCCCTGAAGATGGCAAATGTGAATGTGCCGAAACGTCGTGAAATCGGACCTTTTGAGGACCAACAACACAGAACGTGGACAGAAACCCCATAAACTATATCAACATATTATACCCACGAATATCTCAAGATTCTCAATATGGATTAAGTCACCTTCGTTGGAAGAATATTGCATAACATTTGGATAATTAACATTTCAGAATATCGTATGGTTCCGTATTTGGAATTTCGAAATTAAGTTGGAGGAACATCAGGAAGTGGTAAAAAAAAATATTGGTCATTCCAGGACGTAGACATTTCATGGAATGTAGTTTATCGGAATGATAAGAGTAGTTTTTTGACGTATTTTACTATACCTTTTTTAAAGAACATAAATGCATCTGTAGGTAACATATGAAAATAGAGGAATACTTATTTCTTCGTTGAAATTAAAACACGCTAATGACTTTGCGTTGTTCTCCCTGCTTGCTACAGGTGAAGATTTCCAAAAATACGTAGCAGTAAAATGAGAATCAATTTTACCTTAAGCCAAAATGTTAGGAAAATACCATCTGTTATTAAAAATATATATATTTTTTTGTCGCAGTTGAATTTCGTATAAAAATGGTAGCATAGCATATTTTCCGAAGTCCACATTGAAATGTAAATTTTTTCCTTTTTTTATGGTAATTCTAGAATATTAAATATTAAATTGTATTGAGAGCAGATAATAACAACGTTAATTCGATAACATATGAATGAGTTACTGAAAAATGAGAGAATGGAAAAAAGCGTTTCTCTGTGATGAAGAAATGCCAATTAACCCAATTTTACGTTACTCCCAAGTTTATGTCATGAAAAAGGACATATTTTAGGACATTCCTCTTCATTTTTTCAGGTTTTTCTCTTCTGGGATAATTTTTATACACGCTTTATTAACCTGTATGTATATATGTATGAATAGGTAACGGAACCTTCGAAATTTATTTTAAGCCACTTCCAGTCGTCCGAGCTATTTGAAATTTTGCACACGTATCAAGAACCGATGACAATCCCATAATTTTATAGCTATGACCTGGAATTCCCACAAGATCGTCAGAAAAACATAATTAACATTTCAAAGACATGGCGAATGCGCAGATTCATGAAATGCATGCATCTCATTCACCATGAATCAGCATGATTCTTATTCACCATAATTTCGTATGAAGTTCCATCCCACGTTGATGAATAAATCGGAGAGCTTTTCTCACGTAGTCTCTCTTAGTCTCCTGTAGCAATATGGACGAAAAAGGTCAAAATAAAATTATAGTTTGAAAAAACTAAAAAAACACGCTTATATAGCAAAGAGTAAAAAGTTAAAAATAATAATGAGAGTCTTTGACTAAAAAAATGTTCTCGTATGTAAAAAAACCGTGAGGTGCTCTTCACTTATTTTTTATAATGATTAAGATAACTGATGTCAAGCACCTCACGCTTTTTTTACATAAGAGAACATTTTTGGGTCAAATACTATTATTATTATTTTAAACTTTTTAGTTCTTATTGATGTAAAATCGTGTTTCTGCAGTTTTTCAAAACTATAATTTTTAATATATTTAATAGTTTTAACGTCCGAATTCCACACGATACCAGCTGAAACCATTATGAAATCAATAAACTTAAGATAAAATTAGGTTATATTGTGCAAAATGTGTGAAAAATTTATTATTCTAACAATATGTTCACAAATGGAACTCGCCGAGCTATCTGAACTTTCTTCTACATACAGTGCTTCTCAAAAGTTCACTCCCCCTCTCTTATTTTTGGAACGATTATACATAAACAAGTGAAATTTGGAAACTGAATATTGAAGGTTGTAAACTTCCCTACTAGTAATGATAGCTGACGAAATCGTCAAAGATGACGTCACAAGGCTATTGTGACCAATAATTTTAAATGGAACCCTACGGCAAGCGACACCTCTTTTAAAAGGTATCGAGAAAACCTATTCAATGATACTAATTTTGTTTGTGTTTATGGCAGTTTTAATGGCTCATTAGTAAACATTGAAATTTAAATTCCATTCAGTATGATATTCATTACAGATTTAGGAATCGGTATCTACACAAAGAAATTGCTCGAAGTGACCTCCATTTACTTCCTGACAGTGAAATATCCTATTTTTAAACTCTTCTCGTACTTTTGCAAATGTGTCTGCGGAAACAGCCTCACATGCTGCAACAATACGTTGTTTTAAAACGTCAATATTGTCAGGTTCAGTGGCGTACACCTCCGATTCAAGGTACCCCCACAGAAAAAAATCCAAAGGCGTGAGGTCCGGTGATCGAGCTGGCCATTCCGTTGACCCTCGTCGTCCAATCCATCTACCACGATACTACTCATCCAAATACCGTTATAGTGTGGAGGAGCACCATCCTGTTGGAATGTTATTCCCAAATTGCCGAATTCATCTGGATTATCTTCCAAAATTTCAAGGATTAACGGTTCTATTGCGTTTTGCAACAGCTCCAGATAAACCTCACCAGTTAAATTAGTATTCAAAAAAAGAGGCCCAACGATGTGGTTTCCCAGGATACCTGCCCAAACATTCACCTTCTGGGGAAATTGGGTGTGTTTCACGAAACAGGTGAGGATTTGCGTCACTCCAATAACTCACATTCTGTGTATTTACTTTTCCATTTAGATAGAAAGTACTTTCGTCACTAAAACAAATTGTTTTGACATATTCTGGCTGTTGGTTGATTTTAGTTTCCATATTTTCTCAAAATTCTAGTCTTCGGTCTGGGACGTCGTCTGAGAGTTGATGAACCATTTTTAATTTGTATGGATGAAATTTGTTTTTTTTCAACACCCTGTGTACTGTACTTCGACTGACTTCACAGGTAGATGCAACGTGAGTTGTTGAAGAAGTAGGATTAACTATTACTTCTGCCAGTATATCAATTTTTTTCTCATCAGAAATTTGTGGTCTGCCAGATCGTTTCGCATCATTGATACTATCCGTTGTTTCAAACTTACGAAGAAGCTCCCTTGAATAAGTCCTCGAAACGGGGCGATCGGGAAACCTCTCATTGAAAATGCGTTCTGCTGCATGAATATTTTGTCCAGTTTCACCAAGAACTAGGATCGCTGCTACTTTGTCACCTAAAGCACGTACCATTTCGCTTCTTGAAGCACTTAAACGTTCGGCTCACAACAGTTTAACAAATTATTAAAATGTACAAAAATATTAAAAGTACCAAAAGCTGCTGAAACAGTTGAACGTTCGATCAACAATACACAAATTATTAAATGTACAACAACTTGGACAATTACAAAAACGTCGAATTAGGGAGACTAACAAAAACGTCAGCTTATTTCACAACTATCCAGAGGCGGAGCTTGAATTTGGAATTTTAGTATTAACTGATTTAATTCATTACAGCTTTGCGTTTTTCAAAAGCGAATTGCCAAAACTGCCATAAACAAACAAAATCAGTATCATTGAATAGGTTTTTTCGATACCTTTTAAAAGAGGTGTCGCTTGCCGTAGGGTTCCATTTAAAATTATGGGTCACAATGGCCTTGTGACGTCATCTTTGACGATTTCATCATCTATCATCACTAGTAGAGAAGTTTACAACCTTTAATATTCAGTTTCCAAATATCACTTGTTTATGTATAATCGTTCCAAAAATAAGTGGGGGGAAGAGGACTTTTGAGAAGCACTGTTTAATTATCGAACACATGGAACACATTTTAATAGGAGTTAAAGGAGGCCACGTTTAAAGATTACTGAAAGCGACTTTGACATGATCCATCCCACAGAGTGCCATTTCTCATAATACGATTATGGGACAAAGGCCCGACAGAAGGACACGGCTTAACCTTGTGCCCGACTGATTGAAAAAATGCCGAAAAGTGAGCAAAAGCGTTACTAAATTCGTCGTCACCGTATCAAATCGCCATACCATTCCAACTTGTTCTCATTTGAAACAATAAAAAAGAACTCAGGTGGTCCCATTTGGCCGAAGGCCTACATAAATAGCTATTGTTATAGTCGCCGGGTGTTTTGTTGTTGAAATGTTGGCACTTTTGTAATGTCCATGGGTACGTTTTTGGAATGAACTCTCCGGAGAATATAGGTGAGTATTTGGCTCGACGTGCTTTGGGTTAAATGAACGAAATTGAAGGTTGACAGTGGCGTGGAGTTTTCCTCGATAGTTAATATTATCACTTACTACAGCAATATAATAAATAAATATTGCTCACGGACATAACGGACTCATTAATTCTAAAAATGATTTATCATGCTCTCATGAAGTCCCGTATATCCTATGGTATCCTCGGATGGGGAGGAGTCACAAACAATCACCTAGAAAAACTGGAAGTCATAAAGAAACTCAACTAAAATAATTCACAAATAGGAAAGAACATTCTCTGGTAATCTCCTGCATATTGAATAAACAGTATTAGACTCCAACCAAATATTTGTTGCGTTATTTGATTTTAAAAATAAAAAGATATTTGTCCATATATCACATCCCTACCAAAAGCGTGAGAACATTACAAAATCATTCCATCATCTCTCTAAACTGTTGATCAAAGGAGTTCCAAGAATACTCATTGAAATTAAATAAAAATGTGAGAAAAATTAAAACAAGCTCTTATACAAATGCTCTAAAAAGGAAAGAATAATTTATCTAATTGTTAAACATAGATAATTCTGTGAATAGCATATTCAAAATCTTGCTTCGTAAAAATACATATTTTATATTCGAGGCAAGGTTTCAAATTTTTTCTTTTCTAGTGCATTTGTCTAAAAGTTTGTCTCAATTTGTATTCGAAAATTTTCATTAATTTCTTTTCAGTTGAAAAGGGAAACATTCTCAATTGAATATTGATAGAAAGGTTGTGAATTGAAAAATCCACGATTAAAATGAAGTTATTTTTTGTGAATGTCTAACAGAAAACAACTACTTCCCCGGCTAAAGCCACGCTGGACATTAAACTACATCTGATAGATATTCTGAAAAGGCCCTAACTCAAGACCTAGTGAATGCGATGTCTCTCCTGCGTCAATGTTACGAATGATTTCTGGTGAGTACTCTATTCTGGAAAACATTCTTCTTTGCCTCATTCATCTTTATGAGTTCTCAATTGAGACTGGAATGGAAAATCAAATAACTATCTGAATGAAAATGCAAATTTTCAATTTCAGATTTTTTCTCTTGAGTTAGGGCCTTTTCAGAATATCTATCAGATGTAGTTCAATGTCCAGCGTGGCTTCAGCCGGGGAAGTAGTTGTTTTCTGTTAGGCATTCACAAAAAATAACTTCATTTTAATCGTGGATTTTTCAATTCACAGAAAAATCTTTCTATCAATATTCAATTGAGAATGTTTCCCTTTTCAACATGAATACCCCACAAGAGGTTGTCTTGACGATAGAAGATAGTGACTAAAGTTTATCTTTCAGTCGCAGATGATTTCACATCTGATTTTATAAACATCCTGTTTATATTTCCAACAAATCAATCTATCATACCCCATGACAGGTTTTTATGTCAGAAAACACTTATTTCAAAGTGTCTTTCCAGAAGAAATGATTCTAACTTTTTCCATCTTTGCAAAGTGAGATTGCTTCTTGAAAATGTGTTTACCATTTCTTCCGGTCTTCCTGATGATCGTGGAAGCGTGAAATAGATTTCCGTCGACAAAAATGTATTGAAGACCTAGTGAATGCGATGTCTCTCCTGCGTCAATGTTACGAATGATTTCTGGTGAGTACTCTATTCTGGAAAACATTCTTCTTTGCCTCATTCATCTTTATGAGTTCTCAATTAAGACTGGAATAGAAAATCAAATAACTATCTGAATGAAAATGCAAATTTTCAATTTCAGATTTTTTCTTTTGAGTTAGGGCCTTTTCAGAATATCTATCAAATGTAGTTCAATGTCCAGCGTGGCTTTAGCCGGGAAAGTAGTTGTTTTCTGTTAGACATTCACAAAAAATAACTTCATTTTAATCGTGGATTTTTCAATTCACAGAAAAATCTTTCTATCAATATTCAATTGAGAATGTTTCCCTTTTCAACATGAATACCTCACAAGAGGTTGTCTTGACGATGGAAGATAGTGACTAAAGTTTATCTTTCAGTCGCAGATGATTTCACATCTGATTTTATAAACATCCTGTTTATATTTTCAACAAATCATTCTTTTCAGTTATTCATGAAATCCTTCAACTTATTGAATTATGACAAAAATTGATAATCTCCGACTCCAAAAAATCCACATACCAATTTTGAAGGTAATCGGCCCATAATAACAGAATCTTGGTGCCGCCATCTTTAATCCATGAATTTTGAATGGAATCGGGCTATAATCACAAAACTTGTCGCCATCTTGTATTCGTGGATTTTGCCCAAAAAAATCATGATCTTCGACCCCAAAAACCCCCACATATACCAATTTTTATTGGAATCGGGCTATAACCATACAACTCGTCACCATATTGGTGCCGCCATCTTGAATTTATGAATTTAGACAGGAAATTGGTGATCTGTCCCACATACCAATTTTGAATGGAATCGGACATAATCACAAAACTGGTCCGCCATATTGAAGCCGCCATTTTGTTTTTTCTCTGGCAAAAATTCCATTAAGCATTGTCACCCGAATTATGAACACTTGCCAAATTTCAAGAGTTCATGAATTCAAATATGAACAAAATAAATTATTTCTATTAGAGGACATGATTTATTTTGTATTTCCCAAACAACTGAAAAATGTGATTCTGAAGCATACTTTATCAATAGAAGAAATATATTACTCTGGGTCACACTCTCTCTAATCCTTAGTGAAAATAAATGTCTATAAAATTTACTTATTATACCACTATACGGGGTGTTTCATAATTGAATGCTGATCCTAAAGGGCATAATCCTTGGATAATCTTAAAAAAAAGTCTTCATTTGAACATAAGTCCGCAACCGCTTCATTTATGAGATACAGAATGTTGAAATTTAACAAAAAAATCAGTTCTTTCCCAATATCTCTGAAACCGCATTGGCTTTTTTTTGAATTTTGGTACAAGCAAAGTAAGCATGAAAATAATTTTTTTACATGATAAAGGATTTTTTCATTTTCATCGTGGCGTCCTAGTTAACATGCCCTGTCATAGTTTTGATCAAAATAATAATACGCCACTGTCTTTTTTCCAAATAAATGTTATTTTTGATTGTCCTCTATCTTCTCATAAAAATGGTCTCCAGCCTTTTTTTCGTCCGGCGAAACGTTTTTGAGTTATAAAATAAAATGCATTCATTTGCTAGTCCCTATGCGAAATCAGCCGTTGAAGAGTAGAAGGATTATCTTGTGGGCTAGAAACATCCAGTATGTTGTTTTCAACATAAACAATTTTGACACTTCTTTGGCTAGATACGTGATATTATTTACGTTAAAAAAACTTGTTTATTAAAAAAAAACATGGTATATTTTATAAATACCGAATTAGCAGCCATGAACTACTTGTATGGGCTTGCTGACGGGAACGCATATGAAGCCAGGCGACTGTAACAAGAGCGCTTCCCAAATAAAATGGTGCCTGATGCCTGTGAACGATTTCAAGCACCCACAGAATGTTATGTGAAACAGGAAGTTTTGAGCCAAATCATCACTTGAAAGGAGCACATCGGACTTCAAGAACTCCAGCAATAGAGGTAGCTGTTTTAAATTCAGTTGACGAAAATCCTGAAATAAGTACGAGGCAAGTTGCCAATAATTTGAATGTCGCCCATATTCTAGTATGGAGGATTCTTCATGATCATTTATCATATCCCTATCACATTCAACGGGTTCAGGCCCTACTTCCTCGAGACTTTCCATTGCGAGTGAAGTTTCTCCAAAAAGTTACCGAAAATCCTTTATTTGACAGGGAAATTTCATTCACGAACGAAGCTAGTTCTAAAAACAGGATCAGAAATTTTCATAATAATCATTTTTGGGCCGAGGAAATTCCGCATGCAATCTTGGGATCTCAACACCAGGAGCAGTTCTCATTAAATGTCTGGGCTGGAATTATTGGAGATAACCTAATTGGATTTTTTACCACGCAGATTGAATGGACATAATTATCGCCGATTTCTTGGAGATAATTTGCCAATTCTGTTGGAAGATGTTCCTATTTAAATGCAAAATCGCATGTGGTTTATGCACAAAGGTACACCTACTCATTTCAGTGCTATGGCACGCGAATATTCAAACCAAAACTTCCATAATCGCTGGATAGGTCGTGGGGGAAACAGAGTCATAGACAGCTAGGTCCCCAGACTTAAACAGTCTTGATTAATTTCTTTGGGGACATTTCGAGACTTTGGTGTACAGTCAACCAATACTAACTGAGGAAGAATTGCGAAACCGCGTTATAGTTTCCTGTGAAGCAATAAGGAATACTCCAGGAATTTTCCAAAGAGTACACGAGTCAATGACAAGGAGGGCTGCGTGGCGTGGCGTGCATACTTGCAGGAGGCGGACATCTTGAATAGTTAATTTGATTTTGGTATTTTTTGTTCTTAATAGTTATGTTTTCAAAAATAAAAAAATTATTTTTATGCGTACTTATTAAAAAAACTAAATAGTAGAAACTATAAAATTACAAAATACTTCCCTAGATCCTTTGGTTACCACAATTGAGAAATTAAGACTAAGAGAAAAAATCGAATAGGGACAAGCAAATGAATGTGTTTTATTTTCTAAATCGAAAACCTTCCGCCGGACGAAAAAAAGGCCAGAGACTATTTTCATGAGAAGATAGACGACAATTACGAAAATAATATTTATTTGGAAAAAATACAGTGGCGTATCATTATTTTGATCAAATATATGGAAGGGCATGTTAACAGGGACGCCACTGATGATAATTAAGAAATTCTTCATTATGGAAAAAAAATAATTTTATGCGTACTCTGCAAGTACCAAAATTTGAAAAAAAAAGCCAAAGCGGTCTCAGAGATATTGGAGAAGAACTGTTTTTCTTGTTAAATTTCAATATTCTGTATCTCTATGTTTATATGAAGAATTTTACTTAAAATCATCCAAGGATTATCGCCCTTTAGGATCAGCATTTGATTATGAAACACCCTGTATAATGACTAAATCACAAGAGCATTTCACACTTCCATTGGATCAAGAGGAATCCAGAAACACTTAACCCACTTATTGAATTAATCCTGCCCTTATACGAGGAAACGAAGAATACGACATACACGCATATGCGTGAAAAACATAACCCTTCTTCCAAACGGGGCTAGTGCCTGGGTGGTACGAGCGTTAGTCTTGTACCCACTGTTTCCACCTGACGCGGGTTCGACTCCGGCAGCCGGCGAAAAACTTTTCAAGGCCACAAGAGTGGTTTCGGATCCCACTTTGAAAGGTAAGTTCCCCGTGACCTTAACTCGAATAAGTTTTTATTAACTTCTGAGGGTTGGTAAATCAACTAAGAAAGCCGTTAAAAAAAACAAACGGAATGATTTGTGTAAAAAATTAAACAAGCTTCTTCAAAACCTCTATAATTTTCTTCGTAACCAAACTCGCAGAGAGAGCAAATCACAACCACTTGCGACATTTCTAAGAACATTCATCATGCAGATATACCTGGGGACGCCCATGAATTCTTCTGCATCGGCGAGATCAAAAAGCTTTCGTGTAGGTGGGCTGTTTTCGGCGTCCCGCCAGCTATTCTCGCTTCCTAGAGACTTATTACCATTTCGAATACGGGAATGTTCAATGAATATCGTAATGATTTTATATGGTCATTACTTATTATAATTCAAATTCATTCTGTGAGCTGAATGGCTGCTAGCAACGAATACGAAAGTTATTGCTGGGTTGCCTAATTTTTCAAACAACTTTGGAGTGATACATAAATTCGAAGAAAATCTAATGATTTCAAATCAGGCATATTCAGTTATTGTGGACTAGGTTTTCTTCAAGTATTGAATAAATAAAAACTTTTTAACAAAAAATTAAACCGACGAAATACGGAACTGAATAGTAAAAATAAAATAAACCTTCTTAGTCTCAATAACTAAGCTCCTAAGCTAATTTTGAGTCGGCGCCAAACAAACAAGCAAATGAATAAGGAGGCGTAAATAATAATAATAATAATAATTTATTGAATCCTTCAAGATCAAATACATGATATAGGATACGTCAAGAACACAAAAAGGTAGACAAATAATCAAAATACCAAAATACAAAATATAAATGTCACATATACACAGTTAGAACTAACATTTTATCTGGAATTTAAAACAAATCAAATGTAAAATATAAATGTCATATATACACAGACAGAACTAACATTTTATTTCGAGTTAAAAAATTCAGAAATGCTGTAGAAACAGTTTTCTAACAGATATTTCTTCAATTTCGATTTGAACATATTTTTGTTTTGAATTTTCCTTAGATCAGTAGGAAGATTGTTGAAAAATGTAATTCCTGTATATGACGGACTGTTTTTAAAGAATGATGTGTTATGAGTTGGGATCCTGATGAGATCTCCGTTTCTAGTGGAATAGTTATGATGTTGGGAAACAGTGTCGTACATATGTTTGTGTTTCAGAAATAACATTATACATTTAAAAATATATATACATGGATATGTTAAGATATTGAATCTTTTAAAATATTCTCTACACGAATCTCTAATCTTTAGATTGAAAATGAGTCTGATGACTCTTTTCTGTAGAATAAATATTCTGTTGGAGTTGCTGGAGCTGCCCCAGATGTTGATATTACAGGAGATGTGGGAGTAGATTATGATCAATTGAGTTATATCAAAAATATTTTTCAGTTGTAGAATGGCATAATAACCACTATTTAACTTTTTACAAACAGCATTTATATTTGCTTCCCATCTCATATCACTATCTACGAAAGTTCCGAGAAATTTAGTATTTTCAGAGAGATTAATCACATCATCCATCACTCTTACTTGAAAATTTGTTACAATTTTTGATCTGTGATAGAACTGCATACACACTGTTTTGTCTGAGTTCACAATTAAAGAATTTTTTTCACACCAGGTTGTGAATTCCTTTGACAATATATTCAATTTACCTTGGAGTTCCTCGGGACTGTCAGCATCAGCAGCCAAAGTTGAATCATCAGCATAGAGAACTATACATTGTGTGCTTATATGAAGTGGTAGATCGTTTATGAATAATAAAAAAATCAGTGGACCTAAGATGGAACCCTGAGGAACTCCCAGGTCCATAGAATAGAAATCAGACCTATGCTCTTCAATTTTGACAGATATTTTTCTAAGACGCATGTATGAGACTAACCACGACAGAAAATTACCACGAAATCCTAAAGAGTAGAGTTTGCTTTCGATAATGTTTAGGTCAATGGTATCGAATGCTTTCGATAGATCGAAAAAGAGTGCTCCAACATATTTTCCTTTATCTATAGAATTGTAAATATATTCAAAAAAGTTGTAGGAAGCACTTTCAATCGACTTTTCTGGACAAAAACCATGTTGGTACTTTGATAGAATTTCAAATCTGGTTAAGAATGCATACATTTTGTTATAGACACATCTTTCAATAACTTTACCTATCACAGTCGGTACTGTCATTGGTCGGAAATTACTCATGATAGATGTATCACCCTTTTTGAAAATAGGAGTCACTAAACCTGTTTTTAGGTAATTTGGAAATTCTCCTGACTCTATTGATCGATTTATAATATAAGCTAAAGGTTTAGCGATGTACACAGCGATACTCTTAATGATTTTGGTGGATATACAGTCTATTCCAACTGAGTTAGAATTTTTCAGTGAACCTATTGCATCTAGGACATCACAGCCCAAAACAGGGGAAAAATAGAATGTATTAGTTTTATACATTGAAGTAAAATCGTTGAATACTTTCGAGCCGAAGTGTTGCTCTATGGAATTTTTTGCATTGTTTGAGAAAAAGGCGCCGAAAGCGTTTGCAATGACTTTCTTGTTCTCAACTATTTCATTTTCTACTTTTATTTGAATATTTGATGTAAATCTTGAATTTCCTATTTTTTCTCTGACTATATTCCATATTTGTTTTTGTTTCTGGTGATGACCTGTTTCTTCAATTTTTTTTTGTAAAATGCGCTTTTTGTATTTTGAATTGTTCGTAGATAGACTTTTTTAGATTCCTTGTAGATTTCAGTTACATGGCTATCATTTGAGTTCCTCATCACCCAGAATAATTCTTTCAATTCTTTGAAAATTGATGGCATCGAGTTGTGCGGTGACATTCTGATAATTTTTTTGAAGTAATTCAATGATCTTCGTTGATCCTTTTTGGTTTCGTCGGTTAAAAATAGTTATTTATGATACAAGTGCGGAATATTCCCGAACCAAATGAAAACACTTTTAACAAATAGACTAGGAGCAATCGGCGCATAAGTACCGAAAACTATTCCTCCTCAATTCTTTGATACGATCCTTTTTAAATTGCCCTACTCATGATATAAATGCCTGTTGCCATGGGGCAACCCCGGGCTATATTGTTTAAACCGAAATTGTTCAAACAATTGAAAGAAATTGTTATTTTCCAACCGGCCAAGTTTTTTTACATTCTTTATCGAAATACAAATAAAAAAGGTCCTATGACTTTTCATGATAAAGTTAATATTTTTGGAGATATGAATTTTTAAAGGTTGAAAAATCTCAAATTTGGATTCTTTGACCCCTGAAAAATATATGAAAAAAATATATATAAAAAATATTTTATTTTTTATTTTTTAAACAATAGTTGATAACATACTCAATTGAGATTTGAAAAAAATTCCAATGTTTATACCTGTTTTTACAGGCTTTATATTAGCTTCACTTGTACGTTTGTTTGTTTGTTTGTAACCGACTCCTTTGTGCGCGATTTTGACCCACTTCCAGACGTCCGAATGATTTGAAGTTTTGCAGGTGTACATAATTTTTTTGTGGAAAAAAAAATGGCGGCTCCAATATGGCGTACGAGTTCTGTGATTATGGTCCGATTCGCTTCAAAATTGGTATCTGAGGGTTTTCGTGGTCGGAGATTATGACTCTTTTCAAAATTGAAAAATTCAAGATGGCGGCTCCAAACTGGTGGACGAGTTTTGTTATTATGGTCTGTTTCTATTCAAAATTGGTATGTGGGGGTTTTTGGGGTCGAATATTAGGATTCTTCTGTGAAAATTGAAAAATTCGAAATACGGCTTTAAAATGGTGGCCGAGTTTTGTATTATGGTCTGTTCTATTCAAAATTGGTATGTGGGGGTTTTTGGGTGAAAATTTGCATTTTTCAAATTTGAAGGATTCAAGATGGCGGCTCCAAAATGGCCGCGAGTTTTGTGATTATGGTTCGATTCTTTTCAATATTGGAGAATAATAGTGAAAAACTAATAATAATATTAGTTTGAAAAACTGAAAACACGTGTTAATAGAAAACTAAACTGAAAAGTTGAAAATAAATAATAGTTTAAAAAAATAACAAACACGCTTTTATAGAAATCCAGACTAAAAAAAAAGAAAATGAGAAAAAAATGTATTTTATTCAAAAAAAAGCGTGGGGTGCATGGTATCAATAATTATATAGTACCTACATTACACACCTAGGGCAGTAAAGTAAGAAATGTCTCAGATCACAGGTAATTGTTGGCCAAGGTGATACCATGCACCCACGCTTTTTTTTAATAAATACATTCTTTTAATTTTATGAAGTAGAAAAACTCGAAGTCGTCTCCACAATATAATATTAACAATCGATTAGTTAACAGATGGTGGAAGGTTAAAAACCATCGATTCCCATAAATTCGCAGCGTTCAATTCTCTTTGCCATAGACTATTTAATATCCCTTTGTCCCCTGAAAGTTTCAATATTGAATGGAATATTATTAAACAAATAGGTCACAACAATGGTTTCCCCCCTTACTTAATCAACAGAATTCGCGATAAACATCTAATCAAATCCCTCAATCGCAGTTTAGTTCCGATTGAAAAAACCAATAAATATTGTTCTATTCCTTATTTAGGCAAAGTTTCTCTTGATATCTTGAACATTTTCAGACGTTTCGGTAATGATATCAATTTCTCCTTTTACACTACGGATTCGATTTCCAAAATGTTAGTTAATACTAAAGATAAAGTACCTCTCTCCCACAAATCAGGAGTCTACAGAAATTCATGTTCACAGACTGATTGTGTTGCCCAATATGTCGGTCAGAGTGGTAGAAAAATAAAAACAAGAGTTGGTGAACATGTTAAACTGATTGAGAGTTCTAGAAATCCACACATAGATGATTATAATACAAAAAGTTCATTTGCTAACCATATTCCTAATCACAACCACACCTTTGATATTGATACTGATTTAGATATTTTACATGTTTGCCAAGAGGGTTCTTCACTTAATTTCCCTGAAATATTTGAGATCAATGCTGGCATAAACAATTTGAGTGTCATTTCCCTTAAATGAACAAGTACAATTTGATTGTCGAAATTTTTTAATTTCCTTACATTTCATTAGAACTTTTTCCTGCCTCGATCTCCGATAAACCGATTGTTCTATGTCATAGTAGATCTGTTCGTTTGGACAGGTGTTATTCCGATTAGCTCTGTGGTGTGGTATTCCTTTCTTTGGTACAGGTTACACTTCATGGTGTTCGTTGGAATAACTAGTCTGTCACATACGCACTGTTCTTTATTTTGATACATAATTGTTCTACTCTTAGATATATATATATATATATATATATATATATATATATATATGCAAATATGGATAGGTGACATCTGAGCTCTTTGCATGGTATATTAATTGCTTTGGTTGGATTTACATCTAGTTCATATTTGTTCCGTGCATGGAGTTCTCCTGTCGCCGCTCCATAGTTAGGTTTTGACAATTCAGCTTGCCAGATGGATGGCTCTTTGGGTGCTGTCAATCACCAGTCATTGCTACCATTGTTTTCACGGTCCTCATGTCGTCTTGTTATTTTGCATCGGCTAATGTATTTAGCCCCCCTAAATTTAAAAATGGGACACAGCCCTTAAAGGCGAATTCTCAAGTCTTCATTCGGTCTAAATTATGATATCTGGACTTGAAATAATTTTAATCGTTAACCTATAAAATAATTTTTTTCATCTCCATGTAAGTAGCACTTATTGTATCACACTACCTATGGATTTAAGTCTTTGTTATTCTTATTGTAGAAATTTTATTCTCCGCTGATGATGAACCTATAGAGGTTCGAAACATGTATACCTAATCGATGGTTATTAACCTTCCACCATCTGTTGACTAATCGATTGTTAATATTAAATTGCGGAGACGACTTCGAGTTTTTCTACTTCATAAAATAATACCACTCCACTTCGAGATACAATGGACTTCCACCACAGGTTATTTTTTTAATCGTTTATTACGCGCGCTCTCAAGTATGCGTCCCTTACCTTTGAGTATCGTCGTCTCTCTCTGACTCATACGCTGCATCGGCCTCTCTGTGTCCTGAATCATTATTTATCATTTATCTTAAAAACCCTCAACTTTATCAAAATTGTTAAAGAGAGCAAAGACGATTTCTGAAAATATTTTTCTTCACGTACACTCCATGGAAAGAAATCTACAGGAGTAGGGTCTGGGTATCGCGTGGGCCAAGAAGTCACTGCCTCCATATCATCCAGATCTGAATTCCATCGAGTTGGTTTGCACCGAAATGGAAGAATACGTCGCCAGAAAAAAATTTAAATTCTAATTTTGACCAGGTATATTGTGATGACTTCTTTAAAGAATTCTCAGCCAACGAATGGAAATCTCGGAGTGAGCGGTGAGCTGAACGGTTTGAGAAAGAATATATTTCATACGAACCAAGAATAGATATAGTTGTGGAAAAGATTATAATCATTTTGGGCGAAAACGATAGTGATACAGAAAGTGGAGAAACTGATGGGTCAGACGTACAATAGAGCGATTTGTTTGGAATAGAAGAATATAATGAAGATGATGGGGCTCAAAATTAAAATAGTAAATTGGATCTCAATGAATCCCCATTGTTAAATCTATTACATATCATTATTTTCTATTATAGCCCTGGAGAAGGTGAAAGTCGGCACTGAAACATTAGCAACAAAACTGTAGGCACCGTCTATTGTGTTTCAATTGTTCAATATCTCTTATGTTCAACTGAAAATCATTTTCTAAATATGCCTATTCCCACATAAAAATTCGTAAATAATTACAAATAAAACTTTTCTACTTCACATAATTCAACAATTTTCGGCTCTAGTTCCCCTTTCAAAAAGCCCCCTCTAAAAAATTCCTCGACCCAGTTTCTGTTTACTTTTTTTCAACTTCACATCCTCCTGCAATATATCCCGAATTAACAAATTGATTATACATGCGAAAAGGAAAAGTAAACAACACTTAAACCTCATAAGTTAACTTTCATGCCTCCCTTTCACGAATCGACCACAAAATGAACGCCTAAACAAACAAAACCTTAAAAATTCGAGCAAACATAGAACAGCTATGTTATGACAATCGAAGTATACCATGACAACACAATTATATACCTCAAAACACTCGATCGAAGGTATACAAATCAAATAGAAGAAACAAATGCGGTGCAAGATGATACAGAGTGTGCGGATTATTGGTAATGAATAGGATTCATCCCACTGAACGAAACCTGTCCCAATATTCGCTCACACATGGTTAAACAAGATGAGAAAAGCTGCAAAAATAAAAATTGCTGTGGCGAATTTTGTGATAATATTATTTGTATAACAGGGTATTCTTATTCTACTGCCCTAGGTGTGTAATGTACTATATAATTATTGATACCATGCACCCCACGCTTTATTTTAAATAAAAATTTTTTTTTTATTTCTATTCTTTTTAGTCTGGTTTTCTGTAAAAGCGTGTTTTTTAGTTTTTTTAAACTATTATTTATTTCCTATTTTCAGTGTGGTATATTTATAAAAGCGTTTTTTTCAGTTTTTTTTAAATTATTATTTTTATGATTCATTTGCAAATTGAAAAATGGAATGATTTCATCAAATTAGGTGATCATAATTTCCGACCCCAAAAACCCCCACATACCAATTTTGAATAGAATCAGACCATAATCACAAAACTCGGCCGCCATTTTGAAGCCGCCATCTTGAATTTTTCAATTTTCACAAAAGGATCATAATATTCGACCCCAAAAACCCCCACATACCAATTTTGAATAGAATCAGACCATAATCACAAAACTCGGCCGCCATTTTGAAGCCGCCATCTTGAATTTTTCAATTTTCACAAGGGGATCATAATATTCGACCCCAAAAACCCCCACATACCAATTTTGAAGTGAATCGGACCATAATGACAAAACTCGTACGCCATATTGGAGCCGCCATTTTGTTTTTGTTGATGCATTGTCAACGGAATAATGTACACCTGCCGAATTTCAAATCATTCGGACGTCTGGAAGTGGGTCAAAATCGCGCCCAAAGGAGTCGGTTACAAACAAACAAACAAACATACAAGTGAAGCTAATATAGAGCGTGTAAAAAGGTTTTGCTACAAAAAAAGAATTATTTCAAATATAAAGAGAGTGAGTTTTTATCGGCCTAGGACAAAATAATGGACAGATACAGGGAGAACTTTAATAAGCTACTGAACAGGCATTAGGGCCAAAAAATATAGAATATAGATGAAGAGGAAAAATACAGGCAGGTATTGAACGAAGATTTTCGAAAATGAAAGACCACATTTTTTTTTAATTCGGAAACGAGCAAAAGTTCGGGATCAGATGATGCAACGGCTAAAATATTTAAATATGGAGGACATAAGCGCATTTGCATACTGCAGCATTTACTAGAAGAAATATGGATGAGGGAAAATATGCCATATTGTTGGGTGAGATTCTTCTGATTCAAGGCCAGTCAACATGCTGAATCCTACTGAAAAAATCATTGAAAAAACAGTCTACGAACAATTAAAGCTTTGGATCAAGATATATTGATCCAAATATTGAGTTGGTATTGAGGGTAAGGCATTGACATGGCGAAATAATCATTTGGATAACAGAAAACGAAAACTAAGAGTTGACAACATACTCTCTGAGGAAATAGAAACTTATTATGGTCTTGGGACTTTATTGTTCTTAATCTACATTGATGATATAGTTGAAGCAGAAGAAAACTGTAAAATTTATTTGTTTGCTGATAACACTCTTATTCATTTCTCATCATCCGACTCGGTATGAACAGATTTCAACTAGAAAAAATGAGACCCAAATATTGAGAAAAACGTAGTGGAAAGAACATATTCAATGCAGCAATGGAAAAAATTATGTGGCAATCTGAAATAAACAGAAAAGCAATGGTAAATTACACGGGCAATCTTTTGCAGTCGCTGATGATATAACGATTGTCACGAGGGCCAAAGAGATTTGAAGAATGTTGAACGACAACTGACAAACTTGGCGTAGAAGATAAAATCAAGAAATAGATGAAGAAATTAAAATTACATAAGCGTGACTGCAGGTGTATCCACGTCGATAAAGTTGCCCAGCTGTATGAAACTGTGCTTTCAGTCCTATTCTGACGATCGGTGTGAGACATGAATAGTAAGGAAATCAGAATGAAAAAGGATCGAGATATGAGAAAGGAAATTTCTACGAATCACATTTGGAGGGAAGCAAATGGAAGAGGTAATTTGAGGAAGAATGACTCAGTGACTAAGTGGAGGACCCTACTGAAAATAAACCTAAAATAATATCGATAAAAAAAGGAGGGTTTTAACTGAACATAAGTAATTTTGAAAAAATCGAAGAATATAATCAGACAAGCCATAAGCTTTCCAGATCGACTCAAGGAAGAAATGAAATGAAAAATGGCTCTCGGAACTGATAATTATAACATCGGCTGATATAATCATCTATTCAGGCCCGTAAGGTCCCTGGATCTGAGCTCTCTTGTTTTATGCATGGAGCTACTCAAGACTGAAATTATTCCAACAAAAACGATTTCAAAATGTTAACTATTTACAGAGGGTGTTAGACAAAAATCAGCATTAGATTTGGACTTGATTAGAAATGTATCACCATAATTTTCTTCAGGAACCTGTATGAAAAGGGAATGTGGATTTGTCAAGACAAATGTGCAGTGAAAGACTAGCCTTATGTGTTCTATTTGCTTGGATTGTTCACTACTATATTGTATTTCGGAGAATAAATTATAATGCTATTATCAGTTATTAAAATGCGTCACAAATATTGCTGCAAAACAGACGTAAAAAAACAAAATGAACCAACCTATTATAGGGCTCTTGGCAAATAGGGATAAATGACTATAAGCTTGAGTTACACATTTGAGGGTATTCTTTAGTTATTTAAATTTAATTACCGTTTTAAAAATATAAAAAAACAAATTTGGCAAAATTAATAATAAAAAATGTTCCTCTATGTAGATAACATATTCGTCATACAGGTATTTCTTCTCAATATTTTATCGACATTGTGTATTCAGCGGTAGTTACGACCTCATTCCATCGGCCTTTTTTTCTAAATTGTTGAAGTCTTCAGCTGAAACACTCTCTGCACCTAATTCATTCTGAATTTTGCTACGAAAAATCAAAATTAGTGACAACTATAAAAATGATATGTCAACGATGAAACATTGACTGAACCTATTTCAGTTACAGATTATATTGTTATGATTGGGTAGAATATAATAATTTTTAATTATACCTATACTCAATAATTGCCCACATTACTTCACTCCGCGTTGGAAACTAATTATTATTATATGTTATAGGTTGTTTTGTTTTGAGGTTTATTTCAATTAAATTTGTAAAATTGTTTCTTTCACCCAATACCATAACAAATTCACTGACCATTTGTAAAATTTTCATTATTTTTACTCTTTGTGATTCCCTTTGAAATTATTCTTAAATACCATTGCCCTATTAATTTTCTGGAATTACATATATTTCTTTTTTCTCCGTGCTTTTCATTTCCTTTCTTACCACGACTAAACTCAGTTGGAACGCCCATGCCTCAGGAGTCGGTACTGGCAATAGAGCCACTCTGCCTTTCTCGATGTCAATAGAACTATTTCAGTTCAGTGTTTATAGGTGAAAGATCAGCATATCATTGTGGAAAGTAAGGAACTTATATTGACCTGGCCTGCGATAGATAACTTAAACTATGAGCAATTGACAAATTTTCACAGAAAATAATGAAAAACAATGAGTTATATTATAAATATAACCTCACTTTTTCTTTTAAGTTGAAAAATTGTTTTATAGTTCAATACCAAAAGTGAACAAAGTTCTTCCGATATAAGAGTTATTTTGCAAAGTGATTCAGTTTGTGATGTGCACTCAAAAAGTTTATACCTGGAGTTGGATTGTCGCTGATGTATTTCCTGGTGATTCTCTGTAATCCTGCTTCATCTACTCCTCTCAGGGACTCTCTATTGCAGTGGAACTCTCCAAAATCCTTGAAATCAACTTGGATAAGTTTTATCCTTAATTATTTTTTTGTCAAAATTTTCCAGAGGTTAAATTGATTTGTTATTGTCAGAAATCTTTCTTGTTATCAGTGAAAATCCGGAATTTCTTTTCCCTCAAATTTTCAACAACTTTCTCCTTAAAAAACTTGTTTCCTCCTCTTGCTTTGTTTTTTCCTTCCCTGGATACGATTTCTGTTTTGTCATTCTATTTGAATTTTTGAAAATCGCGCACTTCCTTGTCGCACTTCCACTAATTTGGTGTTATTTGAGAAAACTTATCAACTAACATATTTTACATTTCTTATAAACTAAATACAAGATTTTATCATAATTATCTTTGACATTTCTGTGTTCTTACTTTTCCACAATTCCAAATCTTCCATCAACCCATCTCTGTTCACTGATTGGCTATTTTCATCAAGAAGTTTCTTGTTCTTCCATTGGCTATTTTAGTTAGATGCAATTTCATATACTGTATGTTTCAACATTATAATTTTTTTGATCACATTTAATCCAGAATAATTTTGTAAAACTTTTGTTGTATTTCAAACAATTATATGTTGGAATCATTTTTGAAAGTGAAAGAAAATTACTGCATTATAGTATTTGCATATATTCACCTATCAATGCTATACAGAGGCTTCAGAAAGTAAATAGAATCTCAAAAAATGTAAAAACATTATCTCATGAACTACTAACTATTAAATATTTATTATTTTTGAGGTTTTTTTAAAAAATTATTCATTTTTCATTTTTGAAATATATAACTAGTCCTTCTTAACATAACTATATATATATATATATATATATATATATATATATATATATATATAAATAGAAAAATCAATTACTGCTCCAAATGTGATCGTTTTCAGAACTGTTTTAATAACGAGGCAATCTCGATGTAGTATAGAGAAAATTATTTCATCATATTAATTGTCGATTGAAATATTAAGGGCATTATCATCAGACTAATCAATTCCCAAAGTCTCAGTGAAGTGAAAAACGGCAACTTTGGGAATTAAAGAAAAATCCGTGAAATGCTACTTTTACGGACTTGTCCGTGAAGTGTCGTCATGGCAACACTTTACGAACTGAATTTTAACGGGTTTTTATAAATACTATAGAAACCAGGAACCGATAATATTTTGCCGCTAGAAAAAGCTAGAAATTTTGTTTTTTTCAGAATAAAATTGTCAATGGTTATTGTTGCGGTAGGTACAAACAAGATGATTTTCACACTTTCTTTCTTCGAACAATCACAAACAAAATGATGGTAAATTCAAACATTATCATTACTATCGATCAACTTAACAAAAAACGTTTTACCTACTATTTTCTAATTTCAAATCGACTTTACCGAAATTCTCACGACATATACAGTACCTCTGTACTGGGCAGACACCTAAGATGGGATCTACATGTTGATTTCATCTTGAAAAAATTGCGTATGGTACTGTACAAATTCAGACAACTGACAGGATATTCTTGACCGCAAAAAAAAAACATATACTTCAGTTTAGCTGAAAGCCACATCTCTTATAGAATCCTGGGATGGGGCGGAATATCAAAAACATACTTACGTCCTCTTGAAGTCATCCAAAATAGATTTTTGAGATCAATCATGTCGAAAAAAGCAAAGTACGCAAGTAAATCATTATATTGTGGATCTGAAATACTAGATGTCAGACAACTCCTATATAAAAATATCAATATACGACAATACATTTCCAAAATAAAAATAAAACTATACCTTCATATCACCAGTCTCCCAAGAACATACGACCATAATTTTATAGATTGAAAAAAAAAACCGGAGCCTACCCCTTGTCAATTGTTCATTGCCTTATTACCACTGTTTAGAATCCATATCTTGGCAGTGTTTCATCTTTGAACTCATTGTTTTATCCCATCATCATTGTACCTTATCTTTACACCAATGGTTTTATCTTTACATCAATGATTTTGTGATTTTATCATCATAGTTGTCTGTATTCTTATTACTATTATAAATTATTCATTATTATATTTACTTTTACTTATTACTATTATTATATTTATTACTTATTGGTATTCTCATACTCAAAGAGTCTTATGCTTATTACTATTTTTATATTCATCACTATTTTATGATCCGCACAAGAATTGTAAAATTCTTATGGATCACCCATTTATTGTTCCATTTAATTTTCATTGCTGTATATTGTAAATTTGCTTCTGGAGCAATAGAAAAATTATTGATTGACTGCAATAGGAAATACCATTATAAAAAGACATAATTGTTTCCTTCGATGATTTTGCAAAAGTTGTTTCACTGGTTCTATCAAATATTACGCTTCTGAGAGACAAAATATTTCCAAACCGTCTACGAAAATGACTATCACCCATCAAAAAACATTCACAGGCAATACTCCTCTAAAATATCCGCCATTGTGCAATCACAAACGGGACAAAAGGACTTGTTATTTGGAACAACAGCAATAAAATTTTTACTGACAACATTAAAAATCCAAGTATTAGAGAAAACAATTAACGTGGCCGCGCTAAGAGCTCTGAACCATGTAATGAATAGGCGGTGACTGTAAAGGCCCCACAAAACTTACTAAAACAATTCTTGAAACGACTTCATTCCTTTGTGAACAAATAGACGTGAGATGTGTTTGCCTAATTCATTCGAATCGTTTGCCATCTTCAGGGTGATTCTCGAAATCCAAAGTATTTTATGTCTTAGCGTATAAACATTGGATAAAAAAAGTTTGGAATGGAGTCTCTTGGAATGTGTAAAAACGACATATCTGCATATAGATTGGAACAGTAGGAACAAATACAATTGAAAGTGGTCTGAATTTCTAAAATTGTCCGGCGTTTCAACGTTCCTCAGACGTCTTCCTCGGACGTCTTTTTACACGCTTTATATTAGCTTCACTTGTATGTTTGTAACCGTATGTTTGTAACCGACTCCTTTGGGCGCGATTTTGACCCACTTCCAGACGTACGAATGATTTGAAATTTGGCAGGCGTACATAATTCCGGTGACAATGCATTAAGAAATTTTTGTTTGAAAAAAAAAACACAATTGGTATCTGAGGGTTTTCGTGGTCAGAGATTATGATTCTTTATATATATTACTAAAAAAAAATTCGAAAAAACTATACTTTTTTTCAAGAATTGCGAAGCATTTATCTATGGATACAAGAATCACTGTGTACCGGTCAATTTTGCTACCTCATTTTGACTACTGTGCAACTTTACTATATCAATTCAATCTAAATAAAATGACACAGCTTCAACAACTACAGAATAGAAGCATGAGGATTATTTTGAGCTGCAATCGCTATACCCCCATTTCAATAATGTTGAATACATTGCATTGGCTACCAGTCTCTAAACGACTTTACTTCCTAACAATTATATTTATTTATAAAATAGTACATAATGAAGCACCTTCTTACTTTCGTGATTATGTTGATTTCAAACACGAGATTCACAATCATTCAACCCGTAATTTGATCAACATTAATGTGACATGAGTAAAATTATCAAATACGAGAAATTCATTGTTTTATAAAGGTATGGTAGAGTACAATAACTTACCACATCATGTTAAATCTAGTGGATCCTGTGAAAACTTCAGACACAAATTGTTGATACATATAAGGGAACTAAATTAGGACTATTTTTTATTTGCAATGTTACTCTTATTATCCATTTTACTGTTCAATCTTATAGGATAAATAATTAAATTGTTATACTATTCTTTTTAACTATTCTTTTTTACGCTGTATGGTATTATAACTGTTTTTATATGTTATTGTAATAATGTTATTCTTATTATTCTTATTACTACAGATTAATAACTCATTTAACAGATCATTCATATAGGATGAATCCATACATTATGATACATTATTTTTATTTTTGTTTATATATATATATATATATATATATATATATATATATATATATATATATAAGAGTTTTTTGTATATTAGGGAAACCTACTTGATGAATATTTCTTCTTCTTCTTCTTCTTCTTTTGTCAAAACTGAAGAATTCAAGATGACGGATCCAAAATGGTAGACGAGTTTTGTGATTATGGTCCGATTCTATTCAAAATTGGTATGTGGGGGTTTTTAAGGTTCAATATTATGATTCTTCTGTAAAAATTGAAAAATTATAGATGGCGGCTCCAAAATGGCGAACGAGTTTTGTGATTAAGGTCCAATTCTATTCAAAACTGGTATGTGGGAGTTTTTGGGGTCGTAGATTATGATTATTTTGTCAAAATAGAAGGATTAAGGGCCTCCAAAATGGCGGACGAGTTTTGTGATTATGGTCCGATTCTATTCAAAATTGGAGAATAATAGTTGAAAAAATTGAATAATAATAATAATAGTTTGAAAAACTAAAAAACACGCTTCAATAGCAAACAAAACTAAAAAGTTGAAAATAAATAATAGTTTAAAAACTAAAGAACACGCTTTAATAGAAAACTAAACTAAAAAGTTGAAAATAATTTTAAATGAGTTTGAAATAAGAATACAGTGATTAACAACAAATTTATTTCATCGTAAAAAAGACTGGGGTGCTTTTCAATATATTTTCATAATTATTCTACTTCTACCAATATCTGTCCATGAAATATTAACAACAATTGACATCAAGCACCCCTCGCTTTTTAACGATGATATAAATTTGTTGTTAATCACTGTATTCTTATTTCAAACTCATTTAAAATTATTTTCTAATTTTTAGTTTAGTTTTCTATTGAAGCGTGTTATTCAGTTTTTGAACTATTATTTATTTTCAACTTTTTAGTTTTGTTTTCTATCAAAGCGTGTTTTTTAGTTTTTCAAACTGTTATTATTATTTCATTTTATCATACAATCCAGTACGTTATTTTCCCCCACAGTCAGTCTTTGCTGTCAGCTCTTCAATTTGTTAAATTTCTGTACAATCCCTTTAAACACCTTTATTATAATTCAAATAGTAGTTTGTGGGGTTGAATTATGTGTGCACAATAGAGAATAGTGAGTAAAGAAAAGACTAGTAGGAGGGTTGAGTATTTTTTCTTTATTTCGATGTAAGGCACTGCATTTAAAAATTACAAATGGTATTTGACTAGCAAATTGGTAGAAGAAATCCCATGTATGCATGTTCTATCGAAACTTCTAGCAAAGTTCCTATAAGACCGCCATATTTGGGTTTTCAGTCTCCACTTTTTCTTCCTTTGAAAATGTACCCTATAATTGTACATAGGGTGTATCAACGATGCGTACGAAAAAGACAATATTTACATTGTCGTTGGGGATATCAATATAAATATAAATGCAAATACTGATATATCCAATGAATACTTCAACATTATGTTCGAGTATGGGTTCGAATCGGCTATAAATGAGATCACAAGACCAGCTAGTGGACGTGCTTTAGACCACTGCTTTATCAAAAGTGGGCATGTAGAAGAGGTCAACTTTTGTTTTGAAAACTCTCATCACTGACAATTACCTAATACTTGTTCAATTCGCTGAGTCACATAGAAAAGTGGAAATAGCTCAAAAAATTATTGTAAAACAAATAAACTCTAGTATCTTGAAAAAAATCCCAATGAAAGAAAGACTCTCTTACCACTCTACTCTCTCTACTACCCTCTTATTACAAACATTTATGAAATTTGTAATTATTTTGTGGAGAAAATATCATCAATTATAGAATCCTGAACTAGTGAATACAAAATAAAACATAATGATAGGAAAAGAAAATGTTGTATTACAAAAGGCTTGATAGAATCAATAAAAAAAGGGATAAAATGTATGACTCTATGATGAAGTATCCAAACAATACACAATTGAATATCCAATTCGAAACTTTTAGAAACAAACTGATTGAGCTCATAAAAAAAACAAAATCAGATTATTATAAACAATTGTTAAGATCCAATAATAATAGTTCAAAAAACCTTTGGAATCTAGTTGAAGACACATGTAACAACAAAATTGTTTGTAAAGAAATCAAAAAGATACAAATAGATGAAAATACATCATCATCAAATGCCCTCGAGATCTCTAATCATTTCAACAATTATTTCGTCCAGATAGGTAGGGTCTTGGCACTCAAAATCAAACCAACCAACATCAATCCAATAAAGAAATCCAACCCTTTTCATTTTTCATGGATCCCACGGACAAAAACGACATATCTATGATCATAATGAATTGAAAAAATAACAAGGCCCCTGGAATTGATGGCATAAAAGCTGAAAGAAATGAAGAAATTTCAAAATACATAGCCGAGCCTCTTACTTATTTGATGAATAAAATATTTGAAACTGGTACGTGTCCAAAAGAATTTATAAATGCCTCTGAATGGACCAATCCCGGTTAGTTATACCATATGTCTGATACTCTCCTTGCAATACAGGTATTCAGTGTTTGTTTGGCAAAGTTTGGGGGAATGCCAAGTGCGGGTTCTGGTCCGATAAAACATTTTGCGGCCCCTTCTTTCGCGAGAGAGTCTGCCACCTCATTGCCTTCCAAGGAGTGGCCAGGAATCCAGACTAGAGACAGATTGTTGAATCTTCCTATTGAAGAGAGTCTTTTCTGATAGTTCCACACCAACTTGGAGGTTGATAAGCACGAGCTAAGTGCTTTCAGAGCCGCTTGACTGTCCGAAAAAAAAAATTTTTCACGTGTGAAGGTGGACTCCTCCAATTTCTCTGCACATAAAACAATAGCGTGGATTTCCGCCTGGAGTAAGGTCGCGTAGGACCCTAGGCAGGTTGAGATCTCTGTCCTGGGTCTTCGAATGTTCACACCCGCACCAGTGCCCGAGGGTTTTTTGAAACCATCTGTGAACCAACAGTTGTCTGCTCCTAGTAGTTTCTCCATTCGGAGGGCCCATTCGTCTCTATCTGGAATGATGACGCTAAATTGCAGGACATAGTTGACTATTGGAGGCATTATATCGGAGGTCTTTTCCAGAACACTGTGACTTCCGATGTCGGCCATCACTTTGCTACCCTCCGTATAAGCCTGTTGTGTGCAACTAGCCATAAGCACGATTCTGTATGTTTTCTTTCTCCAGGAGAATATGGAAAGGATGTATATCTAGAAGGATTTCCATAGCTGCTGACGGTGTGGTGCTGATAGCTCCAATGATCGCCAGACAGGCCTGTCTCTGTATACTGGAGATCTTTGCTTGAGTCGTCTGCTGTGAAGCTTTCGGCTACTATGCGATGGCTCCATATGTCATTGTTCTACCAATTATCGCATATATCCTGTGGATTTGTTTGGGGCCTATGCCCCAAGATTTTCCAAAAACCCTTCGACATGTCCATAAGGATAATTTGGCTTCGTATAGAACTTTTCCCAAGTGATAGTTCCATATGAGCTTTTTATCCAGGATGATACCTAGATACCGCTTCCACTGCAAATGGAATGACCTCGTCGTTGAAAGAAAGTGGAGTTAGGTCTTCCAGTTTCCTTTTCCTGGTGAGGGCACTATTACAGTTTTGCTGGGGTTGACAGACATCTGTTCCCTCTGGCACCGACTATGTACATCATTCAACGATTTTTGGAGGATATTAGAAGCTACCACCCCTGACGTTGTCCTTGCCAAGATGACAAGGTCATCAGCATATGCTTGGAGTTCTACACCTATTCTTTCAAGGACATTGAGTAGGTTGTCCATCAGGAGAGGCCACAGAAGGGGCAACCCCTGCAGACCTCGTTTTGGAAGTAGTAGCTGTTCTGTTTATGAGCATGGCGTGGATCCAGCCGGTGATGTGTGGTTCTATGCCTTTTTCAGCCAGAGCTAATCCAATAGAATTTCGCAGTGAATTATCAAATGCTCCTTCGATATCAAGAAATACGGCTACCGTTATCTTTTTGTTGTTCAGGGATTGGGTGATTTTCTCAACGAGGTTATGTGATGCTGAATCTGTTGAGCTGCCGATTAGGTAGGCATACTGTTGGTTGTTCAGGTGGGGCGTGTAAAGAGTCACTTGCCTGATTTGTCCGTCCAGAACCCTCTAAAGCCCTTTCAGAAGAAATGACGTTAGGTCCCCAGTTTTTCGCTCAACCTCAAATTCAATTGACGTTCAAAGAGCAATTTCAGATAGACTTGATTTGTGCATAGCTCAAAATCGGAGATTATTTGAACATCTACTGTTTATTTACGCTTTTTCAAACTGTTTAAGTTCATTTTGTAACCTCTTCTGCCCAGCATTGAATGAAAAAATCGAGAATGCTGTTATGATAACTTTTTTATACATTTCCGATGGAAATCGGGTAGGCGAACTCTTGGATTATTCTCGTAAGGCCTTAATAACACGTTGGCTGCCGTGAGACATGAACATGGTGTCTCAGCTTATTTTCAATAACAGCTGCGCGACACACCTTTGGTGTCTCGACGTTATTCTGCTCTATAGCCACATTTGTTGCACGTGGCCAATGGGTCAAATTTCACATGTTGAGGCTGCGTGACCATACAGGTCTCATAAAAAATTAACAAAAAATTTAAAATAATTGTTTTTTTTATCAAAAAAACACTTACGTTTGTTATGAGACACTAAGCTTGAACTTTAGAAGGAAATGGCCTCTGGGATCGATTTTTTCCCAACATTGTGGCAGCCAACGTGTTAACAGGGTGTTTCATTTCAAAACACTGAGAAAAAAGTGATCCCGAGTTTTGGTTGCCCCTGTATGGGAAAAGCACCATTCGGTAAAATAATGAATAGAAAAGGAAAATACACTAGTTTCGAAGATATTTGGTGGAACAATTTTCTTATTCCAAATTATTGATTTTGATATATATGTTGTTGAATGAACCCATTTTGTGACATAAATCCCTCCATAACTTCCGAACCCCCTGGTATAAACCCATACAACCCATATATTTTTCAGAAACACTCTTCCAAAGGAATTCAATCTAGTGAAAATATATAGGGTGTTTCATTGAAAAATAAAAACATAACTTTGATAAGTCACACATTTATTATGTCGCTAGTTATTTTTGGAATATAGCTTCCATTGTTCTCTACATCTTTTATTTGAGACATTTTGAGACACCCCAAATAGGGAAGCAGCTATCGTCCTCCCACCCATCGTTAAATCGCCCTGTATATTATATTAATTGTATACTCAGTCCATGTCTGAATTCTTTCATGAAGTTCAAAACGAATACAGTTTCCTCAATCGTTTCTTTCCCATTCTGAATTGATGATGAATGGTCGACGTGGTTCGAGAAGAATATTGATCCCAAGTTGGTACCTTGAGGCACCCCACGCTTAGAAAGTTCTATTAATTTCATTTTATTTCCATTTATGAATTATGTTTTTCTGGACTACACCAGAAATAAGTTAAAATAAGTCTCTTGAACTCTGTCAATATAGTAGCGATATGAAATCATTACCAAGTCGGATTTTCCCAGTGATGGAAAATCTGTCGTCACCAGGACATATTCTATAACAGTAGGCCTTAATTACTTGACCCTTTTCTGCCTGTCAGAGCGGGACTTTCCGGGGAGTTATTATTTTTTAGACCTTCTATTGAAGTCGAGTAAATGGCTGCTATTGAATAATAGACGTGATGGGGTGTCATTTCACCCGTCGCCGTCGCTCGCATACTGAAACGTGTTACAGTAATTGGCGTAGATCCGGAATCGGGTCACAGTTTAAGGAAACGGGCCAACACCTGCAGTCAGCCTTGATTATTCCGTTATTTGAAAAGGCACGTGAATTTATTTGTAACTGAAATGATTGTTTTGTACGAAGGCGTAGATGGATCACAGTATTTAAATATTAGTAAAAAATATATAACTAATGAATAAATAATAGTTTAAAAAAACTAAAAAACACGCTTTCTATAAAAAACCGAACTGAAAAATAAATAAATAATAATTTAAAAAAACAAAAAACACACTTTTATAGAAAACCAAACTGATAAAATAGAAAATATAGTTTAATCAATTTTAATAAATTTGAATTAAGAATAGTGTAAATTTTTTTAATAAATATAAAATAATAATAATGAAAATAAAAAAAATATTATTTTATTCAATAAAGAGCGTGGGGTGCTTTTTAAGATTCAGATTAAGGTACCCACGCTTTTTTTGAAATAAAATATTTTTTTTTCTTATTTACATTATTATTAATTTATATTCATTAAAAATATTTACAGTATTCTTAATCCAAATTTATTGAAATTTATTTTTCAATTTTTTAATTTGGTTTTCTATAAAAGCGTATTTTTTAGTTTTTTTAAACTATTATTTATTTATTTTTTAGTTCGGTTTTTTATAAAAAGCGTGTTTTTTAGTTTTTTCAAACTATTATTAATTTTCTACTTTTTAGTTTGGTTTATTTATAAAAGCGTGTTTTTTTCATATTTTTTAACTATTATTTGTTCTAATCTACTATTAATTCCGTGATTACTATCAGTAACTGTAATTATTTTCCAAATCATTGATGTGTACAGCTGTAATAATATTCAAATCTCGATTTCAGAAGTCATTCAAAGATTTCAACGTTGTCAATATATACAGTGAGCTGCCATTTCTAATTTTTTAATTTTCACGAAAGAATCATAATACTCGACTTCGAAAACCCTCACATACCAATTTTGAATAGAATCGGACCATAAACACAAAACTCGTCCACCATTTTGGAGCCGCCATCTTGAGTTTTCAATTTTTACGGAAAATCATGATATTCGACTCCAAAACGCCCACATACCAATTTTAATAAAATCAGACCATAATCACAAAACTCGTCCACCATTTTGGAGCCGCCATCTTGAATTTTTCAATTTTCACGAAAGAATCATAATATTCGACACCAAAAACCCCCACATACCAATTTTGAATAGAATCGGACCATAATCACAAAACTCGTCCACCATTTTGGAGCCGCCATCTTGAGTTTTTCAATTTTCACGAAAGAATCATAATATTCGACACCAAAAACCCCCACATACCAATTTTGAATAGAATCGGACCATAATCACAAAACTCGTCCACCATTATGGACCCACCATCTTGAATTTTTCAATTTTGACAAAAAAAATCCGATCACGAAAACCCTCAGATACCAATTTTAAAGCGAATCGGACCATAATCACAAATTCGTCCACCATATTGGAGCCGCCATTTTGTTTTTTTTTCACACAAAAATTTCTTAATGCATTGTCACCGGAATTATGTACACCTGCCAGAATTCGAATCATTCGGACGTCTGGAAATGGGTGAAAATCAAGGCCAAAGGAGTAGGTTACAAACAAACTGATATAAAGCGTGTAAGGATTATTTGGTTTCAAAAAGCTTGTCGCGCGAATTGTAATGAAATTAATACTTCGACAAGTTGTTACTCACCAATCATTCATTGTCCAATATAATTAATTGATACAAGCGTTTTCAAGGGGGGAGGTAATGGTAATTCCGGCCCCCAAAAACATATTATTTTTAAATAGATGGAATGACCACCACCCTCCACATCTCTACTCGAATTTTTTCCGCCGACGAGAATTTGCTATTTAAAAAAAACTGACTTTTTCTTGGCAATAGCCCAAAAACTATTGATGATAGAGAAAATAAAGAAGCAGGTTCATGGAGAGAAACTCTATTTCAAGTATTTATAATATTAATTCAACGTTGAGAATAGGGCTCCGCGTGGGCGTTAATGCAGGAGTACAGCACCAGCAATGCACATAATTTCTTTTTATACTATTAAATATAAATTTAAAAATTTTAAAGAATTATAGTATCATCTGAATACTTGAAAGAATGTCATTGAATTTTGATAATGTGAGGGCTATTGTTAGAGGAAAGTGACCAAATATGGAATAGTATCCATAATATGGAATACACCCATTTTTCTCAAATGCAAACTCACACACGCAATAAACAGTGATTTTCTGTCTCTTTCTACTCCCATTTACGCGTACAAGTTGTAGCATGTCAGTCGAGCCAGCCCTTTCGTCGTAGTGACAGTGTTTTGTTTTATCGCTGCCGCATAACTTTCTAAGGTACGTAAAAATAATTATTTTTCGTACAGAAAGTGCATACAGTATTGTTTTTATAACTTTTAGAGACCCTTTAGATGTTCTTTAGTATGTTTTAGCGGTATTAGATAGTATTACTTTCTGAAATATAAATATGTGAATATCAGTTTGAAATAGTTGGAAAATCCAAATATGGACGGATCACAGTGTCCAATTATGGACTATTCCATAATTGGACACTGTGACGTATCCGCTGACTTAATGACTTTGTTAATTATATTTTTTTTCGGGATTTATCAGAATGGCGGGCGTCAATTGGGAAACGAAGCGAAAAGAATGGAATTCAGAGCATATGGCAGAAGCTATAAAATTAGTACGAGAAAAAAAATGGGTTATTTGAAAGCTGCAAAACACTTCGATGTGCCAAGATCTACCTTGTTTCGTTTATGTCAGAAAAACGAATTTTCTTCAGAAGAAGCCGCAGGTACTACACTCGGAAGGAAAACTGTCTTAGGGACAACCCTTGAAAATCTTTTGGTAGACTACATTTTGACGATGGAGAGCAAATTTCATGGCTTGACGAGAAATGATGTTCGAAGAATGGCGTACATGTTAGCGAGTCGTAATCAGTTGAAAAATCCATCTGGTGCGACTGGCATGGCTGGAAAAAAATGGCTTAAATTATTTCTGAAACGCCATAAGGACAAGCTATCAGTGAGAAGACCAACTGGCACGTCTTTTGCTAGAGCCTTTGAATTCAGCAAAGAAAAAGTAGACTCATCCTTTGATCTTCTCGAAGACGTCTATGCTCAAGGAAACTATGGTCCAAGTCGCATATACAACGTGGATGAATCGGGGCTTACCGTATTACAGAGCAAGATACCCCAAGTGATTGGACATAAAGGAAAACGGCAGATAGCTTCTCTTACCTCAGCGGAAAGGGGTTCATTAATGACGATTGTTGTTGCCATGAACGCCACTCGTCATTTTGTACCTCCCTTTATTATATTCCCGCGCAAGAATATGAGTGATCAGCTAATGAGAGGTAGTCCCCCAGGTGCTGTTGGCATTGCGCATCCATCAGGATGGATACAAATGAACATATTCACTGACTGGTTCAAACATTTCATCAAACATACAAACCCTACTCCGGAATCGAAAGTATTATTGATCTTAGATGGCCAATTTTCTCACACTCGTAACATCGATGTGATAGAGCTTGCTAGGCAAAATAACGTAGAAATTCTCTCCTTACCTCCCCACACAACTCACAAGCTCCAGCCACTGGACAAAACGTTTATGGGACCACTAAATACCTATTACAGTGAAGAAATACGCATGTGGATTAGAGACAATAATCGACCACTGAGCCCTCATGATGTTGTCGAGCTGTTTGGCAGAGCTTATTTGAAAGTGCAAACTGGTGAGATTTCAGCAAATGGCTTTCGTGTAACTGGCTCATGGCCATTGAATAAAAATATTTTCACTGCGGTCGACTATCTTGCTGCGCAACAAGATGCAGTTAAAGATGGTTGCACAGCCAACGTTACATCAATGGCATCAGGTCATCAACCTGAAGTACCATCTGGCCATGATGGCCAGTTTAAGAACACCTGATAATTGTATGCCTTTAACTGAAGCTGTCACACCCAGACAAGATACAAATATTGAACCTGTACCCTCAACTTCCGGACTATTTTGCAGTGATTTAGGATTAGTGTCTCCGTATGACATCAGTCCCGTACCAAACAAGAAAAGGAAACCTTCTAATAGAGGAAGAAAAGCATCTGTTGCAGCAGTCATCACGTCGTCACCGTATAAGAATGACCTTATAGAAAAAAACAGGAAAAAAGAAGAGAAAGAAAATAAATTAGCAAAAAACAAGAATAAAAAACAGAATGAGAAGAAATCAAAAGGAAAAAAACCAAAAGAAAAGACTAAGCCTATGTCTGATTCAGATGATGAGGAGGTGATGCTGTTTGATACAGACAGCGAACCCGATGCCTTGATAGGATGTACAGCTCCAGACTCTGAAGATTCGGAGTGTATTTTCTGTGGTATGCTGTTTTCGAATGACACTCATGGGGAAACATGGATCAAGTGCCTCATGTGTGGGCTCTGGGCACATAATGATTGCGCTGGGCCAGAGTTTGATACCTGGATTTGCGATTTTTGTAAATAATTTGTGTTCATTTCTTTATTATACCAAAGTATTCAAAGAGTCTCTTATAAGTTAAGGTTAATTTTTCATAGTGATTATAGTATTCCATATTTGGCGTACCTATTCCATATATAGGTACCCTCATCGTTATTTAGTTTTTGAGAATTTTTCTTACCTCAAACTGAACAAAATAATCTAAAATTGTTACAAACTTAAGTGCAAATATATGATTGATAATAATTACCACAAAAAGTATTTTATTTATAAAATTTGTGGAAGTTATGCCTGAAAATCAAAACGGTATTCCATATTTGGTCACTTTCCTCTAATTGAGTAGTTTTTTTGGAACCGCCGATTTTATTAGAAATCGAATTGTGCGCAGAATGACGCCATAATGTTTTTGCTTCTAGGAGCACATTTTACATGTGTACTAAATAATATCACGCTATAAAATTGTTATAAAGTTGATTTTTTTGTTAATTAGGTAGTTCTAAAGTTAACAAAATATGTTTTATGTCTGACAAAGGCATTTTACAACGTTTAAAAAAAATACATTTTTAAAATTTGTTTATGAAATATTTATTAACAAATGGATAGGTTGAATATTTTTCAAAAATTGTTTTTTTGCATTAGGTAAAATAAAAATAAAAATAATTTTTTTTTATGTTGTTTATAATAGTTTCTTCAATTTTTTTTTATTTAAATAATATATGAATATTTTTTTTCTTTAGAATTGATAATAGGTTCTTTACCTAATAAAAAATGTTTCCATGAATAATGTAATCGTGTATTTACTCAACAATTAAACAAACTTTGATTGGCAATTTGTTTCATAATGGTACAAAAATAACAAAAACAACCATATTCGGCAAAATTTGTTTGTAGTTTTTATACAATTGAATAATTCCGACTTGCTATATCGGAATTCCAACTTGAAAACTCGAAATCCTACAACTTACTTACTTTTAAAGATGTTTTGTAGGGTGTTGAAGTACTGAAGTTCGCCTACTACTATTATTAAATATATTAAATAACTTCGACCGATAATTCTGTTCATCAGCATTCCTCACATGTGCTAGAACTAATTTTTTTTTTATCACAGTTTGCGGATGGAAAGATGTATATTGTTTTATGATTTCAAATCCTGTTCTTATTAACATTCGTTTGTTTCACTTATGAATATTATAATATGTCGTGCACATAGCCAATACCGCTAGGGTGATTATTGATAAATACATGTTTAATACATATTTCCCATAAATTACAATCTTTCACACATATTGTCCGAACCTACTTTCGCGATATCGATATTTTAGCTACCAATCACTATGCAATATCTCCCTGTCCCCCGTGGACTAAATCGCTAGCGAAACTTAATCTCTTACTCACGTCATACCGCAAACACGAAACCAACGAACTCCTCCTGAGACAATCATTCCTAGAGTTGATCAATTCGAATTATTTCGATAATATTATGTTTACTTATGCTTCTAAAGGCCAACTGGGTGTTGGTTGCTCAGCTACAAACACTGACAGTGTGGTCAAACAATGGTAACTTCCAATCTCCGCCACAGTCCATACAGGCGAACTATATGCGATTTTCTTGGCCCTAAATTCTATAACACCGGACTATCGGAACGTTGCAATCTGCACAAGCTCCCTAGCCTCTATTCACTCCATCAATAATATATTCACAGATCACTCACTTGTACAAACTATACATGATATTTCCAGCGAACTCGCTACTATGGGGGTGTCTCCAAAGCAAATGCAAATGAATTAGGTAAGGCGTAAAATGAAGGCATCGAGTTGCGCGGTGACATTCTGATAATTTTTTTGAAGTATTTTAATGATCTTCGTTGATTGTTCGTTTGGCGCCGACTCAAAATAAGTTACTTACATTAGTTTAGGAGCCTGGTTATTGAGACTAAGGAGGTTTATTTAATTTTTTACTTTTCAGTTCCGTATTTCGTCGGTTTAATTTTTGGTTAAAAAGTTTTTATTTTTCAATTTTTTGTGACTGAAATCTACTAATTACTACCTACTCGTTTTTTATTACTTCCAAAATACTAACTTACCCACCTTACTTCAACTATTACCAGTTAAATAATATGATTATCTATTTTTACTATTTGTAGTAATATAAATTATTTTTGTTGTTCTGGTTAGTTTATTTCAATAATTTGTATTATCATTCCATCCTCCCATAGAATATAATTATTGTGACGGATGTGGAATAATGACAGTAGCGATCTGTCATTGTCATCTACATATGTGTGTGCCAATGTTCACAAGTGAAAAATCAAATATCCCCTATTTTTCCAGCCGTAAAGGTGAATAATTTCATTCGAAATCCAAATATGAGGTATACCCTATCTATTAAAGGAAGAATCATCCAAATCGAAGAACCCAGTACAAAGTAATGCCTGATAGAATCGGTTAACGGACCAGAATTCAGAGGGTGAGTGATCAATATCCTTCTTTATGCTACCTTTAGGGGTGGATTTCATCTCTAGAATTCAAATGGGACCAACTTCGAAGTACACCCTATCCACTGAGAAAAGAATTATCGGGATCGGACGTCTCAGTAGAAAGTTATGCGTGATCATACATAAAAAAAAAATATACGCGTCGGCTAGAGAACCTTCTCCTTCTTGGTTTCGTGGGTAAAAAATACTGTTCTCTTTCTAAAAGATATTGCTTTATATAATAATATCTGATATTACCTAACAATGTATATATCCCTTTCAGTGCATTTCAACATACTGACCTGTGTATATTCCATATTGCTGTACTATTCATGTGTCAATAGCCTTTGTTGTCGAGACACGATAATTTCAATAACAAAAAAATAAAAAATACATATTCAAATATCTGAACGATAACTTTCGATGGAATCCAGGGTCCCAAGTCACGAAATTTGTACATGGTGGTATTATATAATCAAAATATTTTGAAAGTGTCGCCAAAAATGTGAATATGATCATAAGTGAAACCACTTGAACTGTCTTCCCCATTCGGACCTGAAAGAATTCGTCAACATAGAACCCGTTTAATGGAAAACATTAAGCACTGGTAACGGTTCCAACACTCGTATAATGATATCTCTAAAAGCACGAGGCGGTTGTAGAATAAGAAAAGAATAAACAACAAATTTAAATTGACACTCTTGCCGATGGATGGTCTCTCTGCCGGAAACGTCTATTAAGTGATGACAAGAGACTCATTTGAGTGCCATTAAAAAAACACCAATGTTTTGTTTGATGTCCTTGATGGGTTTACTTTATCAAGCAACTGTATATTCCACAGATAATGAATAGTAATTCTCCAATGGGTACCGTTATATATACTGAGATTTTTTTATGGATCTGCTGAGCAAAATAAGTCACTGCTAGCAGCCAGGGCCATCTTCAATCTAATGAAGGATAATGTGGCCCCTATGCTGCCCAGCTTACCAAAAAAGCCGTATCTGTAAAAACGACCTTTATTCACCAATCTGCTCGAAATATTGATACCTATCTTTGTGCTCAGCAAAAAGTCCAACCAAACTCATATAAAACAACATATTTAATGCCGTATCTACAAAAATATTCACGGATTCTTGGAATTTACACCGCTTTAATTTATCTGTATAAACGGCGTTTCAGCTAAGGAATGAAATATGGCTATGATATGACAGAGGACTTTTTCATTAACAACAGGCAAAAGAAGTAGATTAGCAAAATTCTAGATTAATTCAACTGATATTTTAATTTCAAAATGTCATATCAATATTCTTATACATATTTTTTTTTGAAAAATTATTGTAAGTGAATTTGTTGCATTGTATATGAACATTTCACATTTATGTATTGAAAAAAATGTTTTACAATTATTTATAAATGGATAAAATGTACGAATATGTATGAAACGGAAAAACCGAATGGTTGTTGAAAAGCTAATTACTTTAACCAATAAAATTACTTGTCATGAATACGTATATATGAATCCTTCATTTAACCCAAGACTAATATATAAGTACAGTCAATAAAATAAGTAGAATAAAAATATAGTTACATAGAGATACATTGATAACAAACAGATAGTAATCAGCACAACACTATATATACATACATATACACACACATAAATAAAAGTTAATAATAGGTATCATCATCGAGGTTTGCACTCACTCAACAGAAGTCTCTTCAATTTAATTTTAAATACAGCAAGAGAGGATGAATTTTTTATGTCCTCAGAAAGTTCATTGAACTTATTTAGTCCTCTGAAAAAAAACTGAATTTTGCGATTTTTTTGTTTTCACATTTGGAATGAATGAATTATTTCTATTTAGGGTGTTGTAATTGTGGTGTTCTGATACGAAATATATTTTTTCCCTCAGATATGGTAAAGCACTACCTGTTCTTATTTTAAAGATGAAGATCAGTGTTTGATATAGTAACATTTTTTCTACTCGTAACCAGTCAAGCGTAATCAACATTTCATTTATGGGTGTTCGCTTAGAGCAGGATAATATTATTCTAATTGCTCGATTTTGCAATTTCTGTAATCGTTTCATTTCATTTTTAACCGACGAAACCAAAAAGGAGGAGGTTCTCTATTCGACCCGTATATTTTATGTTTTTCCATCATATTTTTTTATATATGATCACGCATAACTTTTTACTGAGGCGTCCGATTCCGATAATTCTTTTTTCAGTGGATAGGGTGTACTCCGAATTTGGTCCCATTTAAATTTAAAAGATGAAATCCACCCCTAAGGGTAGCAAAATGAAGGATATTGATTACTCACCCTCTGAATTCTGGTCCGTTAACCGATTCTATCAGCTATAACTTTGTACTGGGATCTTCGATTTGGATGATTCTTTTTTTATCAGATAGCGTATACCTCATAGTTGATCAAATTTGGATTTAGAATGGAATTATCCGCCCTCACGGGTAGAAAAATAGGGGATAATTGATTTTTCACTTGTGAACATTGGCACACATATGTAGTTGACAATGACAGATCGCTAGTGTCATTATCACAATGAATATATTCTATAAGAGGATGGAATGATATACAAAGTAATGAAATAAACTAACCAGAACAACAAACATAATTTATATTACAACAAATAGTGAAAGTAGATAATCATATTATTTAACTGGTAATAGTTGGAGTAAGGTGGGTAAGTATTTTGGAAGTATTAAAAAAACAAGCGGTTAGTAATTAGTAGATTTCAGCCACAAAAAATTGAAAAATAAAAACTTTTCAACAAAAAATTAAACCGACGAAATACATAACTGAAAATTAAAAAATAAAATAAACCTATTTAGTCTTAATAATTAGGCTCCTAAACTAATGTAAGTAACTAATTTTGAGTCGGCACCAAACAAACAATCAACGAAGATCATTAAATAACTTCAAAAAAATTATCAGAATGTCACCGCCCACCTCGATGCCATCATTTTACGCCTTACCCAATTCATTTGCTTGTTTGTTTGGCGCCGACTCAAAATTAGTTACTTACATTAGTTTAGGAGCTTATTTATTGAGACTAAGAAGGTTTATTTTATTTTTTCTTGTCAGTTCCGTATTTCGTCTGTTTAATTTTTTGTTAAAAAGTTTTTATGATAACTATTTGTGAATGTATTTTCTGACGATGATTGAATGTATTTTCTGACGATTTTGTATATAACAAATATTTGAACTTTTTCTTCCTCACTGTAAACCATTTTGATAATTTCATTAAAGAAATGTCACTAAACAAACATAATATAGTTGTAATTTTCATAGCTCACTTTAAAAATGTTAACTTTCATAGGATAGGATTTACAGTAAAAACTAGTCTAACCAAGTTATTCGACGTTTAATAACACAAAAACGGTATAAGATAGGAGTAACATATGGTATATTTTTAAAATCAGGAAAAAATTATCATTCCAAAATTTCAATAATGTAGGGAGTATCCCATTCAAAAAATATAGTTTTATCATCTGCAATCTGCGTGCTAATGTATTTCTGATAGTATTTTATTAAAATTCAGTCATGAGCACAAAACTTTTACATTTAACTTGTTTTTCTATAGTAGGCAATGATAAAAGGTGGGTAATTTATAGTGACTAACCCAGTACAAAATCAATATCTGACGAGTTTTGTGGTATATAGTCTATTCTGTTCAAAAAAGTTCAATTAAGAAATCGTTTATAATTTGTTCACGGAATGTATGGACAAAATTAATGCTAATAAAATAAAAACTATAACAATGGACGTAATTTTGGCTTATTTGGCACGATCAACAGACATTGTTAAATCCTATACCCTGTGGAACATGTATTCTATGATGAAAATTACCATTTTAGTGAAGAAGAATGTGAACATACACACGTTCCCAAAGGTTATTGCATTTTTTCAAGTAAGAACGCTGGTTGTAAACCAAAAAAATTGAAAGATTTTAGCAGCAAAGACATCAACAAATTTATTAGGGAAGTAGGCAATGAAACCTCACGATTATTGGAAAAATTTCTACATATCCTACAACCAACAACTATTTCGAATATAACAGAAAACGGTTCCATTTCGAACAAAACATAAACTTCAAGGAATCAAACAATAGAACGACGGCAGCATCTTTGTGAGTTCCAACGTCATTTCTCTATTCCACTGACACACTCACCTAGGTAAAAATCCAGGAGATCCATTGAAAATCCTTGCGTTACAAATCGCGCTTGGCCATGAAACTGTGTCACATCTGGTCGTTAGGAGTATTTCGAATCGATCCGCAAAATTCTGATTAGTTTTGCTCCGTGAATTTCTTACGAGAATCCTAAACTGCATCTGTCTATAACGAATTAGCGTTTTTATTCCTTTGCTTGGTTCGGGAATTTCAGACGGATACGTTTTACGGTTTTCATTCGAATTCCGTCTTGAGAGGCATTAGTAACACACGTTTGCTTTTATAGACGGATTTGAATTCGGGCAAAGTATGTTATTTCTGCCACTCAGGTTCTCAAAAGATGAAATTGCTTCGAATAAAACTTTTGTGATGGTTGTCTTCATATTGTTCTGAGGAATATTGTGATGGAAGAGAAATAATAACGTTCATCCTTCCAGAATAACATATCGAAAGAGAGGTATGATAACAATAAATAAATAAGTTATTTATTCTCAAAAAGAAACCTATATAGGGTATAATATAACGCGATCTATATAAAGAGTACTGAAAGTAGCATGATTCTGAAAATTTGTAGAGACGGTGAAGGAAATCTCTAACTAAAATATTTTCTTTTTTGTGGCGTTTCCGGTTTCTCTGGGAGTGACGTCATCTTTGTTATTTTCAATAGGACACCCTGTACGTTATGAATTTTTTGGATTCGTTTCGAAATTCTGATTCAAATCCATGTATCATACCCTTTTTCTAGAAAAAGTTACAAATTCAGGCTATCGAACATACGCCATTTTAATGTGAATTACTATTTTCAGGATATGCAGTGACGGAATCATGAATATCAAAGGTTGAACGGATCACTCCCCATAATCACATCCACTGAACAATTTACAGGGTGCCCAAAAAAGTGAGCCCAGAAAGTGAATGAGAAACATTGAAAATCTATTTTTTTTTTCAAATGGAAACCCTATTGATTCAACTCCATCATGGAAATGAGCCCTAGTTCTTATTCACTTCCCTTTACCGAAAACCCATAATTTCGGAAATATTCCATGATATTACTTACATAATTCTGCATATTACCTGCCTGAAATTTCTAGTAAGCTGAGCATGTATATCCACAAATCAATTGAAGTTGTTTATTGTCAGATTCATCATCTGAAACAGTGCAACATGGCTCATGTTGGGTATAAGTATAATAATCAAGATTTCGTTAATTTATTGAGGATTTGTGACGAATGTAATAAGGTTTTCACAAGAATATGTGATACTTTTGCTACATGATATCCAGGAACACCAAAACCATCTCCAGACTTACGAACTATGGATCCTTCAAGAGGAATATTTTGATTTCTAAATTTAACACATAATGACCTCAAATCATCAGAAATATACTTTTCGAAACTTCCTAACTTCCTCATAACAAAACTACCTAATGATATCTGGATAAATTATACAGAAAGACAAACGATTTCCTACAATAAAATATTCAAAGATATAAAAATTAAAAATATCAACAAGATAAATAGATTAAAATTTTCTTTCCAGAATGATATCAATACAAAAAGCACTTGGCTCAAAAATTTGACTGATATAATTATACCAAATGATATTGAACATTTTCTTGCTTTGGGATTCAAATTCAGTTTACCTCCTACTACAAGAGACGTATCGATTTCAAAACTTTTGTCTGATATCGAATCACTAATAAGTGGATTCAATAATGAGAAAAAAGATATTTTCAGAGCAAAAATAACAAATATGGTTACTAACTTTTTTCAAAAACCTCAAAAAAATGAAACAACATTCAATTTTCTTTATAAAAAAACCAAATAATTTTTCAAAAACCATCCTAATCTTATTTTAACAAAATCAGATAAAGGTAATGTAACAGTCATTTTAGAAAAAACTGAATATATAAAAAAATCTCATGATATCCTTGATGACGAAAACTCTTACACCAAATTAAATAGAGATCCTACCTCAACTATTGAACAAAAAGCAAATAAATTTATTTCAGAATTAAAAAAATCAAAAATGATCACTGAAGAAGAAGCAAAAAAATGTATGATATACAGTTCTGTATCACCAAAATACTATGGTTTACCCAAAATTCATAACCCAATCATGAAACTCAGACCTATCATTTCATCTATTGACCCAATAGCAAAATATCTAAATTATTCACAGACATCCATATGACTTTGAAAATAAGTTTTATGTTAAAGATTCTTTCGAGTTTTCTGAATTCATCAACGAAAAACAACTTCCACAAAGCTATGTCTTGATAAGCCTAGATGTTGTTTCCTTATTCAGTGACATACCGATAGAATTAGTGTTGAAAAGTATAACTAAAAGATAGAGTAATATTTCACAAACAAAATTTTTAGAAATCATTCAATTCATATTCAAATCTAGTTTCTTTTCGTTCGAAGGAAATTGCTACAAACAAATTCTTGGAACACCTATGGGAGCTACCATCTCACCAATCATTGCTTCGTATGTAATGGATGACCTTTTCGAAGAAATATTACCACAATTGACCTTTGAAGTTCCATTTTTTAAAAAATTTGTAGATGATATTATTTGTGCAATACCAATAGATAAATCCGATGAAATTTTAAGAAAAGTAAATAACTACAATAAAAATTTACAATTCACAGTTGAATTGGAAAAAAATAAAAGTATTCTATTTTTAGAAACTAGAATAATTCGTAGAGAAAACAATTCACTAATCACAGATTGGTATATAAAACCAACAAACTCTGAAAGATACATAAACTATCATTCCTTCCACTCAAAAAGAATGAAAATAGATTTATTCTTGCATGAAAAAAAGAATCTAGATGTTGGTTCATCCTTCATTGAAAAACAAAAATTTTAAAATTCCCAGAAATTTTTTACTAGATTATTTACAATAGAATTATTTTCAATACCAACTATGATAGACAAATCAATAATGATGACACAAATAATCAAAATTCAGAAAATAACAATGAAAGGATAATTTATTTTTCAATTCCTAATATAGGAATTATATCATCAAAAAAAAAAAACACAAAAAAATATCAAGACTATTGGAAATTTAAATACGAGGTTAAAAGATCCCACACCAGATTTGAAAAAATCAAATGTTGTCTACAGCATACCATGTAACAACTGTGATTTGAACTATATTGGTACAAGTTCAAGAACTTTAAATAATCGTATTATCTCTCACAGAAGTGATATAAGACTCAACAAGAAGTCATGTGCATTAGCTCAACATGCTATTGAAACAGGCCATAAAATATCATTCGAGGAAGCACAAGTTTTACATTCAGAAAAAAATTTCTCTAAAAGATTATTTCTTGAAATGATTGAAATTAATAAATCCAATCAAAATATGAACAAAAAAACAGATATCGAAAATCTTAGCAAAATCTATAGTTATCTTCTACAAATGGATTAAAACTGATGATTCTCAAAGAATATTATATAAACATTAACACACCCACTACATATTTTATATTTTTCTGACGATTAATCATAGGTTGTCATTTCAAATCCTCCAATGTCACTCGAAGCGTCAAATTCCGACAAATTTTTACATATTTTACGTTTTTTTTGAAGTTAATGTTCATTTATCATCCACTCAGATTACTGTAAGTACTTCCTTCATTTCAAGTATTTTTCTCAAAATAATGTCATTTACATATTTTAGGACCCTGAAGAAGTTTCAAAATTGAAACGAAAGCTCGGTCCATCGTATTAAAGAGTTTTTCATAGTTCAACACTTGTGCTGACTGAAGATCCCCGTTATTCCCCACTGTTCATACCAATTTTCAGTCTTTATTTCTAAATTATTTATATATATATATATATATATATATATATATATATATATATATATATATATATATATATATATATATATATATATATATATATATATATATATATATATATATATATATATTATGTTTAGAAGTACGTGTTAAATGTTCAAAGAGTAGAAATGAAAATTATAAACTGAAAAAGCACATAAATAACAAATATTCATATTTAGTAATTTATGATATGAAGAACAGTTGAGAAATTGCATCATAGTTTTTTTCGGAACGATTAGAAATAGTCCCGGCATTTTCCAAACAGTACGTGAGTCCATCAGAAAAAGAGCAGAAGCATGAATATTTGCAGGAAGTTCACATTTTGAACATCTGATTTAATTTATTTCTTTGTGCATTCACGGTATTTTTGTGTCAGCATCCCAAAATGTATTGAGATTACTTTAATTTCATAATTTTACCGCTTGAAAATTATTCTCTTGGATTAATTTTTGTTAAAAGTTACTTAAATTGTTTTTTCTCGTACGTGGTCTAGCGAGATGCAAATGAATGAATTTTATTTTTTTATGCGAAAACAGTTCGTCAAACGAAAAAACTCAGGAGACCGTATTTGCTCACAAAGAAATGGGGATTTCAAAAATAAATTTTACATCAGGAAGAAGCAGTGGCGTATCACTTTTCCCTTTAAAATGATTCAGTGCAAATCCCGCACGAACGCCACTGGCATGAATGAACAATTAGGTTGTACAGCAGAAAATGCCGTTTGATGCATAGAAGATGCTCAGCACGTTTTACAGGAATACCTAAGGTTATACCAAAGTTATCATAAAAAATTGATTTTTTTCTTAAAACTACAGCACCCTGTAGTTCAAAAGGTAAGAACTTCAGGACATATGTTCATGAGAAGTTTTTTCTTAAAATATACCCAAGAATAACCTCTTTGAATATCAGCATGTTATTAAGAAACACCCTATATGAAATACACACGTCAATAAATGAGAATGCGGGGCGGAGAGTTCTGAAGCAATATAAGTTTTTTCCGTAAAATCGAAAATTTTGCAAGAACTGGGTGATGATGACCCTGATAGAATATAATTTTAAGAACTGATGGTTAACATGATTGGTGCTGCGTCTGGAACCATAAAAATGTTTGTTTTAGTGATGAGTGTACTTTCTTTCTGAATTGTCTGGTCAAAAAGCAAAACTGTCGTTATTGGAATGATGAAAATCCAGAAAATAATAAAAATCATTAGATTATTATTACTCAGGATTAAAATAGTTGTAGATGGGGATATGTTATTTCATGGCCACATTATATAAAATAAATACGTGAAATATAAATGACATTGATATAATCTAGCGAAATAAATAAAATATTATGAATGTACCTGCTTACTAATTTTTTTTATCATTTAAATTCACATAATGACGTCATCCTAGTATTAAATAAACGGGAGAAAATATAAAATACTTCAAATATTTTCATATCTAAAATTCATGATCCCTCATTATTGAAATGACATTCATATAAACGCTCATAGGCTAGGGGTGTATGACCTGCCAGGTATAATCCACCTGAAACATCCCACTTTCACTCTAAAAACCAGAAATACCCTGACAAAAGTAATTACTTTTATTATCGATTCAGTTGGGCTGGAAGTTGAATCAGAAGTTGCACTATAAATTACCACGAAAGGATTTCACCATTAATCTGATTTGAATAAATGTAGTTTATAAAGTTATAATTACATGCAATAAGGGGTAGAAAACTTTTGATTGTGCTAGTTCAATGCTTTCCCTACTGATTGAATTCCGATATAAAGAAGAGGGATTGACCTGCTTGAACCAAACGAAACGATTTTCAATTCGGAACAATCGAATCAGTACTCGACCAAAAAAAAAAAGAAATGTAACAACAACAAAAAAAACGCATGCAACGCAGTACACGTGGCAGAAGTGAAACTTATTTGGCGATCTAAACCTCGATTTGTAAGCCAAACAATTTTTATTTCCTACCAAAACTTCGTTAATCCTGGGTTCTCAAAATTTGGATGAATTTGAAAAAAATAAAATAAATTTTGAATGGATGCAGCCGATACTTGATGAAAATCTATATAGAAGTAAACAAAAGAGTTACTTTATATTTCTTTTTAATTTTTCATTTGTTTTTCGAATTTTCAACCACTGAAATTAGTTATAATAATGTCATTTTATAATACTATATTGGTATTATTATTTTCGTATATATATATATATATATATATATATATATATAAATTCATTGGTTATGTAGATACAAACAGACAAAATCCAATAAAGTACCTATGATTTCTTTCGATATTCCTGCAATATATTACATACTTAAGTGTATGACACTATACTATTCTATACTGCTACACTATTCCCTTTTCACCATTCTACAGAGGGAGAAAAAAAAATAAAGTAGTGGAGAATTGAAAATGAAAAATGAAGCAGAACTGTTAATTTCTATGAACAATTTTAAAGGAAAAATGCTTATAACTGAGGCACTTGAAATACATTCAGGCATACAATCAACTTTGTAACAAATCAGTAGCAAAATCTACTAAGAAAGCACTTACCAAGAATTGGAGGTATGAGTCCCAACTCTTCACTTCACTAGCAGTGAAGAGGCCGAATTTTGCAAGACATCCACTTAAAACTAACCACAGAACATACTCATAACAGGTATGTTATCTTCAAGTGGGAATATTCATGGAACTGTCACATTCTCGGTTTGAATACAAAAAAACCACATTATTTTGAGTGAAAATATTCTTTTTCTGTTTATCAAAAAGACTGAGAATAATCTATAAATATTTATTTTGGAACAGTTCTAATATTGTGCATGAGCAAGCAAATTCAATGTTTTCAATTTTGATTGGTTGAAGAGTATTACTAGAATAAGATAGATATCACAGGCATGGGTTGTTTCAAGTGATATTACCATAAAAAACAACAATCTAACTATTTTTGTACACATCATTTATCATTTGTTCATTTTACAATCAATCTTTCTAACATGAACAGTATATTGTCATCAAGAAAACAACTAGATAGCGCAGCTGCAATCTCCCTGAGATTGAGAGAATCATCTCAACATAGGCGTACCGACTGTGCTGGAAAAAAGGGAAGAAAAGGAGAGGTAAAGTGTATAGGAAAAAAAAGGGTAACAAGCATCATAGCCGGAGTTTTCTTTTGTTATGTCACAAACTTACTAACAATCATATACAACATAACAATATATATATATATATATATATATATATATATATATATAATATATATATAAATATATATAAATATATATATATATATATATATATATATATATATATATATATATATACATATACATATATATATACATATTTGATAAAAATAAACAGAAATAAATCAATATGTAAAACCATTTGGATTTGCATTTATAATTCATTTCAACTCATTTTTAATTATTTTCAATTTTTTGTCCATATGAAATATCAATTTGATCGTTGTATGCATGTTTGTCTGTTTTTAAGGCAGTTTTCTACTGGGGACATCGTATAACAGAGACAAAATTGAGCTTACTAAACACAAATGCATGATAGACACAAAAATGAGGTATAGATGTTCACAAAATATCTACATGTTCACATCACCTAACATTGTTGAGGCGGAGTTTGCAAATGATTCAATGTGTGAATCAAAAATCAGTTTGGAGTCATATATAATGCCTGAATTTATATATAGAATATTGCATCGGAAAGGTTCGAGCAAGGGGGGGGGGAGGTTTCTTGTGTTATGGTTCTTCAGACAATTTATAGAGACTTATTTATAATTTATTGTTTGAAATTTTCATTATAACGTTTCGCCTGGAGGCCCCCAGGCTTCATCAGATTTCTACAACACATATTCCGTTTTAAAATGGCTTTTTGTTCAGCACATTGTGCTGTTTGGAGGTGTTTCCTTTCTTTTTCACCATTCTAGTAAGAAATAACAGTGTTTCGAAACAAATTTGGTATCTTTTGTTCTTATATGAGTTGATCGTATGGTTTGGAGTGAACTGAAATTGACATATGTATATATGTATATATATATATATATATATATATATATATATGGAAAAATATATAATCGTTGAAAACGGTTTACTCAAAATCAAATAATAAATTGTTTGAATAACTTGGAAGATAGAATATTTAGTGAAGTTGAATTACTAGACCCAAAACAATTGTTTCCTTCTTAGTACTATCAAATTAAATCAACTGACATCGAATTCAAAAACCCCAGACAATCAATATTACACAAGACCGCCTGAAAAATCAAGAGATGATTTTTTCTAGAACCAAAAATGTTCCAATTCCTACCTGTCAAAATCCAGAATGCCCACAAGTCATATATATTTCTAAATACTGTTTCAAAAGAGTTAATAGCCTTACTAATTAGAAATGCAAGTCACTTACTCATTGAAGAAATAATTTCACTCGTAACTTGCTCTCTTAATTTTTTTATGCTCTCATTTCATTATTCTCAGTATAGAAGTTGATATTTCAGATTTTTCTCACGTTTGTCCAATTTATTTCATTTCACTCTTATTATCTCCCCACATGGGCATGTCTACAGTGGATTCGATAGGTTCATATATCAAATAGTAGGTACCCATTAGATATGGTAATTTTTTTGTAATTTGACTCTTTGTTAATGCCTATTGAAGACGAGTCATTTTCAATATGTTCTGACGCCCGATTTGACTGATTACACAATATCGCGATTTTAACACATTTAATTTGGATTTCCAGGAAATTGTTTCATTCGTTCCAATTTCAACAAGTGTCTCCATTTGAATCCAATAAAATACGCTTTCCCATAAAACTTCTCTTCCGTGCCAAAAAGTCAACAACACCGAAACTTCTTCCATTCCCTTTTTATTCCTTGTTATATGGTAATAAATCCAGCGATTATGATGAAAATATTGCGATAAGATTAATACTGATTTATAAACGTGCATAAACCCCGTGAAATTCCCTTTCGGATAAACGACTATTTCATGCAAATTTAATCACTTAAACCTAGTTTGCTTCGCCAAAGTTTTCAGTTCATTCCATTGCGGGGAATTGGTTCACATGTAAAATATGTATCCGCAGTAGTTTGTTGAAATTTGGATGAAAGCTGAGCTGAGCGATCACAGTCAATCATCAATTTTCGATTAGCGATCAACATACGAACTCATATAAGTGGTATATTGTACAACGGACATTGAATGCCACTTATTTTTCAGTTCGAAAATTGTAGTGTTACAGTAAGTATACGGCTAAAAATTATCCAATCCATGATTACTACTACAACCATAAAACTTTTATAGGATATAATAGGAACCTAGAGACGAAACTTGGGGTTTGCATTCAATTCAGTCATTTTCAACCACCAGACGAGCCTACTGGGTGGAGTTTTTAGTGGGTAGCATGGAGACCAGTGAACCCTCCACTACAGCAAAACAAAACCACAACAGAAATATACAATGTAGTGAATAGCTAGAAGTCAGGAACACAATTTGCAAGGCATTCTGGGGCCCAAATTTCTAAAGCATGGATTTCTGCTTGAAAAAAACTGTTGAAGTTATGAGGGACTGAAAATAGGATTCGTTACTTCCACTCCAGCCCTCTAGATTTCGGATCCCTGGCTGACTGCTACACTTTCTGCAGCTTGATTTTAGCCCAGTACTGTTGGATTTTTTCCACCATAATAATGATGCATAGGTAACCATGGGTTCATGATCTCCTACCACTGTTACTAAAGTCAAGTGAAACCCGGAGGCTCTTACTCATTGGACATCAAGTAAGTGGGCAACAGCCATTCACGAATTCATAAATTTGACTAGATAAGGACTAGAGACCGGTCTCTAGCTCTTTCCATGATGATGGTTTTCAAAAATAGCCCAGAAGAGAAGTTTGAATCTGAATTTGGAAAAATGTTAATTCCTATAGAAGGTGCAGCTTTCACTTCCCACTGTGGATTGTTAAGTAGCCCATCACTCCAGGGAGTGCCTGGGACGTTTGAAGCGTGAGGGGTCGTGCGTGTTATAATCAGTGGCTTCCCTCACAAGAGGGTTCTCGTGGGATCGCAATCGAATACTTTCCGATTGCGGTCTCTGATAATACTCCTGATGGAAGGCAGGTTCAAGTCTTCGAGGATCTGATCGTTCCGCACATACCACGGAGCGTTCGTTATCATCCGCAGGACTTTCATTTGCGTCATTTCCAGGACGCGAATGCTTGTCCTGCAGGTTTGGCACCAGGCGACTGAGGCGTACAAAATGACAGGTCTGAACATCATTTTATAAATCAGAACTTTGTTTTTCAGGAAGAGTTTACTGTTTCTGTTGATGAGTGGATATAATCTGCAGATCTTCTTTGCAATTTTGTCCTTAATAACTTTGACGAGTGGTCACCAGGTGAGCCGACTTGTTCTGACCATTTTATCTCCCTTCCAGCTTGTTTCTCTAACGTCCCATCGAAATTGCCTGCGTTTTGTCAGGATTAAACTTTATCTTCCACTCCAGGTACGACTGCTGGAGGTTGTTTAATGCATTCTGGAAGTAAACGTCACCGATCAAGTAGTTGGCTGAAGAGGAAAGCAAAGCTGTATCGTCACGTGTTCACTCCTTGGAATATCGGATGTATAGAGGGCGTATAATAAGGGAGACAACACTGCCTCCTGAGGAACGCTGGCCTCAATTCATCTCGAACCCGAGAGAGAATTGCCGACCTTCATCTGAAATGTCCTACCCATGAGGAACGACTTCACCAGGCTCCGTGACAGATGGAAGTCAATGAGTTTGGAGAGTAAGCCCTCATGCCCAACTCTTTCAAAAGCTTTGCTGATATCTAGTATATATGGGCACTGTTATTGACATTCAAAGATGTTATGGCGTCTTCCACCAGACTCAGAACCTGAAGCTTGGTGGAATGAGCACGTCTAAAGCCGAACTGCTCATTCGGTAGGACACTTCTGTCCTCCACTTCCTCGTCAAGCCTTTCTAGAACGACTTTTTCAGCCAACTTAGCTGAACTGCACAGCCGACTGATCGGTCTGTAATTTTTCGGGAGGGTCGGATTCTGTCCTTCCTTTGGAATCATAACTACGATGGCATGCTCTCACCTTCGAGAAAATCTCTCAAGGCGTAGAAAATTATTGAAGTGACTGCACCTGGTTATCCGGAAAATACGATTATTCCGTCATAACCAGTTGCTCTTTTAGGATTTAAGCCTCTTATATGTGCCTTGAGTTCATCCATCGGAGCCGGACGAATGACATCATGATTGGGTTCTCTTAGAGTACGACGAACCCAATCTTCCAGCGAAAGCTCTCGATCCAGATCATTATCTCGATGCTCCAGTCAATCTAAATTGCCTTTCCAGCGAGTCTGCAAAGGCTTGAGCTTTGGATCCAGGGTCATAGCACATACCGGCCTCACCATAAATAGGAGGAAAATCAGACTTTTCTGTTTTGAAATTTGAAGTTGATCACTGTTTTCTAAATTTCGAAGTGTTGTGCCAAATCTCTCTTTACTGAACTCTGATATGTTTTCTCTAACCTACCTTTTCAGTTTGTCGGATTCTGTCCGCAAGAAACAGACTCCTTCGATGAGCCCTCTCTGCTCGATTCCGCTCACGAATAAGATCTTTGATACGTCGAGACAATTCATCGTGGAGGTTACCATGGGATTGTTCGGTATGACCAATATGTAATTTTATATTATACTCAGCGGCACGTCTGGTTTCCGCTGTAACCTTGGAAAGAACAATATTGATGTGACTGTTCCATGTTAGTCTTTGGTCGATTATAACGCTCAAATATTCGACAACTTTGGAAAATGTTAGCTGAAGTTCATTCAGTGTCGAGGCTTTTAATTCATACTTTTGCCTTCTTGTGAATGAACCAGCACAGTTCTGGATTTGAATTTAGTCCTTCTTTCCGCACCGGATCCTGACTATTTTTAGGGGTGTCTGCCTGCGCTTGAATATTATCCCCTTATAGTAACGGCCAGGTAATCGGCGTAGCCTTGAGTCGTTTTCCCATATTTCTCCTAGTTTTTATAAATGATCTTCCGAAATTTGGTACAAAAGCTTCCATTACTGTTATTTTTGCTGATGACACTAATATCTTGGTATCTGCGGATACTATGTTTGAAGCAATTTACAGAGCTCAGGTAGTTACAGTTCGAATTTCTGAGTGGTGGTCCACTGCTGAATACTGCCTAATCTCAAATGATCAACTTTGTTACTAAAAATACAACAATGGATATAAGCTATTTGTTGAATTAAATAATGAAAATATGGATCAAGTAAATTGTACTAGATTCTTAGGGGTTAATATTGATAATAAACTTAGCTGGAAGTACTATGTTGATAATGTTAACCTTGAGCGAGTCATACTTACTTACTACTTAAGCTCAGTAAACATATATATTTACTTCGTCAGTTGAGCCTGTGTCCCTCGGTGTTCCCAAACTTCTATACCATAGTTTAATTTGATCAGTTATTTCCTATGGCCTTGAACAATTGGGTTCATCAGCTAGAGTTTATATAGTCTTTGTTATTAACAAAAAGGCTATGAGAATTTTAGCAGTTGCATCGATAAGTGAACATTGCAGGCCATTAAATCGTGTATTAAAATTCATTGAAGAGGCCTCATTTGTATATTCACCAAACATTGATGAATATTTAAATAGTATATTGTTTAACAAGCATGGAATGATACTCATTTCCCACGAGTATGATGTTTGCAGCATGAGCCGTAGGCGAGTGCTGCAAATCATACGAGTGGGAAATGAACATTCCGTGTGAGTTATACACTATACTTTTTCCACGGCTTTAACATAAAATAGTGAAATGAATTTACAACAGATACTTGAACTTCAATTTTAATTGTATAGAACATTTCCATTTACAATTAAAAACATATTGAATAACTGCACAATTTTCTGATTCACATTTTTTTAAATTGACCCATTCGCAATATTTACAGTTATATTATTACAATGATTGAATGTGATCTGTGAAGCATTTGGGCATTGCAATGGCACATTTGATATTTCTTCATTTTCAAAATTATATGACATTGAAGTAGATGGCAGGTTTTCAGATTCATTAATCGAACTCACAATTTTATTGGCGATGTCATATTTATTTTTCATTGACTCGTCAATATAACTCTCCGCAACTGTGGTTGATTTCCAACCTCCATGTCGCTTAAGTGAGGTGATATCTTCGCCAGCGTCTATTAGGATTGTTGCTGATGATCTCCTGAAGCAATGACCAGTGTATAGTTCAGGATTTGGAAGTTTCAAGTATTCAGCTATTCGTTTTCCCGTATAACCAATTTTATTAATACCAACTCTTTGTATTGAGCATTTTCCTTTTTGATAATTCAGAAAAAGATAATCTTGTCCAACGTGTCCAGGACGGAGCTCCCTGTATTTCTTATAAATATCATAAAAAACACCTGTTATAGTGAATTTTCTTGGAATTTTGGTTTTTGTATTTGGCATTTGTACAAGAATTGCTGTGGAACCCAAATCTCTACAATCTGTTGTTTTCATTTTGTAAAGTTCATCCCTTCTAGAAGCACCCATAATCCCCATGATTAAAAGGACCTGAAAAAATAAAATAAATAATAACCTATTCAATAAAAAAAAATGCAGTGCGTGGGCTCGAACCTTCAACTCCTAGTAAAAGTGATAATTGCGCTAGCGTTCTACCGCTGAGCTACTTTGCTTAATGTCGTATAATGTGCAGACATGATATAAGTAATGAAGTATTAATTGTGATTTTTTTCAATCTGAGCCAATTCACTCAAAAAAATTATAACTTACCTTATCAAGTAAATGTATGTCATAAGGAGCGTTTTTTATAAACTTATCTACAGTCTACAGTTCTGTTGATATTCATCATGGTCCTTAACATGGAATATTGCGCCCATGAAGTTGAGGATTTAAATTTCTGAGACAATTCATCAAGTATGCAAGTAATACATCTTCTGAAGTTGACGCGGTGACCTTTTCCTTTTGCCAATATGTGAAAGATTTGTAGGCTTTTTCATATTTCTCTTTCGATACTTCCGGAATCAAGTTTATACATGCCTGATTTGCGGCTGCAATTATGTCTGGAGGAGTTAGTTCGTCAATTTCACTGCTCATCATACCTTTAAACTTTGACAAGTTTTGATGAATTTGAATTGACAGATGTCTTCAGTTTTCCTTGCTTTCCATGGGAGACGTGATTTGATGACCAACAATAACACAATGACTTCATTGTGTTATCAGATAAGGAAATGAAATTGAAAACATACAATGTACTTCAATTGTCTAGTCAAAAACAGTTTGAAAAAGGCAGTTTAGTATTATAGCCGTAGAAAAACAGTATTTCAATTGAACAAAACAGCTCCATGAACATTTTACAAGAAATATATATCAACTACATCAACCGTATAATAGATTGACAGTATATCAGAATCAGCCCATGTGCTTCAAAAGTACTTTGACAAACTCCAGGACGTGATCACAATATTCTCATATGAATTGTACAAATGAATATATGTCCGGAAACGCTTCGTTTCCAAGATACAGGGTGTTCAAGTTTTATTTTAATTTTAATTTTCGTTTTTTCAAATAACTTCGAAATACTGACCTTAATCAAACAAAAATTGGTATTGAGAGGTTTTTTGACGTGTCGAATTCGAATCTGATGTTTTTATTGCTCTTTATCGTAGGGGGCGCCACCTACACGTCTTTTTTCTCAAGATTCATTAATTTTTTTAGCGTACTTTTAGCACATTTTTCAGTAACAAAATCAATTCCTCTATCATATCTACGTAAAAAAGCTACCCTTGTTACAAGTCGCTATAAGCAACCGTTTTCTAGATATTTGGACTTGAAAATTTCAAGTCGATTATTTGATAATCGATGCGTGTTGAAGTTATTACAATTAATTTGCATTTTTCACAAGAACGCTTAGGAAATTAATTTGTTCGTTTGTTTTCATCACTATGGAATTGAATATCTATGGGCCTGCAGTGAATGCTTAGACTCTCTTTGTTCATTTACGAAACAGTCAATTGAACATTCCACATTATCTAAATGTTTATTGCACGCAGCAATTGCCATTGTTTTCTCAAGACTCTGGGCTGTTCCACAAGTGCACGAACTCTTATGTTTATTAATTGGCGGGCCCGAATAAACAAATTGCTCATGGACTTATGAAACCCAAGCATAACTTCGGAATCACAAGGAGATGTACAAGTGAAAAACTTTGCGACATACCTACATATATTCCACTCGACGGAATCCCCGAAGACGTATAAATACTAACTTTGCAACCACTAACGACAACTTTATAAAGCGTAAACTCGCATGAATAAACAAAGTGGATAAACTCACTAAACACTTCGAGTTGGAGGCTGATGTATTTTATAGAAAAGCAGAACTTTTCGGAGCAATTCCTTTGACGTGGGTGAGGCCAGGCTGGAGAGGATGCAAAATAGTTGACGGCATTCCTCCCACGTTCTCGATGCATGTGTCCGACATTCAAGCATGGGAGACGTGACTCACTTGAAGAAAACAGGGAAAACTTCTCCTGAGGGGTTGCTGTCCTGACAATATTGTATAAGTTTTTCCTCGGAAATTTCAATAAATATGAGTGAATGTGGAAACCGTTATGAATCCTTTTATTTATAATAAATAGTGTGTGGATCCTTGATTCCAAATGTAGATATTGTATGGATCCTTTCATTTCAAATTTGGGTAATGCATAGTTTCTAAAATAAATTTTCATCACGAATTTCGATTTGAGAATCAGGAAAATAAAAGTATAGAAATGTTAAAAAGACAATTAGGACTATATTCTACCTGAATTTGAAATAACGAATCCTACTCACTTGAATTCAAAATGGAGAATCCATATACTACGTATATTCCTGTCAAAGGTTCCATACACCAGCTAGATTTGAAATTATATGACCATACACTGGCTGAATTCGAAATAAAAATCACATACACTATTGAAAAGGGAAACATTCTCAATTGAATATTGATAGAAATATTTTTCTGTGAATTGAAAAATCCACGATTAAAATGAAGTTATTTTTTGTGAATGTCTAACAGGAAACAACTACTTCCCCGGCTAAAGACTGGAATATAAAATCAAATAACTATCGGAATGAAAATGCAAATTTTCAATTTCAGATTTTTTCTTTTGAGTTAGGGCCTTTTCAGAATATCTATCAGATGTAGTTCAATGTCCAGCGTGGCTTTAGCCGGGGAAGTAGTTGTTTTCTGTTAGACATTCACAAAAAATAACTTCATTTTAATCGTGGATTTTTCAATTCACAGAAAAATATTTCTATCAATATTCAATTGAGAATGTTTCCCTTTTCAACATGAATACCCCACAAGAGGTTATCTTGATGATGGAAGATAGTTACTAAGGTTTATCTTTCAGTCGCAGATGATTCCACATCTGATTTTATGAACATCCTGTTTATATTTTAACAAATCAATCTGTCATAACCCATGACAGGTTTTAATGTCAGAAAACACTAATTTCAAAGTGTCTCTCCAAAAGAAATGATTCTAACTTTTTCCATCTTTGCAAAGTGAGATTGCTTCTTGAAAATGTGTTTCCCATTTCTTCCGGTCTTCCTGATGATCGTGGAAGCGTGAAATAGATTTTCGTCGAGAAAAATGTATTGAAGACCTAGTGAATGCGATGTCTCTCCTGCGTCAATGTTACGAATTATTTCTGGTGAGTACTCTCTTTTGGAAAACATTCTTTTTTGCCTCATTCATCTTTATGAGTTCTTAATTAAGACTGGAATATAAAATCAAATAACTATCTGAATGAAAATGCAAATTTTCAATTTCAGATTTTTTCTTTTGAGTTAGGGCCTTTTCAGAATATCTGTCAAATGTAGTTCAATGTCCAGCGTGGCTTTAGCCGAGGAAGTAGTTGTTTTCTGTTAGACATTCACAAAAAATAACTTCATTTTAATCGTGGATTTTTCAATTCACAGAAAAATATTTCTATCAATATTCAATTGAGAATGTTTCCCTTTTCAACATGAATACCCCACAAGAGGTTATCTTGATGATGGAAGATAGTGACTAAGGTTTATCTTTCAGTCGCAGATGATTCCACATCTGATTTCATGAACATCCTGTTTATATTTTCAACAAATCACATACACTACTTATATAGGAAATGGAGGATCCATACCCTACATACATTGAAATGAAGGATGTAATCAGAAAATTGTAGATGAATAAATTAAATCTCGAATAACGAAAGAATGAATAAAAATAAGTATAGTTTTTACAATATCAATTGCAGAAGCATAAAAAAGTCTTGCGGCGAAATCCTGTGAGCAGCAGTGGCAGAGATAACTAATTTCATTTAGATATTTTAATATCCTAAAACGTATTTCGATCGGCACACACCAAGACCACAGACGCTACTGGTTTTTAATCTTCCAGAGCTATTAAAACACAAATATAACGCGTGATTTATGACCTCCTATCGTATAGCATTGATGTCCGACTTGATTGGCCCAGACGAATCGGTTGTAGAACAGACAGCAGTCACTCAAGTCCACGTTGACCAGCGGGCTCTTTGTGCCGACGGAGACTGTATACACGTAGTACAGATTATTTTTCGTTCCGTTTCTTCGCATGTACGCTCGTGTTAGCGAAGTGAGTTTTCATTTGCTCCCTATAGGAACAGCTTCTGCATTTGATATTGGATGGACACCGCCTCAAATTAATAAAATACTTTATACACCCGTTCATGCACCAGCGGAACAATGGGAAACACCAGAATTATCCAACTCTCAGGTATCACCATCTTTCAGTTTCCATTCGGTATTACCTCTTGTTTATCTCATGAATTTTTCTCAGGGAGAAAGCAGCATTTCTTCGTTATTAATTCAGTTCCTATCCCTCATAGACTTGCAGGACATGCGGTACACGGTCAATAACTAGGGATCATCTATTATTTGACGGACCTGAATAAATCATCGGGCATTTTCTTTCTTTACGTCTTTTTCCATAAAGTTGCTGTGTTGTAACTAAGGTTATAAACAACAGTACACTATTAACGTTAGAAAATAATATAATCAAATTACGGCGCAGACATAGGAAGGGGCCATTCCCTCATATGTGTCTGAAATATAACTATTTCTGGGTGTTTCACCATAATCTGATTATGGAAAAACTGTGTACAAGACCCAAACATCAATTTACCTCGATAAGTTATTATGTTTGGTAAATGACTTGAGGAAATAATACAATTTTCCAGCAATTAATTGTTTTTTGAATAAATAAACGAAAAAAAAAACCCAACAAGCTTTCATTAGTTGTTAATAAAAACAGAACTAAGAAGTTAAAAATAAAAATTATACAAAAAAATTAAAGACAGGTTTTTATACAAATGCACTTAAAAGGAAAAAAAATCTTTCAACAGATTCAAAAGCTTGCAGCGGATACTAAATAGGTAATCTGAATCTGTTACTCACAGAATAACCAAGATCAAATAATGAAAGAAATTATTTTTCCTTTTTAGTGCATTTGTATGGAAGCTTGACTTTAAAAATGTTTTTTTATATGCTCTTTTTCATATTGAGGCCACTGGCAGCCTAGCTGGAGATCGCATACTGCCATTGTGATTCGATAATAATAATAATAATAATTTATTGAATCCTTTAAGATCAAATACATGATATAGGATACGTCAAGAACACAAAAAGGTAGACAAATAATCAAAATACCAAAATACAAAATATAAATGTCACATATACACAGATAGAACTAACATTTTATCTGGAATTTAAAACAAATCAAATGTAAAATATAAATGTCATATATACACAGACAGAACTAACATTTTATTTCGAGTCAAAAAATTCAGAAATGCTGTAGAAACAGTTTTCTAACAGATATTTCTTCAATTTCGATTTGAACATATTTTTGTTTTGAATTTTCCTTAGATCAGTTGGAAGATTGTTGAAAAATGTAATTCCTGTATATGACGGACTGTTTTTAAAGAATGATGTGTTATGAGTTGGGATCCTGATGAGATCTCCGTTTCTAGTGGAATAGTTATGATGTTGGGAAACAGTGTCGTACATATGTTTCTGTTTCAGAAATAACATTATACATTTAAAAATATATATACATGGATATGTTAAGATATTGAATCTTTTAAAATATTCTCTACACGAATCTCTAATCTTTAGATTGAAAATGAGTCTGATGACTCTTTTCTGTAGAATAAATATTCTGTTGGAGTTGCTGGAGCTGCCCCAGATGTTGATATTACAGGAGATGTGGGAGTAGATTATGGCATAATAAATATTGATCAATTGAGTTATATCAAAAATATTTTTCAGTTGTAGAATGGCATAATAACCACTATTTAACTTTTTACAAACAGCATTTATATTTGCTTCCCATCTCATATCACTATCTACGAAAGTTCCGAGAAATTTAGTATTTTCAGATTGAGATTTTAATTAATCACATCATCCATCACTCTTACTTGAAAATTTGTTACAATTTTTGATCTGCGATAGAACTGCATACACACTGTTTTGTCTGAGTTCACAATTAAAGAATTTTTTTCACACCAGGTTGTGAATTCCTTTGACAATATATTCAATTTACCTTGGAGTTCCTCGGGACTGTCAGCATCAGCAGCCAAAGTTGAATCATCAGCATAGAGAACTATACATTGTGTGCTTATATGAAGTGGTAGATCGTTTATGAATAATAAAAAAATCAGTGGACCTAAGATGGAACCCTGAGGAACTCCCAGGTCCATAGAATAGAAATCAGACCTATGCTCTTCAATTTTGACAGATATTTTTCTAAGACGCATGTATGAGACTAACCACGACAGAAAATTACCACGAAATCCTAAAGAGTAGAGTTTGCTTTCGATAATGTTTAGGTCAATGGTATCGAATGCTTTCGATAGATCGAAAAAGAGTGCTCCAACATATTTTCCTTTATCTATAGAATTGTAAATATATTCAAAAAAGTTGTAGGAAGCACTTTCAATCGACTTTTCTGGACAAAAACCATGTTGGTACTTTGATAGAATTTCAAATCTGGTTAAGAATGCATACATTTTGTTATAGACACATCTTTCAATAACTTTACCTATCACAGTCGGTACTGTTATTGGTCGGAAATTACTCATGATAGATGTATCACCCTTTTTGAAAATAGGAGTCACTAAACCTGTTTTTAGGTAATTTGGAAATTCTCCTGACTCTATTGATCGATTTATAATCTTTGATTAACGTCTCAAATCGGCCTCTGCTTCAGCAGATGGAACTCTTTCAGCAATTTGCTTTAATTTTGAAGCAAACTGATTCAAATATATTGATTGCGTAGGTTAAGGAATCAAACCCTTCCTTTTGTACAACGTATTTTGCTACTGTTTTTATGGCAACTACAATTGGGAATTCAAAATAACGGATATTCCCTCTGGTGTCGATTTTTGAAACTTTACATACGTACATTGCTTACTTTTCCAAACATTAATGTTTATATGATTTCAGCCATTCTATACCTGGAACCTGTCGAATATCTTGTAATTGATGTTATTTAATAACATTCTTGTTTACCTGGTGGATGTTATGTGGACTATTGTACGTCCTCGAGTGAAAAAATGAGTGATTCAAGTTCAAATCATCATTGTTGAGTACCTCAATGTGACTCTTGGCAAAACGATACCATTGTATTGGAATAAGTTTTCATCATTTTCCGTGAGAAAATGAACGTAACGTTCTGGTGCAGTGCAGACTAATCTAAGATTGAGCGAGTCTATAGACAGATGATGGGCTCTTGCAGAAGAATACACTTCCTTCCCAAAATCTTTTTGTATCGTCTGTGGCCAAGAAAAAAAGTTTAAAAGGTCCTTCAAAGAGAGTTGAAAGGAAATAAAAGACAGTTCAGAAGAGAAAAAAGAGATATTATTCAACATACTGAAAATCATTCATCATTCATTATAGGAAAAGAGTGACCATATATGTATATCTAGGTGATAAGGACACATAGTTTACTTTTCTAAACATTAATATTTATATGATTTTATCCATTGTACACTTAAAACTTATCGAATCTCTTGTGATTGTTCACATTCAATAAAATCCTGGTTTACCTGGTGAATATTGTGTTGACTATTGTATGTCCTCGAGTGATAAAATGAGTGATTCTAGTTCAAATCATTATTGTTGTGTACCTCACTGTGACTATTAGGCAAAACGATCCCGTTGTACTGGAATAAGGTTTCATCATTTTCCGTGAGAAAATGAATGTAACATACTGGTGTAGACTTATCTGGGATTGAATGAGTCTATAGACAGACGACGGGTTCTTGGGATCTTGAAGAAGAATACAGTTCCTTCCTGTATCATGTGTGACCAAAAAAAAAGTGAAAAAGATAACTTTCAAATAGAGTTGAGAAGAAAAGAAAGAGATATTATTCAACATACCGAAGATTATTCATACAGTATGGAAAAAAAGTGTATTTATATGTATATCTAGTTGATGAGGACACATTTTCACACCATCTTGTTTTGTTTTAGTTGAAATAAGAAAAACTGTTTTTGTTAGTTTTATCTTTAATTTGAACATTCACAAATATTGATGTGTAACATTTTTTCGAAATAATTCATAACAATAATTCGCGAGGACTTCACTAAGCTGTCCAGAAACTTCGAAAAATATTTTTGTAGCAAGCAATTTAGAACATACTTTGTCTCATTCAAAGTGGGTTTTCGCAAATCACATTGTCTTAAGATTTAAATACACCACTTCACCAGAGTCTTGAAATCAATAACACTACACAAAAAAACTGGAAAATAATACCAAATGGAATTATTTTAAGAAAAACTCCAAACACAAGTCTATAACCTCTGAGAAAACAGACCAGCAATGTACGTATGTCTGGTTTGAATTTTCGCCACTCTGGCGCTGGCATCCAATTTTGAATTCCCAATAGTATCAAAATATTTGAGTTACACCAACTTCTTCAGGGACTGCTGACTCCGTGCCTTCCAAAGACCTATCGATGAAGTGAAATGTCTGTCCTGGAGTTGTAGAATGAACAAAAAATTACGAACAGCTCACATTCCATTATTTATGAGTTGGTTAAATGAACGTGAATATTTTTTACACCGTGACCATATGTTATACTCATTTTACAATAAAATGTCCATTTTGTTTATAAATATTCTAACAAATTCAAATTTTAATTACTTGAGCATTTGTACCTCGTCAACCACAGGTCTGGGACTGGGTCTAGGAAAATTCCAATATAACTTTTTGCAAAAAGACGGCATGGGTTGAATATTTCGTGAATTGTTTTTCCAGTTAGACTAAAGCTTATGCAGCCATTGCATGCACGAAGGTGGGAAAAATCAATGCGGATAGAAAAAGTCCTACCCATCCTGTGAAATATTTATGGTACCCAGACGTAAAAGTAATAAAAACGAGTTTCTTTTATTACTTAGGGCAATGTGAAGTGGTTTTAGGACGTTATAATGTCACTGGCGTACGATCAAGTTATTATATTATCAAGTTTTATTGCCTTCATCGTCATAGTAATACTATATCTCTGTACAGGGGGTTCAGATCATTACAAATAAAGGTTGGAGTTACTTTCGCCATGGGATTTGAAACTAGACAATGTTTACTTGCGCTATTTTAAAAGTTATTTTAATGAAGTTGATAGGGGAAAAATTTTCAATTGAATATTAAATTGAGTTTTTTTTCTTAAAACTGAAAAAATGAACAATTAAAAACTTTTTCAAAGATAAGCTTTCATTAAAATGGATTTTTGATAAAACACCGTTATTATGAGATCTTTTTCTTGTAAGTTCTGAGCTATCTAGTTCTTCAATGATGAGACCATCTAAAGATCCATCCGCCATCCTGAAGCTACCATTTTCAATTTACGAATTTTGACAACAAATCAATAATCAATAATCTTCGACTCAATTCATAATCTCCGTCCCCAAAAACCCCGACATAACAATTTTGAATGGAAACGGTTCATAACAAAAATTCCAACATCTTGCAGCCTACCTCTTGAATTTATGAATTTTTACAATAAATTCTTAATCTCCAACCCCCACGAACCAAATTCGAATAGAATCGGACCATAATTACAAAACTAGTCTGCCATCTTGAATTTATGAATAGAATCGGACTATAATTCTGATTTTATGAATTTTGACAAAAATTCATAATCTTCAACCCCAAAAGTATCCACATACCCATTTTGAATCGAATCGGATCATAATTACAAAACTCTTCCGCCATCTTCGAGACGCCATCTTGCATTTAAGAATTTGTGAAAGTAAATAAAAGCTTGTAAAAATATGTAGTATTTGGTTTGCGAATTTTCAATCTATGGGGAATATGCTCTTACTATCGATGGATAATTGGATTCTGAATGATTAAAGTTGGCTAGTATTTGCGTTATTTTATTATGAAGAATAAATCTACGCCTATGTGTTCCAGATGTGTGAAAACTCAAGCACGCCTGCTTTTCGATTCAGAATCAAACTATATAATTATTTCTTTCGTGATTGCCCTCTTCGGGAGGGAGGGTTATTAAAACAAAGTATAAGTCGTTCTGTGCTTGATTTATAGCAGCTAAGTCAGAAAACAATTGTCAAAATATTTCTTCTCCATGACTTTTATTCATTTCTTGTAGTTTTTGTTCGGTCTGGAGACGACACAGATGTTTAATGATATATTGTCGGCTGAAATAGTGATTACGTGGGGTGGATTAAATTTATAATTTGCTTCCCATGGATATTTTCTATATATTATATGGGAACATTAAAAAATATTTCGAATTATTCATATAGCTCTTATGACAATATACAATTTTGATCCGACAGTATTTGGATTTTTCACGCTGAAGGAATCATTCTGAGACAATTAGATTGCAATTGTTACAAACAATGAAATACAAAACAGGAAAAATATTGTATTCAAAAACAATCATCAGATGATACCGCGTTTTTTATCAAAAGCCGCTTCAAATGTTAGAAAGAGTTATTATGAAAAATGTGTTGTTTCTTTATATCATCATTTCTATTACTCGATCCTAGTTCCATGACGATAATATTTTTATTATGTGAATTAATAGTTGCCGTGAATTTGTTGTTGAAACAAAAAAGTTCGGCGAAATAAATATATTTTTGACTAAAAGAATTTCGAATCATTTCAAATCGGTCGATCAGCCTTATCCAAAGAAATATACGTATTTCAGGTGGGAATATAATTCAAGTGTCACATGGTACATTCCCAACCAAAGTGATTGGTTCAGATAATAAATCAACAAAGTAGTAAGATGCTATCACATCGATATTAATGCCATTATCGGAAGTAATATTACTAGTGCCTATGATTATCATCGATGAAAATAGAACGACATCGCAACTTCATTTTCCGAAAACGGCTGGCGCCTTGTCCGTATACATTCGGATATGTCCGCTAAAGCTTCATTTTGCGTACTTTTTCCTATCTCTTCATGTTAGGCGTGAAAATTTAATCAATCAACGATAATACTCGAAAAGTTTTCTCTTTAACACTAGCTCTCTCAATATCAATAATTTTCCAAATTGTTTTATTTTTATTATCTGACAAAGTGATTCCTCTTCGCTTCTGCAAGTGCTAGATTGTATCTTGTTCCGAAAAATCATATTGCATTTTATCGAAATCGCTTTCTAAGTTTTGCTATATGTGAATCGAAAGTTTTGTCCGAGTTGTTCAATTTCAAGGGTTTTCCAATGTGCTATGTTTTCTTAACAGTTTTCGATTTGTTTGAAGGTCGTTGACGATGTGGTAACTTGATTACTCTCGTTTAAGATGTCCATCGTCTTAATGGATTTGAACTGCTTTCACGACGTTTCGAATGCTTGTATCTGCAATCGTCTTCAGGTGAATACTGATAAGATCAGGTGCTACTTACCAATTTATATATCTCTCGGTGCAATGGTGCGTGTAATGCCGCCATGTGCAGTGGTGCGTGTAATTTCGCGCGGAGTGGTGGTGTAGGAAGAGCAATTAGTGGTTTCCATACGTTCTTGATCTCAACGTTTGGTTGACTAAAGGCGTTATTGGCTTCGATATAGGCGGCCTCTCTGAACTTTCATTTTTGTTGTCAGGTTTGGTCTTGGTGAGGAAATTCCGTAAAATACTGCCGGATTGGAAGCAGCTCTTGATGTGGAACTTGTTTCCGATCCCTCTGATCTTCCCGGAGGCACCTCTTATGTACGGAAGGTATATCACTGTGCTTTGTTGTTGCTCTTCAGATGTCTTCGTTCTCTAGAGTTATTTTAATTCTTGTCCTGGGAGATTCTTGGGGTATCCATTCCGGTGAAGGTCCTCTCTGATGTGGTTCATCTCGGCATCTAGTGACTCTTCGTCGTTGCATATGTGCATCGCTCTCTCTACCAATGTTCTCACGATCCTTCTCTTCGTCAAACTCGGATGGTTGGAGCTCAAGGTGAGATACTGCCTCGTATGTGTCTACTTTCTGTAGACAGAGATACAGATTTCATTGTCTATTCTCTCAACCTTCACATCGAGGTTTCCATTTCCATCGTGAATTTGATCGAATCCCTGATTCTGTTAATTCTTGAGAATAAATCCTGGAGATGTTTATCTCTGTGATTCCATATAATGAAGGTGTCATCCACGTACCTCAACCACAGCTTTGGTTTGTATTCTGCCTCCCGTCTTGCTAATTCCTGGAACCACTCGATGTAAATGTTGGCAATGATTGGAGAAGGGAAAGATCACATCGGAAGTCCGTAGACTTTAGAGAAGAATCGGTGCTTTTCCTGGAAATATGAGTTCTGTAGGCAGCACTGCAGTAACTCAAAAATTGCTCGGATAGGAAGGTCAGTCCTCTTGTGGAGCTGATTATCCTCTTCGAGTTTCCTCTTGATAATGCTAAGGGATTCCTCTATAGGGATATTGGTATGAATGCTCTCCATGTCGAAGTTGATGAAACAATCTTCTGGTCCAACCCAAGCAGCTATAGTGACAGAAACTGGTACTGCAAGTTCGACTCGGTGGTTATCACGTAATCACCACTAAATCTACCACTATACAGTAAGAATAACTAAAATTCTATATGTATATGGTTGTAGTCACGTAATTCCCATCTATGGTAGCCACTCCACAGTTCTATAACTTATTAGTGTCATTTGAGGTGTCTGAAACAGTATGGCCACTGAGCAAATCACTTTTGAGGTTTTCAAACTCAAAAGTGGAAAATAACCGTTGCGGTAACCATCATGTACCACTTAGATATCACTTAGAAGTCACAGTCACTTTCAAGAGAGTATGATAGTTTTGGTGACGTTTTGGTAACTTCCATAAAGCGTTCAATGTGGCAGGCACTTGATTGAGATATGTGGTGATGGTTGCCACGTTCTTGCTATCTCCATAGGTGATAACCTTCAAAATTCACCATTCCGCGCGATGGCAAAAGCTCACCTAAGTTTTCACTAATTATTTTATTGTGGTTTACAAAAAGTTAGTTTACCTGTTACGTGAAACATGAATGATTTTATTCAATATGAAAAGACAATTTTCCTTGATTCTGAAGTGACCGTGGATTGGTCCGTGCGATGACGAAAACTAACCTAACTTTCCTCAAATTATTTTATTGTGGCTTACAAAAGTTCGTTTTATCTGTTACGTGAAATGTGAATGATATACATTCAATATGAAATGGGCCATGCATTAATAGACAATTCGAATAGATTTATACTCTAATTGGTAATTCTGTTTGCATAAATGCCATCGTTTTCTTAACTTGTTGATTGTCACTTGATAATTGTTGATTGGAGCTGCACAAATCCACTATACTTGCTACATGTCCTTTTTTAACAATTAATGAATATGTACCCGCAATTTCGAGGTAAAAACTTTGAAGTGGCAGGTTATAATAGCTCGACGTGTTCGCCCCTTTCAAGGGTATAAGACCAATTGCAATTTCAAGGTTATAACTTTGAAGTGGTGAGTCATGGGCCTGCGACGTGGGTGCCACTTTCCAGTGGTGGAAAAGTTAATAATTTGGTTCCACTGGGCACTTCATGATGAGAGGAGCTTTAGAGTGGTATATTTACACTTTCTGCCACTTTAAAGTTATATTCTGTAAAAGACGCCATATTTACAGAAATATGCTGGGTCGCCATTATTAGAGAAATGATTGAAATATTCAATAAAGATTTATTTGTCATCAGCACTGCATCAAACGTAGTAATTTGTTTCAACCAACCAAGATTGATAAAACAATGTTTGAGGGACTTAAGTACATAATTTCAGAGGCGAGTTATTTTCAAAATTATAATGTTTTTCTCAAATAAAGTGTATTCAGATGGCGCTTGCTCACAATCGAGCTACAACACCCATATTTCACATGAAAATTTCAATAGTTTTAATTTTTTCCCGATCAGAAGTATCCAAATTCAATATACTTACTTACGCGTTTGTATGTTCATATTTTAAAGTTGATCGGGGGTTAGAAATGAATCAGGCAAAATGGAAGAATGAGGAACATTTATCACAAAAATATGTTGCTGAACAGAGATCGAGCTACATGTCAGTCAGTTGTTTAACGTATCTAGTGTCGGCCACTACATATCCACGTTTTTGCCAGTTGACCACAACTTGGTTGGAATGTGGCTATCTGAGATCCAGGAACGTAGCAGCCACCAAAAAAGTGTTCCCCATTTTGGTAGCCGCCGCGTGATAGAACCGTGAATATTACGTGGCAGTGGTTGTGGCCAAACACTTCAAAGTTTTCCAGAATCGTGGCCGCTACGTTCCGTCCACTTAAAATGCTACTTGGGAAGGTAAACATTTGTGATGGTGTCTACGAAGTGCTTGGAATTCTTTACGTATGAACTGCTATTTCCATGTAAGGGTTGTAGTATCGGTAGGAGGTATTTCGATAACTTGTAGGTTGGTGATTTCCGTGAGCTGGTGATCGGTCTCAGTGGCATGTCTGGTTTGTGGATTTTCGGAAGCCCGTAGAGATGCGGTGGTTTGCTGTAGTGTGGCGTAAGATGTGACCGTTCGTTGTCTGAAATATTTTTTTTAAATTTCCTCAGAATATTGTAGATTTTTCATTCTATAGTGGGTGTAGGATAATTTTTCGAAAATTTAAAGTTCCCTGTGTGGAGTAACGACCCTATCTTGTCATCACATGATGTGGTGTCCATGATAACCATGGCGTTTCCTTCATCGGCTGGAAAAATCTTCATGGATGAATCCTTTTGTAGGATTTTTAGGGCCCTCTGTTCCCCTGCAGTGATGTTACTTCGGGGATTTCTCTCCTTCTCGAGTGTCTCTTCCACTTTCCATCTGAACTCTTCTGCCTGGATGAGATCCATTCTGCTACTGGTTGACTCTACAGAAAACAGGTATTGTTTTTGGTGCAACTGCAAAGTCCAATTCCTTTTCGAGCAGGGACTCCTCTACTTCTGTAAGGGGTTAAGTTGAGATATCAATAATGGTTTTATTACCTTCGCTGTTGATTGTGTCGATTCTATTCCTTCTGATGCCTCCTCTCATGTTCCTGACGGATTCCCGCGCATTTGTTTTCAGTCTTAGCAAATATGAGTTGATTGTCCTCCTCTAAGGTGTACTCTCTGATTTCTTGGAATCTGACCGTGGCACCTGTAACAGCATCAATTTCTTCCAACGGTGGTAGTTGATCTGCGACCTGATCAGTGCTTGACTGGCCCGCTCCATGATGCGTTGTGCTCGTTCCCTGGGAATAAGTGACTCTACCTGGAAATCGTTGTAGCATTTGGATTTACCTTGAGTAGGGTAAGCGCGTTTCTGCTATCTTCGCCAAGATGTCGCCACCAATCCTAAGGTCCACTGGACAAGATGATATTCGATTTTAGAGTTAAATGTTCACCTTGTTGGATGTGTACACTCCCACAGGAGTTCCATATAAAATGATAATGAGAATTCTCATTCATTCAATAAGTAAAGTCACTGGATGTGAGGTGATACATTTTCAGTTCATTTGCTTTGTTTGAACGCCATGCGGAAGTATCTTTCTACAAGTGTTTGTCTGCTGACACATGTATATAGTATTTTCTTTGCTTTTAAAGTGGTTTTAATCACTGAAACGTTGTATTTCCTTTTCACTAAGAGGTTTCACTATTGCGTTGGTTCAAACTCGTCGATAGATGGCGACCCCGTAGGAGATCGGCGATTGCAGAAATGTCAGAAGGTACTTCGTGCGACTGCGATCGAGGGTTCTTTTCGGGTTCAGATGCCAAGAGATTGACCATTGTCAAGAATTTTGATGATCTTGGGTTTTGCCTCGGAAATACATCGAGGATATTTTTGATATTTCCACGATTGTGATCGTCCCTCCGTGTGGAGTAAGTTTTAGGAAATTCATTCATTTGAAAGAGACTTAACTTTCTTTCTTTGTTTGAATACGGTTTCTGGATGGAGTCCATTTTCGATTTTTTATGGACTAGGTCACGAACAGCCTCGTGGTTCGAAATGTTCGAATGGACGTTGTAGTTTACAAGTTCTGCATTGTAGTTTTGAGAGCATAGTAGCTCAATGAAAATTAGCTGCTCGATTTTGTTGGAAGAATCATTTATGGAATTTTCAAGGATTCATGTTTTCGGTGACCTTGTGATGACGTCGTAGTTTGCCATGTCTGCGTTGTAGCTTGGATGTCTAACCTCCGAAGAAATGGTTGGTGCACACTTTCAACTTTTCACCAAGATACGAGGGGTATGAAGGAATTTCATCAGTACACAGCTCAGCAGTCCTAGTGCTGACCAAACCGAACAGCGTAGAACACATCGTGGAAGTGGTACTATCGCACCATAGATTCAGGCCTGGTAACCATTTAGTTTTATTTCTTCACCATATGATTCCATACAGTACAGTACTGAACGTTAGCTAACTACTAGTCAAATATCTCAGTTAGCCACAGGTATCTACTTGATGAACCATTTTTTGTTAATTTGTGCATTATACAGGGTCATGAATCTGCACAGTCCATTTTCATCATGTATGTTTGTATATCATTTGTACATATTTGAGTTTCAATATATGGGGTTCAAGTAAGGTATTGTTTCACTTCAAGGGAGTCTCAAATTGGTAATGGTTGTATTCAAATGTTTTATATTTGCAAATATTTAATTATTTCAGGTAAATTTGCTATCCTTGTTTTTCGAGTCGGACAAAGTTTTGAACTCAGTAGTATTTGTATTATTGGCTTGAGTGGCGCCCAAATTAACTTTTTTTTCAGTAAGATACTGACTGAACGGATTTAACCCCGGCCACGTGACTCACCGACTACCATAGCTAACGGGAACGTAACATTTCTCCCACAGGGTAGGGAAAATGGTGACATCGTCTGGGATAATGTTGTTGTCTCCGGCTCTCCTTCACGCACCACTGCTCCGAAAGACATATAAATTGGTAAGTAGCACCTAAACTCTCCAGTATCCACCTGAAGATGATTGCAGAAACTCGTGAAAACCTTTCAAATCCATTAATAATAATGATAATAATAATATACTTTCATCAACAATAAGTTATAAAAACCATTACAATGATGTCCATAACAAATTGCCGAGAGCGTCAGTACATGAAAGTATACACATTAAACATACAAGACAAGAAATATAACATAAATTATGAATAAAACACGAATACCGACGAACCACAGAAAAATAAATGTATACAACTAGACATACAGTGGTCCCAACAACCTCTTAAGAAAAGAATTCGTTAAGTGTGTAAAAGTTCTTTTGGGTCAAGAAGTCTTTGAGCCTATTTTTGAAAATGAGAATATTTGGCGCACTTTGCACTTCTTCAGGTAAATTATTATAGATTCTGCAGCCATTGTAGTAAAAGTTTCTTTGGTAAAACTTGGTTGAGTGCTTTGCCGGAAGTAAATTGTTCTTAAATCTGGTAGAGTAATTATGCTTCGATCTATTGCAGCTGAACAATGAAATTTTCTTATGAACATAGCACGATATTTCGTGTATGTAAGTATCAACTACGGTTAAAATTTTATTATTTTTAGAAGACTCCCTGCATGAGTGTCCCCAGGGATGATTACAGAGGATTCTCAACGCGGATTATTTTAGAATTAATATTCTTGAACAATCAGTGCCAGCTTCCCAATTCATCATGCCATATCGAATTTGAGAGTAAATATTCGCATAATACAGAGTGAGGAGTATTTTTTGACTGCAGTGCTCCTTTAATGACCTCAAGGCATAGCAAGCAGACCTCAATTTACCATATAGATTATGTATGTGAAATTCCCAGTTCAACTTTTGATCGAAGATAACTCCCAAAATCATGACATCGTTTTGAAAACTAAAATTATATGCGTTATTGTTACATAGCGTTTGATTGTGCCCCCGATGGGAAATAATAGAAACAGTTTTTTCCTTATTCAAATTGATGAAATTTTTGTCTGACCATAATAAACACCAAGTGTATACCTCTTCAGCAGTAGCCATTGTTCGATTAATGCTAGTTTCCGTAATTAGGAAATTAGTGTCACCGGCATAACGAATCATATTTACATTTGGAATACCTTCGAGGAAAGTCATGAGGTCGTTGGCAAAAATTATATATAAAAGAGGTCCTAATTCGAATTGATTCTAGGAAAATAATTTCGGAAGTAATTCATAAATGTATTATTACATATAATAGCTATTTTCTAACAACTTGATCCATTATAGGGTCATACCTACCACGAATTTCATTTCGTCAGTATTCATAATAGGTGTGAGTGCCGTAAGAAACAATGTTGATGTACGAGCCACAAATCTGAGCAATGACCTCCCATGATTCATCACGTGCAGTATATCAAATACCCCAAACCGCCGTTTACGATTCAAATCACCGAACTCGACGAGGGTTCCAGTTGAATTTTCATAACTGCATCATTCAACTCCCCAATCCAATAACGGGACACAAATTTCAATATCGACTTTCCCAATTGAATGTGTACCAATTTCCATCCATTCGACCGTGCGGCCCGAGGGAATCGTAACGACTTCTATTGTCGACAACTGGCCGAAGCTCACGCAATATTAATTTTTGCGGCATGTCGAATCTACAAGTGCACTAACTAATAGTATCACACATACCATAAACTTTGAATGGCCCGCTTGATTTCGTGTTAGGTGTCATAAATAATATCTCCAAATTTGATTGTTACGCCCCCCTTTCGGTCGCGGATACGATGATGAATAGCGCTCGTTGCGATTGTCTTTTTTGTCGCCAGATGGTTGATCATTTCTGGCTATGCTTCATAATCGAGAAAATGCTCGTGATTATTGATCGAAGATGTGTATTGAGGTTAACGATTCGGAACTAGTTGAACCAGAATATACGGCATTTGTGAATATTGGAAAAAAGAGCTCACTTCTTCGAACTCATGTACAAATTGGCTACTTTTCAATGGAATTGTACCGGGTTACTCTTTATAAATTACCCACCATTATCATCGTTAATATTGCCTATAGAAAAAAAAGTTAAATGTAAAAGTTATTTGGTTGTGACTGAATTTGAATAAAATGCTATCCAAAATACAGTAGCCTTCAGATTTCATGGGATATTTTTTTTTAATGGGATACCCTGTATGTTATTGAATTCTTGGAATTATCTTTTTTTACTAATTTCAAAAATAAACCACATGTTACCCCCATCTTATACCGTTTTTGAGTTATTAAACCTCGAAAAACTTAGACTAGTTGTTATGTAAATACCTATCCTATGAAAGTTAACATTTTCATGTAAGCTATGAAAATGACAACTATATTATGTTTGGTTAGTGACATTTCTTCAACGGAATATCAAAATCGTGAGTAAATTGAGTAAGATTAAGTTCAAATATTTATTCAAAAATAGATAAGAAAGATTTATTTAGGAAATTTGCACTCAAAATGAACGAATCATCGAAGACAAATGGCTTAAGGTATTTGTCGTGAAGTCCACTTCCAATCAGATTTCGTTTGTATCCATAACACTTTTAGTTAACATTATTACCTGTATCATATTAAATTTTTGGAATCATTTACCACACCTAAAGCGAGATATAAGGCTTCAAAGTTGCAACGTAACTCGTAATCCCTATAGTGAGCTACCGAGGACAACACATTTTGAGGCATAACTGGAAACCCTCCATTCAGATATTTTTGAAAAACTAGTATATTTTTAAAAGGTATTATTTTATAGAAAAAATTAAACACGCGTAGCCATACAGTTATTTAGTTAATGCCATAAGAATTTTCTAAATTATTGCGTATGAGAAGTGCAAGAGAGGGAAGGCTGAGAATCGTGGCAACGCCTCAAGCGAGCGCTCGTGATTCAAATAAGCGGGAGCGCGAGGGTCTTGGGGGTTTGAATTGAACTGTGTTTTGGAATGCACATATTTATGAATAATAATCGTGAATAATTGCGTTAATATATACTGATGCATTTTAAACACATTACAATAGGAATAGATATAAAATAAAATGTAGTTTCAGCGAGTAACGGCAAACAACAGCGCACAAACTTTATTTTATTTATACATTTGTATAACACATGTACGTATAACATAATTCGAATATTTTTAAATATAAACAAGATGATTCAGATTTCCTAATAAAATGTAACGTATAAATCTGCAAAAAATATACACAACAATGAATGTAATATTATTTATTTTTCTAACTATTTTATTAAATAATCACTTGATTTACTAAACATTTATTTTTAACCCATTAATGATTTTGGTAAATGCTCTCCTATTTTTAGTAACTATATGTTTTCTATTTTCCAATGTTCCAGTTAGATGATCAATCACAGCTTCTTCTCCTTCATCGTGATACATTTGTTTCAGAAAATCGTATGTTATGTTTTGTTGCGCAATTTTTCTTCAATAATTGCCGTGATATAACATTTTTTAAGGCACTTAAATTAGGTAAATTACAAAATATTCTTTCGTTCTCAGGTCGCTCTGAAATACATTCTTCATATGATAATGCTGATTCTTCACCAATAAAGCGAACACATTTTTGCAAAATGTGTACATCATACATCGCTTCGTGGAAATTATCTGATGTTTCGTTTGGTATTGAATCTTTGGCTAATTTTGATAGCTCGAACATTTCTGGCCCTTTCCAATCTGGGAACGTTTTTCTAAAAATAATTAAGCTATCCACAAATCCTGCTATTATGGTAAAATATTCTATTAAATTATTATTAATAATTGCTCTTAGTGATCTCATCGAATCTCGCATTATGCACAAGGAGTAAATTTGGAGTTGAAGATAAATTGAAAAATTCTTCAAATGCTACCAAACAAACTACTGAATTCAGTGAATCGACTTGTACATCATACAAATATAATTGACCAGAAATTGTAGTACATCCCGTAAATTTTGTCGCCACAGAATTGATGCTTTGTAGGCCAAACATATATAAAAAATTCCCTATTTTCACATTTGGTGGCGATTTGTAAAATGTCATCAGTCATGCACAATCCAGATTTTCCTAAATCAAAATAAACTATGGATTAATTTATTGATATTGATTCGATATTTTTCAATAATAGTGATGATGCTCTTAATTCGTTAATTCCAACATTTAGTTGATATGTTACACCTTCTGACTTTTCCTTCGATTTTCTTGGTCAAATCAACTCTGCGCAACTTTTTTTCCTATCAGAATCGTATCTTTGAGCATATGTGTGACTACTTTCCAAATTTTTTTTTTATATTCAATAACGATACCTCGCCAATGTTTTTAGAGCAAACTGCACTGTATCTTGAACAACTGAATGCGAGCGATCGTTGGATTGCGACGTTGCCAACAGTCCAGTCATGGCTTATTTGCTGTGTCACGCATGCTAGTTGCGCTTCTGAGTGTACAGTTCTCTTAAAAAATATCCCACTAATTCAAAGTTTGAACAAGTATCGCGTCGCCCTACAATCGACCCTAATTTTTGACACTGTTAGTAGCACGACAACTACCTTGAGGCTCAATAATGAAAAATCACAGATCATTCACTTCGAACATAAAAATAAGCCACTAGATTAAAGCATATTAATTAGATCAGGCAATGGGAATACCATACAGCAAACAGACAGCACAAAATTTCTGGGGGTCCATCTGGACTGTAAACTATCCTGGAACGCGCATACAGAGTCAATATGTGAAACCATAAACTCCCTTTCTTATCTGACCACATGTAAGTGATTCTACACTGCTTATGCTGTACTATGGGCAGTGCTACTCTGAATTATCTTACGGTGTTATATGTTGGGGAAACTCGCAAAATATCGATTCGGTACTGATTACACAAAAAAAAATCGTCAAATTGCAAGGGTACCCCGAAGGCATTCGTGCAAAGAACTTTTCAATGAATATGATATTTTAACAGTAATATCAATACAGTGCATTCCATTCAAAACGAGCCACCCTGAATAACTTTTGGTACAATGATTTTCAGGAGAAATAAAAAAACACGTCAACGATAGTATACAGAGGGACACATTTTGACATATTCACATTTGATGTTACTTCCACTAGCGCACCCCCAGAGCATGTCACCATTTTTTCAAAATGGATCACCCTATATTGTTTCGCATTATCAGATGCGCCATGATGAGCAGATTTCATGAAAGTATAAAACATATCGTCTGACGAATATGGTTCGGGGGCTACAAATTATTTTTCATTAGTCCAACGTGCCCTAAAACTGCAATAGAAATAGCTTCATCGTTGACAACTCCTGAACGGTTATGCTTTTTATTGATAACAGATCCAGTTTCCATAAATTTGTTCAATAATTCCGAAACGTTCAGGAGTTGTCAACGATGAAGCTATTTCTATTGCAGTTTTAGGCACGTTGACTAATGGAAAATAAATGTAGCTCCGAACCATATGCGTCGACCATATTTCCATACTTTGTTGAAATCTGCTCATCATGGAGCATCTGATAATGCGAAACAATATAGTGATCCATTAAAAAACTGGTGACATGCTCTGGGAGTGCGTAGTGGAAGTAACACCAAATGTGAATATGTCAAAATGTGTCCTCCTGTATACTATTGTTGACGTGTTTTTTTATTTTTCCTGAAAATCATTGTACCAAAAGTTATTCAGGGTGACTCGTTTTGAATGGAATGCACTGTATACATCCTGTCCTGCGCGGTATATGTGAAAAGCTGGATCAACAACTACGAAACCCACGAGAACGTCCATAACTATAATACTCGTGGAAAAAATAAACTATGCATCCCACAATATCGTCTTAACAGCGCCATGGATGATCCCCATGCCATGTCGATAAAAATATTTAATAACCTTCCATCCGAAATAAACAATATCACCAGTATGCGTAAGTTCAAACTAGAATTGAAAAAAACACGTATGATTAGCTCAAAGCTAAAACTTTTCGAGAAGTGTGCCAGGGGTATTCTAAATAACAGATCATTGAAAGTATGGCGGTCCGTAGGTGTCGGCGTTACGCTGCGCAATTTTTTGAATGCGTCAAAAAAACGAAGCTCTTGGGGAATGAGCTCAGAGCTGATTCTTGTTTTATATTATATACATGAGGCAGCCAAAGTATGAAGGTGTTGTATGCCATACCTATGCAGTGTCGCAAACTGTCCGCCATACTCAATTGAAAGTTTCGTTTTTTTCATGCTCTCTTGAAATACAAGCTTAAAGCTAAGTTTTTCACCCAACGATTAAAAAAAATGTCTCATCACTGATTATGGCCATACCATACTGTTTCGGTGTCGCTAAGTACCCGCCATACCGATTCAAAGATGTCAATTTTTTACTAACCATGTATCATAGGCACAAGTATGGCAGTCCGTTTTCGTGACTTCCGTGGTCCATTTTGATGAGTAGAAGCAATGCCATACTGATAGAAGGTCGTTAAATGGCCGACATCAAAAAAAAACTTTTTTTGGAACGTAGTTCCTTATCGCGCGTTGCGAAAGAGGGCTAGCCGGAATAAATTAAGACCAAAAGTTGTAACGAGACTTTCGCTATGGTAGTAAGCCGTGTGGCGTGCGCGTGTTTCTCTGTCTGTCTCTCTCTCTCTCTCATAGAAAGCAAGCCAGTCATTTTCGTTTCGTCTTTCTATTTCACATTGAACAGTGTGGTGTCGCGACGACTATTTTTGTTGAGTGTATACAGGTTTTTGGAACGTAGTTCCTTATCGCGCGTTGCGAACGGCGGCTAGACGAAATAAATTGAGACCAAAAGTTGTAACGAGACTTTCGCTATGGTTATAAGCCGTGCGGCGTGCGCGTGTTTCTCTGTCTGTCCCTCTCTCTCTCTCTCATAGAAAGCAAGCCAGTTATATTCGTTTCGTCATTCTATTTCACATTGAACAGTGTGGTGTCGCGACGATTATTTTTGTTGAATGTATACAGGTTTTTTGTACATAATGAATAATAAAAAATAATAACAATAATGAATCCTGACAGTGTTTCTGCACAAGTTCCGGATATTGCTGATGGAGATAGGTAAGTAGAGATTTTATACAGACAATAATAAATGCTTATGTATTTTTAGCAAGTACGCATTATAACCTCTCTTTACTATTGTGCTAACCAAGTCATACGCGTTATAATCTCTCCATTATTGTGTGTTTGGCAAGTGTACGCGTCATAACTTTAATAAATTTAAAAGCAAATTATATTTTAATATTACAATATCAATGCGTATGTATTTAGCAAGCCGTGCGTGTTCTAACCTGTACGCTGTTGTGTTTACGAAGTCGAGAGAGTATATATATATATATATATATACACACTCTCTACAAAGTCCCGCGCATCTATGACGTGTACGAAAGAATAGACAGACAGAGTGATATATATATATATATATATATATATATATATATATATATATATATATATATATATATATATATAGAATATTATTATAACTATTATAACTTAAAAAAAAATTATTACAATTCCTTCACTAATTGATCGAAAGGAACTTCGTTCCATCCGGGTGTTTCTTGACACCTCTCAAGTTTTTTTTTTAAAATATTGATAATATCATTGGTAATTTATGTTGAAAAGGAAAACATTCTCAATTTAATATTTAATGGAAGATGGTGACTAGAGTTTATCTTTTAGTTGCAGATGATTCCACATCTTATTTTATAAACATCCTGTTCATATTTCCAACAAATCAATCTATCATACCCCATGGCAGGTTTTAATGTCGAAAAACTCCAATTTCAAAGTGTCTCTCGGGAAGAAATGATTCTGACTTCTTCCATCTTTGCAAAGTGGGATTGCTTCTAGAAAATGTGTTTCCCATTTCTTCCGGTCTTCTTGATGATCGTGGAAGCGTGAAATAGATTTTCGTCGATAAAAATGTATTGAAGACCTAGTGAATGCGATGACTCTCTTGCGTCAATGTTACGAATGATTCCACATCTGATTTAATGAACATCCTGTTCATATTTTCAACAAATCAATCATTGGTTAGTTTTGGAAAATAATTTTCTAGTCTTCACATTAATGAAGAAGTGATGTGAAATTACATTTGCAACGTTTTATGAAAAATAAAGATCTATATAATTTATTAAAAGAAATGGAATGAATCTTACTGTATTTCATTTCTTCCGATAAATTATATAGGTCCTAATTTTTCATTAAATGTTGCAAATGTAAAGACTAGAGAATTATTTTCCAAAACTTACCCATGATATTACGAATATTTTGAGCATTTCAGCATGATGGTCATTTAACGATCTCCTATCAGTCGTCATAAAAACGGACATACTTGTGCCTATGAAACATGGTGAAAAATTTGAAATTTTTTAATCAGAATGGCGGGTACTTAGCGACACCGAAACGGTATGGCATGGTCATAATCGATAATGAGACATTTTTTACTATCATTGTGAGGAAAAATCAGCTTTGAGCTTGTATTTCAAGTGATCATAAAAAACTACACTTTTAATTGAGTATGGTGGACAGTTTGCGACGCTGCATAGGTATGGCATACAACATCTTCATACTTTGGCTGTCTTATGTATAATATGAAACAAGAATTAGCTTTTGAGCACATTCCCCAAGAGACTCGTTTTTTTTGACACATTCAAAAAATTGCGCAGCCTAACCGACACCTATGGCCCGCCATACTTTCGCTGATCTGTTATTTATAACACTGGCTTACTTCTCAAAAAGTTTTAGCTTTGAGCTAAGCATACGTGTTTTGCTGCTGCTGCTGCTGCTGGCTCTTGGTCTATATTGATCTTGTTAATGATATCATCATCAAATTTAAGAACAGATTAAGAAGGATTTCAATAATAAATTGATGTTTGATGAAAACCAAACTGAAGAACGAAAATTTCTCTGGTGCTGATGATATTTTCGGATTCATCTCAAAAAAAGTGTGGATTAAAATTCCCTGAAAATGAGTGTTTTGATCATTGTGGTTTGTAAAGTAGTTTCAAGTATTCTAATTTTATCTGTTTGGTAATTATGGCATTATCTACCAGTTTGGATATAACGAAGTTCATTTGTTTTCATTAGTGAAAAATGGACGTTGTTTCAATTTGTTATTATGGGATCTCCAAGAACGAGAAGCACTTGAAATGCACATGTTCCTTCTACCATAACGAATTCCGTATCGATATAATATCCAAACCAATTTTCAAGAATAAACTGAATTCTTTAGGTTGAAAACAAATAGTATCAAAGCATAATTCATCTTCACAGAAAACCCGTATATTCGGTCGACCCAGAATAAATTAATCGAATTAGTAGGACCTTCCCTGATGATGACTTGCAGGAATCGCCTAATATTGATCCATTTCCGTCATTTGTAATTGGGTAACTCTTCTGTAATGACGCTCTATTCAACGTTGAATGAATCGATTCCGATTTAATATCCAATTGCCATTTGATTTTCAATGGAAATGGGGTTAACATATATTGTAGTGTGATTGATGGATTATCGAGATTGCATGCTCATCTGTAAACATGTTGAATTTCGACAAGAATGATATATGATTCCTCAGGTTGTCCCTAAAAAATCCAGAAACATCTCACACATAGTGAGTTCAAGTGCTCAAAGTATTTTTGAGATATACGTTCATTGAGAAACCCGAAAAGTTTTGATAAAAAGATTAATGTACCTTCGATGTAAGTTCACAGAGTTCATCAACCAATACCATTGAATCCACTTTATAGGAGTCATAAATACTCTGCCCATATTAAGGTTTTTCTAATTGAATTAAAAATTTATCGATTTGAATACAAGGCCTAATCCTAGTGAAGTAGCTTTTTATCGCATTTCTATAGATGTCAGTAGGTGTTATAAACGTAAATAATACACAATTCTGAATAAATAACACGGCGACTATAAAATTTTATTACAGAGTTTAATCCTCGTATATAAGAATGGAAAAAAGGTTCCCAGGAAATTTGGTTTTCTCCCGTGGATAACCATCAAATGTAGAATTAATGTATGGGTTATAAATTGGATGAACAATATAAGAATTCAAGATGACGAGAATTAAGTTTAATGGCACCCTCTTGCTTGTACCGATTTTATGATTCTCTCCTTATGTCGTTTTCGATCGGAATGAGAATGAAACTTTATTCAGGAAATATAGTTATTTTGAATCCCAGGTGACATTAAACAAATACAGTTTCAATTTATCCATCCAAGATTATCCGCAAAATCACACGGACATAACATACATTGAAAAAAATTACCACATATAGGAATTGTTCGAGAAATGGGAAGCCACTGATATACAGTGTGTCTCATTTCTCATGGAAACACCCTTGTAGCATCCATAATTATTGGAAGAATTCTAAATAATGATAATGAAAATAATAATCCAACTCATATAGAATTATATATATATATATATATATATATATATATATATATATATATATATATATATATATATATTGTTATGGTTTGAGAAATATGTTTAATATAAAAATAATAAAAATTTGATATAATGATCTTTATACATTACATGAATACCTGCTACGATTGTTTTTACAATTTTTCTGTGTACTTTGCATTTCTGGAACCTTTGGCCATCTTATAGTCAACGCAGATGATCCGAGAGTTTAGCAGAGGAGCTTTTATATTATCATCATCATGTTGCTAACAATCCATTTAATTTGTACAACCTATAAAAGTATAGGAATTGATATCCACAAATAAAATGTTAGAATTCAAATAGAAAAATAATCCACAAGCAAGAACATCCTGTATGCTAATATTAAATCACAAAGAAACATGACAAGGAAATGTCAAACTATTTTCATTGGAAATCGTAAAAATATCAAATTTGAGAACAGAAAATGGGTAGATGTGAATTTTCAGCAGTTCTATATAAATAATATCATGTGTAGATATATAAATTGTAAATAAAATATGTATCATAGGTTAGAATTAGAAAATGTGGTTTTGAAAAGAGTGTAAAGAGTGAAAAGTTGTACTGGAGAACAAGAAGTGGCGGTTGCCAGGAAAAGAGGAAAATAAGGAGTCGAAAACAGAAATTTTTAGAGAGAGGCCGTAATGAAAAATTTATGAAAAAAAAAACAACGCAAATAAGCTGACAATAGAAGTATAGCTGCAATTAGATACTCAAAACCAAATCAAGAAACAACCAGGCACAGATTCGTCCAAGCAACCACTCACCTCAAATTCAGATTAGATTTCCTGTACATGACGTAACCAGCAGCAAGGGGGCTCAACGTTAGCAAACTTCACTTTCAATAGCCAACGAATAATCCACGACTCGCGTGAGTGCACAAGCTGAACATTACAACAGGTACTTCATCAACAAAAACTGAATAAAGTGATAATATTCGGGTCAGATACTTTTTGGTTTATTTTTAATAACACCTATTCACAGTGGTGAACTCTCTTTCTCATTCATTATTATGATATATAACCCCTAAATATTTATTTTACATTGTTCCTTGATTGCGCTTGAGCAAGTTCATTTGATGTTGTTGAATAATATTTAATTGGTTGAATAATATTTACTAATAAGGTAGATATCGCAGGGATAGGTATTTTAAGAATTGATTTGAATAAAACAACAATCATTCAACTATATTCTGGAATCATTATTTATCATTTGACCATATTACAAGCTATATTTCTATAAAAACAGTAAATCGACTTCAAGCAAAACAACTAGATGGCGCAACTGCAATCCTCCTGAAATAGAGATGATTATCTCTACCTAGGTGTACCGACTGAGCTGGAGAAAGGTAATAAAAGCGAGGTAAATAATGTATTGAAGAGGGGTAAGAGCATCATAGCCGGAGTATATTGTTGTGATGGGTATTTGTTAAGCAGATAAATGAAAATAATAATACTAAAAATTATATAAACAAATACAACAAATTATAACAATATATATATATATATATATATATATATATATTATTTATTAGAAATATTGTGCACATAAATATCAATGTAATCGATAAGTGAAGAACAAAAAGATAATGGATAAAGCAACAATTTTATGGAATAATATTTGATGGAAGCATCTCAAAAAATGTATAATTGAAGGTAGTGAAAATTTATAACTGCTTATAGTTACCATATTGAAATAGGCAATTGAAAACCGTGCAAATCTAGAATCGTTAGTAGGCACCATATTGCAATCAAACCAGAGAATCAAATATGGGATTTATAGTGAGTATGTGAAAGGAAAACATGTGCACGTATACACAGGTACACATAATCTACAAATATATATTGTATGAATCAAGAAATTAATAGTAAAAAAAATTTTTAAGACAAACTTGTATTTAAATGCTCTAAAAAGAAGAAAATAAACTTCAAACTAAATCATACCCATCAATTTATTACATTATACAATTTATATGATATGAAAGCTTGTCGCGAGATTTTCCTGTGTATGTTTATTTTATGAAATACATACATTTTATCTTAGAATTACTTGTGTCAAGATCAAGTTACATATCGTATTCTTGTTTATTTACACGGGTAAATCTCACGACAAGCTTTTATATCATATAACTGTAATGAATTGATGGGTTTGATTTATTTTAGAGTTTCTTCTTTTCTTTCTAAAGCATTTAAACAAAAGCTTGTTTTTAATTTTTCTACTATCAATTCATTTTCGCTGGACATGTCCAAGTCATTTACAGTTCACTTCTTCTATAAAGAGACCTTTAAGGCCACGTATACAGTGCTTCTCAAAAGTCTCCTCCCCCCCTCTTATTTTTGGAACGATTATACATAAACAAGTGAAATTTGGAAACTGAATATTAAAGGTTGTAAACTTCCTACTAGTGACGATAGATGACGAAATCGTCAAAGATGACGTCACAAGGCCATTGTGACCAATGATTTTAAATGGAACCCTACGGCAAGCCTCTTTTAAAAGGTATCGAAAAAACCTACTCAATGATACTAATTTTGTTTGTGTTTATGGCAGTTTTGGCAACTCGCTTTTAAAAAACGCAAAGCTGTGATGAATTAAAGCAGTTAATACTAAAATTCCAAATTCAAGCTCCGCCTCTGGATAGTTGTCAAATAAGCTGACGTTTTTGTTAGTCTCCCTAATTCGACGTTTTTGTAATTGTCCAAGTTTTTGTACATTTAATAATTTGAGTATTGTTGATCGAACGTTCAACTGTTCTAGCAGCTTTTGGTACTTTCAATATTTTTGTACATTTTAATAATTTGTTGAACTGTTGTGAGCCGAACGTTTAAGTGCTGCAAGAAGCGAAATGGTACGTGCTTTAGGTGATAAAGTAGCAGCGATCCTAATTCTTGGTGAAACTGGACAAAATATTCATGGAGCAGAACGCATTTTTGATGAGAGGTTTCCCGATCGCCCCGTTTCGAGGACTCATTTAAGGGAGCTTCTTCGTAAGTTTGGAACAACGGGTAGTATTAATGATGCGAAACGATCTGGCAGACCACAAATTTCTGATGAGAAAAAAATTGATATACTGGCAGAACTAATAGTTAATCCTACTTCTTCAACAACTCACGTTGCATCTACCTGTGAAGTTAGTCGAAGTACAGTGCACAGGGTGTTGAAAAAAAACAAATTTCATCCATACAAATTAAAAATGGTTCATCAACTTTCAGACGACGACCCAGACCGAAGACTAGAATTTTGTGAAAATATGGAAACTAAAATCAACCAACAGCCAGACTATGTCAAAACAATTTGTTTTAGTGACGAAAGTACTTTCTATCTAAATGGAAATGTAAATACACCGAATGTGAGGTATTGAAGTGACGCAAATCCTCACCTGTTTCGTGAAACAGATACCCAGTTTCCCCAGAAGGTGAATGTTTGGGCAGGTATCCTGGGAAACCACATCGTTGGGCCTCTTTTTTTAAATACTAATTCAACTGGTGAGGTTTATCTGGAGCTGTTGCAAAACGCAATAGAACCGTTAATCCTTGAAATTTTAGAAGTTAATCCAGATGAATTCGGCAATTTGGAAATAACATTCCAACAGGATGGTGCTCCTCCACACTATAACGGTGCAGTAAGACGGTATTAGGATGAGGAGTATCGTGGTAGATAGATTGGACGACGAGGTTTAACGGAATGGCCAGCTCGATCCCTCACACCTTTGGATTTTTTTCTGTGGGGGTACCTTAAATCGAAGGTATACGCCACTGAACCTGACAATATTGACGTTTTAGAACAACATATTGTTGCAGAATGTGAGGCTGTTTCCGCAGACACATTTGAAAAAGTACGAGAAGAGTTTAAAATAGGATATTTCACTGTCAGGAAGTAAATGGAGGTCACTTCGAACAATTTCTTCAAGTAGTTACTGATATCATACTGAATGGAATTTAAATTTTGATGTTTACTAACGAGCCATTAAAACTACCATAAACACAAACAAAATTAGTATCATTGAATAGGTTTTTTCGACACCTTTCAATAGAGGTGTCGCTTGCCGTAGGGTTCCATTTGAAATTATTGGTCACAATGGCCTTGTGACGTCATCTTTGACGATCTCGTCATCTATCATCACTAGTAGGGAAGTTTACAACCTTCAATATTAAGTTTCCAAATTTCACTTGTTTATGTATAATCGTTCCAAAAATAAGATAGGGGGAGCGGACTTTTGAGAAGCACTGTATGCTTGGCCAGCAGCGCTGAGCTTTGAACCTATATAGATACTGTGTACTGTGCGAGCCCAGCATAATATAAATGCACCATCCTTCGTTCAGAAGTACCGTGACTATATTTTGCCTTAAAATTCTAATAAGAAAATTATATTGAAAATCAAAAAGGGACACTGTGATAAAACGTATATTCAACAAAAAATATTTTTTTTTATTCCACGTCGTACATATGAAGGATTAAATGTGTTCCAAAATTCGAATGTTATCACGTGAGTGAAAACGCGTAGCAAGAATTCCTATTCTATAATCGCCGCGAGCTTTTGAATCTGCTACTCGAAGAATAACCTAAATGTCAACCAATAAAAGATATATTTTTTCCCTTTTTGGTGCATTTGTATAAAAGGTTGTCTTAATTTTTTTTATAATTTTTATTTCATGTGACATTTTTTTTAAATAATTTTTATTCATTTTTTTTTAGTCATTCATGAAATTCGTTATCTTATTGAATTCCGACGGAAATTAAAAATCCCCGACCCAAAAAACCTCAACACACACCAATTTTGAAGGGAATCGGGCTATAATCACAAAAATCGTCGTCATCTTGGATGATCTCCTACCCCAAAAACCAATTTGTATTGGAATCGGGTCATAACTACAAAACTCCTCGTCATATTGGAACTGCCAGCTTGAATTTATGAATTTTGACAGAAAAAAAACGTGATCTGGACAGAGAAAAGCTCCCATATACCAATTTTGAATAGACTCTAACCATAATCACAAAACTCATCCGCCATATTGGTGCCGCTATTTTTTTTCCTTTCCCTAATGTATCAGAAAGTTGGAAATATGATTTGTAGACGATGACAGCAGAGATAATAATGCAATTGGAATATGTTAACAGGATGATGAAGTTAAGGCAGATAAAAACTTACTGGATTTCTCATTAGAAAATAAGGAAGATAGATATTGGAACTGTAAGAGTGTGTAAGTAAATAGATAACATATATTTTCCACGAATCATGAAAATAGAGGGAATGAAATGTATTTCATACAAAAAGTTATTCAGGTCATTTTCTCCTAGTTGGTCGGTATTTACCATTTTTAATCGACGAAACTAAAAAGGAGGAACGGAACTGAAAAGTAAAAAATGAAATAAACCTTCTTAGTCTCAATAACTAAGCTCCTAAACTAATGTAAGTAACTAATTTTGAGTCAGCGCCAAACGAACAATCAACGAAGATCATTGAATTACTTCAAAAAAATCATCAGAATGTCACCGCACAACTCGATGCCATCATTTTACGCCTAATCTAATTCATTTGCTTGTTTGCTTGGCGCCGACTCAAAATTAGTTATTAACATTACTTTAGGAGCTTAGTTATTGGGACTAAGAAGGTTTATTTTATTTTATACTTTTCAGTTACGTATTTCGTCGGTTCAATTTTTTGTTAGAAAGTTTCTAACTAAAAATCACTACCGCAAAATCGTGTGGAGGAAACATGAAACTAGACTCGATAAACTGAAACCTCACTATAAGAAAATGAACTTTCTGAAAAATTGAAAACTATAAAAGTCCCCTATCAACACATGTTTATTTGTTTCAACAAGTCTTCGCCCCAGGAAATGTGATAAGTGAAGGTTTGTGATCCATCGATTACTACACTATATCATCAGATTGATTCGCAAGATCAAGCAGGAACTTGACCCCTTCTACGAAGTACCATATGCAAAAGCCGACGAAGGTGTGGTTGATTTCTATATGCAATTGAAGAAACCGAATGTGTTGATCGAAATTACTGACATGAAGACATGAACGAATCTTTTTCCGTAAGAATCGAGTATCACTGCTGGCAATGCTCGGAAGTCATAGAAATACCAAGAGGCATACATAGATTAGTTGAAAAAGGCAGAGAATCCGTTATTTCTCCTACATTTCAAGTTGAAAGGTGAAATATTCTTCAGGCATTTGAAGTAATATTTTTATTAGAAATGAAAATTCGTTCCATTTCTTTTCATCCTTACTACCATTCTAGCGTAGTAAAAATATCTTAAAATTATGCTTATTTCGGAATTCTGGAGGACGCCATGGATTCTCCTAAAATCTTCTGATATTACTTGGAAGTGACTTGCAGAAAAAAATTATAAACTTATATTTGTGCGCTAATTGTTTATCAATTATTCAAACAATGAAAAACAATCTTGTTAGGTAAATTTGAAATAAATCAATGAATTCCGAAGTAATTCCACCCAGATTGATACTCTAGGGGTTTTTGAGGTCGCTGAAGAAGACTACGATATTGGAAAAACGATGGCGTGGCCAGTCGTTAAGGTAGATTTCATCAATGATAATTTTCAGCTATTTTTTATTTAGGTGTTCATCTCGGGTAAAAGTTGTGGAGCTAATGAAGCTCTATCAAACGACTCATAGTTTGCCGATATTATGGATGGAAATGTTTTGATATCATTTTTTGAACTACAGTTTTTGGTCTTGAAGCATGGCCTAAACATTCAAATTTGTCATTTTTATTAATTATTCAATATTTTGAGCTCTGTATTTTTCGATTTTTTTTAAAGTGCCCTCTTTTATTTGTTATTTTGAGAGTAATCTATGGAAATTTCAGATGTTTATTTTGAAAATAAAAGAAAAAATAAGATCTTTAATTGATTTCAGACATAATTTTACTTTGACGTAATTTCATATACGTACTATTCCTATACATATTCCTTCTCACATTTGAAAACATGACTCTTCCCGTCAGCTGCATTTTTCTTTTTTCAGTAAAATTTTTGGTAGCTCAATTTGATCAATTAGATCAAAAGTTTTCCCAAATTTAGTATAGAGCGCTCGCCGCCACACATTTTCGCACGTTAGCAGAAAAATTCTGCAACTTGCAGTTTTAATTTTAATTAAAAATTGTATATCCTTTTTTTATGTATTTTATTTTTTATTTTTGCGAGTGTCACCATTAGTTATTTATTTGTTTTTAAAATATTCAATATACAATGTAATTTGGCAACTTATTTGTTGAATAATTAATTGAGCACACACTTTACGGTTGGTAACTTTTTATATGTTGTTTCCAACATCATCGCTAATGTACAATAAAAAGTTAGCACCATCCCCCAACTTCTAAAAGTATATATTACTCCACTAGTACACGTAGAGGTCAGATGAGCACTAAACTTAATGATCAACTATTCTCTCGTGTTCTATCTCTCTAATATTCAATTATATTTTCGATAATATAAAATACATCGAAAGACAAACTTATATTCCTATTTTAAACAAGAATTTCAAGCAGGAACTCATTTATGGAAATGGACATTTCGCCAATTTACTGAAAAAACGTAATGTTTTCATATTTGATACAATTTACACTCAACAAAGAAAACAAATATTTCACGCTGCGTCGTAATATAAAATATATGTTGGTTAGGTAAGCTTTTTTTTGTGTAAACGTTATCAAAGTTTATTAAACAACAAATTTCAGGGATTTTGGAGCAACATTTCTTTATTTTTTGGTTTTTGGTAAAATTTTATTATTAATTAATTTTTTTCAACTAAACCATGAAATCTTCTTGAAGTGCAGACCACAAGCTTCAGAAAATGCTATCGAAAAATCTTAATATCGCATTTCAAACTAGAGTTTTTGGGTTTTAAAGCATGGCCTAAAAACAATTTATTTTTGAAATTATTCAATATTTTGACTACCGTATTTTTTTAAATAAAATTTTAAGATTTTTTTCCATGAGCACATCTGATCAAGTGTCATTTTGGGAGTAAACTATGGAAATTTCTTGAAAATGGCAGACCGTTAATTGATTTTATAGAAAATTCTACTTTGACGTAACTTCATATATTTACTATTCCTATTCATGTTTATTTCGCATTTGAAAACATAACACCTTGTTAGCTAATCCATTCTCCTTCATCTAAATGTTTGTGAGCTTAATTTGATCGAAAGTTATAACAAATGAAGTGTCGCTACCTCACTACCTCACATTAGAAAAAAAAACTGCATCTTACAGTTTTCATCTTAAAGAAAAACTGTATATACCTTTTTTATGTAAAATCTTCCATTCATCCGAATGACAGAATCAGTTTAAAAAAAAATTGTTTTAAGATATCCAATAAACAATGTAATTTTGCCAATTATTTGTTAATAAATTAAGCACACACCTTCCGGGAGGTAACTTTTTATATGTTGTTCCTTACATCATCACTAATGAACAGTAAAAAGTTACGGAAGTCCCCTAAATTTCTGAAGCTAAAATCTAATATTACTCCACTATTCATGCATATCCATTAGTACAAATATTCATTACTGCTTAAAAAAATCCTCATCGGGAGAGTGTTCAGAAAATTGATACCTACATATATGTATGTGTCAGCGAAAATGATACGTAGATTATGGAAAATCAACCCCAGTTGAACCTGCACCAATGTATGATTCCTTTATTAAAAGTGTATGCAACACTGCACCTCGCATATAATAATTGGGAGCGAATTAGTGCATTATCTTCTCACGTTACCCAATTATTCCGACCCTATATTCGTGTCTGCATGTGGACTCCGAGATAACTTTTTAATTGAATTTCCGCAATGTACAAAAGCGTTCCATTTATTAGTGAATGAGAAACATTGAAAGAAATCATACGATTGAACATGTTTGAATGAACGTTGTGTCAATCACAATCACAATCAATTGAAACTGTGCTTTATTGTCCAAGAATTCATAATCTTTTTGGCAAAGCATTTAAAGTGGTAACAGAAGATCCATTGTGTTATTAATACCAAACTTTAAATGTAAACATTAATAGGAGAGAAAAAACCAGAAGAAATATAAAATATATCGAAACACATTACAAGCAATGACGTTATGAAATATCAGTGAGTTCAAAGATACCATAACACACATAAATCGGTAGGTATCCACTGTTTCCTTTGAAATGTTATAAATAAACTATAATTTAGGAACTCAACATTACTTAAAATTGAGTCACACATTATTTCAAAAAAAATCATTATAGTATTCTGTCAGGTAATAAATTGTAAGCTTTTGCCATGAAATATTCTCTTTTCTGATTTTTTTCAAAACTATTATTATATTATAATATAATTACATTGTTCGCAAAGAGACAATTTCCATGATAAAAAGGCAGATCAGAATGAATATTTTCTAAGAGACAAACAATGGTTCAGCCTTACACAAGTATCTCATGGCCCTTTTCTGTAGAACAAAGACAATGCAATAAATGTAGACTACCATTTGTCACCACTCTAATAACGTAACAGCCTGATGCTAGTTTTTTTCAGCGAGGTGATATGGTCATCGAACCCAATTCATTATCAATGTGTATCCCCAGGAGTTTGGTATACATAGTTTGTTTTCCACTTGATGTGGACCAAGGATTAGATTAAATGATTCACACTTCAAGGTTGAAATATTCTTTATATTGAAGCAGAGACAGTTTGAACTACACCAAGATATGACCTAATGTATATCTTGGGATATGGTAGTTTCTAGGCTGTCGACATTTTTTCCATGCCATAAAAGGATGATATCGTCTGCAAATAGTATTAATATTCCTGTGTTATGTTAAATCATTCAGGTGTATTGAAAATAAAACGGGGCCTAGCAGTGAACCCTAGTAGTATGAACTTTTATTGGAAATTTTACCACTGTTCTCTACCAAGAAAATATGATTGAAACTTATTTGAGGCAGCCTGTCTAATCCCATAATGACATTACTTTTTCAAAAGTATATTTTGATCTACACAATCGAATGCCTTTGAAAAGTCACAAAAGAATGCCGCAAACACCTCATCGTTCATTCTCAGTAAATATTTTCGATAAATGAGAAAATTGCATTGGTAGTCTTTTTGATTCTTTGAATCCAATTTGATGCCGAGACAATAAAAATATTCAATAATTTTTGAGATGGTATAGATCATGTTGGACGATAATTCAACTATATATAATGGTATAATATATATTTTTACATTATGATTTTTCCCTAAAATGCATAATGTAGCATGAACATGCATGTACAAATTCATACTTTATGAATATGTTTCGTTTGAGTGATAACTAATAAATATTTCTCTATCACTCGAACAAAACAATAAAAACAATGAAGTTTGTTATGAGTTGTATTAAGTAACATTTTTTTACATATCCATATTGTTTTTGAGAAAAGTTCTTGAGATTTCTATAATCCCATATTTGTTTTCTTCCTCAACTATTTCTGTTGGGTCCATTTATTAAATTATCTATTCATTTTCATAAACGTTTGGATGAATGGTTGCAGCATCGCTGACAGATTGTTTTCGCCACTTGTATTTTACGAGTATTCTTCTCTTTATTATATCTTCTGAGTATTCGTTTCTTTCTTATATGTTATAGAACATTGATAATTTTGAATCAGTACGTTTGTTTGATTTCCATGATATGACTTTTGAATTTGTATCAGTATCAATATTGGGCCAATTCATTTGTTAATAATAAAACACCAAATGTTTACTTCAATTTCGGTGTAAAGTTGTTTCAATTACAAAGAAAAGAGGAATTGTTATTTTGTTACAAGTGAACAACCATTTCATCGAACCAACTCTTGATCTGTAATATTCTAGAATCAGCTTTGTCTTTCAGATAATAGGCAAGACCACAATGTCCAGAACGATGAAAAAAGTGATTGGATTTTTTTCAATTTATTTTTTCAAGCAGTTTTGCCAAAACAAATTCCCTAAGAAATGTTTTTGTTTGAACACTGCGGAAACCGTGCCAGGATGTGACGAAACAAGTTCAGATCTATCGCCGATCGCCGGTATACATACATATTATTCAAGAATAACTAAATCAAAAACAGCTATCAAGTCTTCATTTCAATATAACACATGCTGACACAAGTTATGTTTCATTCATAGGATGAAAGAAAATAATATTTCCTCAGAAATTCCTAAAAATAGTGACACTAGCAACTCGCCGATGGCCGGGAGTGCCAGGAATTACAGCGTTGCCAAGCGTTATTCATAATATTTTTTTACAATGTGGGTAGGGCGAAAAAATAATGACATAGCACTAGCACTCGGTATGCATACATATTATTCAAGAACAACTGAATCAAGAACAGTTATCAAATACAAAGTTTTCATTTCAATATAACACCTGCTGACACGAGTTCTGTTTTATCAAGGATGAAACAGAATAACATTTCCTCGGAAGTTCCGCAGAATAATGAGACTGACAACTTGGGAAAATGCCAAATCAATGGACTGATGACATCAAAAGAAGCGGCAATAACGCTTTGTTTGATTGGATGTGTCACTGAATTTGAAGGTTTCAGAGCAGCGTTCATTCGAATATTACACAATATATTCTGGGAAAAACTATGCATACATAATATTTTATCATTATATCTCAACTTGAAGTACATATGCATATGCATAAGTTCAAAATCATATCAGAATTTTTTATTCAAATTGATCAATTGATTTCATTTTATTAACCGACGAAACCAAAAAGGAGGAGGTTCTCTATTCGACCCGTATATTTTATGTTTTTCCATCATATTTTTTTATGTATGATCACGCATAACTTTTTACTGAGGCGTCCGATTCCGATAATTCTTTTTTCGGTGGATAGGGTGTACTTCGACTTTGGTCCCATTTGGATTTACAAGATGAAATCCACCCCTAAGGGTAGCGAAATGGAGGATATTGATCACTCACCCTCTGAATTCTGGTCCGTTAACCGATTCTATCAGGCATAACTTTGTACTGGGTTCTTCGATTTGGATGATTCTTTTTTTAATAGATAGGGTATCCTTTTTAAAATTCCCCCTTGGGGGAAAAATAGGGGATATTGATTTTTCACTAGTGAACATTAGCACACACATACGTAGTTGACAATGACAGATCGCTACTGACATTATTCTTGTTCCGTCAAAATCAGTATATTTAATGAGAGGATGGAATGATATACAAAGTAATGAAATAAACTAACCAGAGAAAAGAAAATAATTTATATTACAACAAATAGTAAAAGTAGATAATCATATTATTTAACTGGTAATAGTTGAAGTAAGGTGGGTTAGTAAGTATTTTGGAAGTAATCAAAAAACAAGTAGGTAGTAATTGGTAGATTTTAGCCACAAAAAATTGAAAAATCAAAACTTTTTAACAAAAAATTAGATCGACAAAATACGGAACTGAAAAGTAAAAAATAAAAACTTTTTAACAAAAAATTAAACCGACGGAAAAATCAACTGAAAAGCAAAAAATAAATTAAACCTTCTTAGTCTAAATGATAATTGAGCTCCTAAACTAATGTAAGTATCTGATTTTGGGTCGGCGCCAAACAAACTAGCAATTGAATTAGGTGAAGCGTAAAATGATGGCAGCGAGATGCATGACTGCGTTTTGATGACTTCTTTCATAGATAATGATCTTCGGTAATTGTTTGTTTGGCGCCGACTCAAAATCAGTTACTTACATTAGTTTAGGAGCTCAATTATCATTTAGACTAAGAAGGTTTATTTAATTTTTTGCTTTTCAGTTGATTTTTCCGTCGGTTTAATTTTTTGTTGAAAGTTTTTATTTTTTACTTTTCAGTTCCGTATTTTGTCGGTTTAATTTTTTGTTAAAAAGTTCTTATTTCGATGTCGTCAATAACTCCGAACAAGGGTTTTTACATTTCTGTACAGGTCTTATGTGTCGTATATATGTCGTGTATATGGGTATCTCGTTCGATTCAGCAACGTTTGCCAAAATTATACGCAATTAATGGTAGAAAAGCGTCAAATCGTCCTTTTCCTATACAATAAAAACTGCCTCTGTCAACTTACACCTCATATTCTAGATGATTTTCTCCTAAATGATTGTTTAGGATCTTTGTATCCGAAGACCGAACCCAGTTGATATTTTCCTACAACGGTGGCTCGTGAATATTTTGATTAGAATTAATAAACAACAGGGATGTTATTACTCAAGACCGGATCTTTTGTAATTATAGTGTGCGGAGGCCTGAGAATCGCCCACAGCAGAAAATTATTCGAATCTCACTCCATGGTGCCTCCACTTCTGTCTATGACTAGTCTTCAAGAGTACTTAATAATCATGAGTCGCCTCCTTCTATACCGATTTAACATCGTCGAGTATACTTTAATGGAAATTTATAGTTATATTCTTTCAATTCTTGAAAATTGCTAAAACAGTAGAACGTGTTTCCAAGTACATTCGGACGTAGGTATCTTCAAAAATTCAATGAGGCTATTTTTAGGAACAGTTTTAAGAAATTAACGAAGACAAAATTCCATATTCCTCAGGTCAGTGCATACCAGCGTAGTACTTTATTGTTTTTATTGGGTTCAAATCGACCTCATTCATAACGATTGCAGTATATTGGACAAATGAAACTAATCTACGTCTTCGATAGTGTTTCATGAATACAGGGTGAATCAAAAGTACTTTGACAAACTTCAGGAGGTGATTCCTCACAATATTCTAATATGAATTGTCCGAATAAACATATGTCCAAAAACGCTTCGTTTCCAAGATACAGAGTGTTAAAATTTTAGTTTTTTTTTATATAACTTTCGAAATACTGACCTTGATTAAACGAAAATTGGTATTGAGAGGGTTTTCTAGGTGTCAAATTCGAACCTCATATTATTATTGCTCTTACTCGTAGGGGGCGCCACCTACACGTCTTTATTTTTTTTGAAGATTCATAACTTTTTTGAGCGTACTTCTAGCACATTTTTCAGTAAAACAATCAATTCCCCTATCATATCTATGTGAAAAAGCTACCCCTGTTACAAGTTGCTATAAGCAACCGTTTTCTAGATATTTGGATTTGAAATTTCAAGTCGATTATTTGATAATCGATGTGTGTGGAAGTTATTACCATTATTTTGAATTTTTCATAAGATTTTTTTTTTTTTATGTTCTGGTTCCCACGAAAAGGGATATCCTATAATGTTCAGAGAACATCGTGGGAACCAAGGGAAAGAAGGTAGGAGTTGGTGTTCTTCTTAAATTTCTGGAGGTTGTATGCCTCGGCAAACACCTCCCTAGGCAATGAGTTCCAAAGCCTCGCTGTTCGTTGGATGAACGAGTCTTTGGAAAGTGATGTTCTGCAGGTCTCCAAAGTGACCACGAAGGGGTGTGATGACTGAACTTGACGGGTTAGTCTCGAAGAGACTGCCAAAGCAGGAATGATTGTTGCTATTTCAGAAGAGCATCGCCCATGAAAATATCTATAAAATAGAGCCAAATTGCCAACTTTTCTATGGTGTTCCAGACAAGTGAGCGAGTTTGTAAGCGAGGCATCACCGACGAGACGAATTGCCCTTTTTTGGACAGAATCCAATAGCCTCAGGATATGTTTAGGTGCCGCGCTCCAACAGTATTCCAGGACAGGTCGTATCTGTGCCTTATAGATCATAAGCAGCTGAGTGGGGGTGAAATAGCTCTTGGCACGAAACAAAAAACCAAGTTTTTGGGATGCACTTTTGGCAATGGACCTCACGTGATTTTCCCAGAAAAGGTTATTGCTGATAGTAATACCAAGCATCGATATGGATGACTTCAGTGGTATGGTTACTCCTGACAAAGTTATGTTAGGCACAGTGAGATCGGCTTTTTTAGAGAAACGACATGCTTGTGTTTTGTTTGCATTGAATTCTACCAAGTTATTTGATCCCCACTCGAGAATTGTTGCTAAGTCCATATTTATATTGTTAACATTTCTTCCTCGTTCATTTCTGGTTTCACGGGCTGATATAGGGGCCCTGGAAGAGAAAGCGGTATGGAGGGTACTATCATCGGCGAAGCTGTGTACTGGACATGAAGTTGCTTTCAACAGGTCGTTGATGTGAAGAAGAAATAGTGTTGGTGCGTGAATAGATCCTTGCGGAACACCAGCATTTATGAGTAGAGTGTCAGATGAAACTCCATCGACCACTACATGGAGAGACCTGTTTGAGAGAAAACTAGCAAGCAGAGAACACAGCTGAGGGGGCAAGCCATAAGACGGAAGCTTGGCGAGGAGTCCCTGGTGCCAAACTCGATCGAACGCCTTGGAGATATCTAATGCCACAGCTAAAGTTTCTCCATACTTTTCAATAGATAGCTGCCATATATGTGAGACGTAAGCGAGCAGGTCACCAGTTGATCTCTGATGGCGGAAGCCATATTGCCTATCGATGACAATTCCTGAGTCTTCCAGATATTTCATGAGCTCGATGTTGATGGCTTTTTCCATGACCTTTGAAATAATAGATAGCAGTGCGATAGGTCTGTAGTTGCTGGGTAGGGCCTTTTTGCCTTTTTTAGGGACTGGCTGTACTCTTGCAATTTTCCAATTGGACGGAAATACCCCCAAATTGTAAGAGTGGTTGAACAACTTGCAAAGAACAGGTGTTAGCTCGGGGGCACATTTCTTGAGAACAATCGGCGGGATTCCGTCAGATCCACAGGCTTCGTTGGTGTTGAGACCCAGCAAAATCTTTCTGATAGTACGTTGGCGAAAGGTCATCTCAGGCATGTGACTGTCAATAGGTGTAATGTTCGGGGGTTGTTTTCCCGATGAATCCAGAGTGGAATTTCCAGCAAATAGGTGCGCAAAGATATTGGCTTTTTCCTGGGCAGTCGTTGCTAGTGTTCCATCTTCTTTGGTTAGAGGAGGAAATGAGCTGGAAGTGAAGTTTCTTCCCACAGCTTTGGCGAAAGACCAAAATGAACGGGATCCGTTAGGACATTCAGCAAGTTTTGATCTTATTTTGGCATTGTGGGCATCTTTTGAGCATTCTATTGTCTCTTTGCATATGCCTCTAGCCTCGACATATGCTGCTCTGGTCTCAGGGCCCGGATTTTTTAGCCATCGATGGTATGCTGCCTGTTTGGAAGCCACAGCTCTAGAGCAGTTTCTGTTAAACCAGGTCTTATCGGATGATGTTCTTCTTTCGGTAATCGGTATGTAGGTTTGCATCCCCAACATGATGATTTCAGAAATTGTCTCAGCACATCGTATTGGATCTACTGAAGATAAACAAACTCTCTTCCATGGAAACGCTGAGAAAAACATACGAAGACCTTCCCAGTCGGCCGAATTGTAATGCCACATGAGACGGGATGGTATTGTGCAGCTCGATGGTAAATGGAAAGAGTATGTTGTGGAGATGAGGGTGTGATCAGAGTTTCCAAGTGGGGCACAAAACTTCTATTCTATATGGGTCAGGCTTGGTGGTGAGGAAAAGATCTAGTGTATTGGCAGACTGGTTGTTGACATCAGGGATGCGGATTGGTAGCTTGACCAGTTGTTCTAGACCATGAGTGATGGCGAAGGCCTCGGCTTGACGACCCGCATCATCTGTTTTGTTAGAGAATTTGAGCCAGGCAGCGTTATGTACATTTAAGTCTCCCATGATTATGGTTTCAGCTGTTGGATGGTTCTCCTGAATGTAGTCCAGTTTGAGTGATAAAAACTCAAAGAGGTCGTTATATGAAGGTTCATTAGGTGATAAGTAAAGGCAGCAGAGGAACTTAGTCAGTTTGGTATCAGATAGCTTGAACCACATCACATCAAAGCCTTTCGGTTCCAAACTCTCTTCACGCTGGCATGAAAGGTTAGCCTTAGCGTAAAGGCAGACTCCACCTTTGAACCTGAATCGAGAATGGAGTTCGTAACCAGGACAAAGCATATGGACCTTGTTGGTGGACGAGTTTACTTGTGTTTCTGTTAGAGCCAGAATATCCGGTTTTTTCGTCTGTAGGTGATGGTGGACGTCATTGATGTTCTTGTTGAGTCCGCGGATGTTGCAAAATTAATCTTTAATGTTGAGTCCCTCGAGTACCTCTCGCCCGGAAATCGAATGGAGAGGTATTTTGCTTCCGGAGTGTTTTACTCTAGGAGACTTCATCATTATTACTATTAGGATGCACCTGAAAATAAAGGAGGAATTGGGGAAAAGGAAAGAGGGAGACCGGAAAGTATCGACCGAACACTGAAACATGGAATGATCCATTTCACAGCACACAAAGTCGATATGGTGGTATTTCACCGGGCGATGAGACCATCTTCCACCTACGGTTATCCTTTTAGTCGCCTCTTACGACAGGCAGGATTTACCATGGGGCTATTCTAAAGCCGACCCCATACAGCATCCGAGCCCATACAGCATATAATGCTTAGGAATAGAAGTTGACGTTTAAGTAAGTAGTTTTGGTGATTACATATTATGTGACAGTTAAACTTTTTGTTCTTTTGTTGAAGTTTTAAAACAATAATTTTGAAAAAATTGATTATTCAAACAATAATGCTCATTTAGCCGATATGCATTTCGTAAGACGTATTTACCAGGAGCGATTCTCTAATCGAGTACTGCCTTCAGCTCCAACATTCACCAGTCTCCACCGTCGTTTGGCAGGAACAGTTAGCTTTCAATAGGCAGCTGATATTATTGGAAGACCATGAGCAGTTCGAACCCCAGAATTGGAAAAAACTGTTTTGAACGCTCTCGAAGAGAATCCAGATACAAGTACAAGAATAATTGCTGATGCTCTCAATTCTACTCAGTCCACAGTTTGGAGAATTATCCAGGATCAACAATATTATCCATACCATATCCAAATGGTACAAGCTGTTTTGCCACGAGACTTTCTCCAACGTATTACTTAGTGTCAGTGAATTTTCAGAAAATTGGCTGGAAATCCTCAATTTATAAAATATGTACTCTTCACGGACGAGGCAAACTTCTCCCAAAATGCTATCACAAACTTTCATGGGCTCTGGAAAATCCGCACGCAGTTAGTGAAAGACATTATCAGTATCATTTAGATCCTTTTTTCTCCCGTTCCGACTGAATGGCACAACTTACAGAGATTTTTAAGGAAATGAATTGCCGGGACTACTTCAGAATGTACCATTAAAAGTTCGTATCCGCATGTGGTTTATACATGATGGGGCTCCGGCCCATTTTAGCGTTGTAGCCAGGGAATTCCTTAACACTGTCTATCCAAATCGATGTATCGGTAGGAATGTAGAAGAACCTAACCAGGCGTGGGCACCAAGGTCCCCAGATCTAAACCCGTTAGATTTTCATTTTTGGGGACATTTGAAGTCACTAGTTTATAAAACTCCAGTAGCGAACGAGGATGTTCTAAGAAACCGAATAGTAGACGCCTGTGAAACAATAAGAAACACACCAATAATTTTTGAGCGGGTACGAGATTCAATGACTAAAAGACTGAATGCCTGTATCTTCGCTGAAGATACACTTTGAACAATTTATTTGAATACAATTCAGTTTTCTTTATTTTATTTTATTCTACATATTCAAAATTTCTTGAAATAAAATGTTGATATTTCTTGCAAATTTTATTAAAACAAATACAGATTTTGCACCCTTGTTACAAAAATAACTATTTCAAACGAGTAAAAATAAATAGAATAGGTGGCGCCCCCTATAAAAAACCAAAACTACTTACTTAAACGTCAAATTCATTTCCCAAGCATTCATGTGAAAAATGCAAAATAATGGTAATAACTTCAACACTAATCGACTTGAAATTTTCAAGTCCAAATATCTAGAAAACGGTTGCTTATAGCAACTTGTAACAAGGGTAGTTTTTTTACGTAGATATGATGAAAAAATTGATTATTTCACTGAAAAATGTGATAGAAGTACGCTCAAAAAAGTTATGAACCTTCAAAAAAGAGAAAGACGTGTAGGTGGCGCCCCCTACGAGTAAGAGCAATAATAACATCAGGTTCGAATTCGACACCTCGAAAAACCGATAAATATCAATTTTCGTTTGATTAAGGTCAGTATTTCGAAAGTTATTTGAAAAAAAAACGAAAATAAAAATAAAACTTCAATACCCTGTATCTTGGAAACGAAGGTTTCCGGACATATATTTATTTTGACAATTCATATTAGAATATTGTGAGGAATCACCTCCTGAATTTTGTCGAAGTACTTTTGCATCAACCTGTATATTCTTCAGTGCTAAGGAGCAATTAATGGTAGAGGGTAGTTTGTATGGAATTGTTTCTATTTCTATATAACATGTATGAAATTTATTAACGAATCTAGACGTATTAATAATAACATTTATTCATCTATCATAGTGAACATTATAAACAGTGAAAAAAAATTGTAAGTGTACAATTAGTTACAAATGTTTAAATATGAGGAAAGCCCACACAAAAATAAGTCTGTGCGACAATAACTATAATAAATAAGATATTTTTACACTAAATAGTGGATTTGAGTAAATGTATCAATAATGTTTATTATATACACAGAATAAATATAATTCACCAAGACATATTAAAAACTGAAAAAAAAATAATAATATAGAATGTTGAACATCATATCCGGGTAGAATGTCCACTGTTCACTCTACAGAGAAATGCTAACAAGTTACAGGGATCTTTGGAAACAATCTTAGGTCGAAATTGTATTCTCCACAGTGTAACAACTGTAAAAATGTAATGAATAAATGTTCGCTAAAAAACCGAATTGGTTGATGCGATTTCTCTCAATAAAAAAAACATGTCCAAAAAAATTAACCATCTTTTATATAATTTTCATTGGTCTACAAATTTATGAGCTTCGAGTCTGGGAATATTGCTCAACCACTTTTTGACAGATTTGATGAATACTGAGGAAGTGTTCATTCGTTTCAACTCATTGGATTGAGATTATAACTTCTCAGGCCAAGACAGTGGTTTTTTGTATTATTTTTTTCTCGGGTCTCTTAATAACGGAATTCAAATTACATTTATATCTGGTACTATAGCCATGATCGATTTTCTTCAGTTCTGATTAGTTTTATGCTGTTGAATTATCACCCTTAAAAGATATATCTGTCTGACATCAAATATTTTAGTTTCTCCATAAATTTTGAAGGTAGGCGATAGTTTAGGTTTTTGATATATAACTTTCAGTATGTATCGTTGGATTGTTTTCAGATGGAACATGTGACATTTGTACGCTCCACCCCATGCAGCTATTCCATAGATCATGTGGATTTCAACAAGAGAGCGGTAAAGTCATTACCCATACATTTTATGTTTTTCACCGAATGTATGATGACGGGGTCATCATCTATTGATAGGAAGAGGTTATTATAGTGGTGGGTATTCCGGGTATGACGTAAATACCTTATAGAGAGTTTTGTCTAAATTAATTTATTAATTTGTAGTCAAACCATTCCATTATACAGGGTGTTTCAAAATTCTGTATGAAGATTCCATAGCCGTACTTTCCAGGTCAAAATAAGACTTTTTTTTCATAAACATGTGTTAAAGTTTCAAGATTTTTTTAATTTTTGTCTCAATGACTCTTTTAGTTTTTGAGATATTGAGTTCAAATTTGAAACGAAGGTTCCATTCTAGGGTTTACATGATCCAGTATGCCGAGTGATGAATCCGAACATCATATAAGTAGAAATCGAGAGATTTCACATATATCATATCCGAAAAACATAGAGCAGGATCAACCAACAAGACAAGTTGAAAACCCTCCCAAATCTATTGAAGTCACAAAAAAGCCACTCAAGACCATCAACCCAGCTCTAGAGAAAGTTACCAGGTCCCGAACAAATTCCCAGAAATCCTCCCCAGCTTTTCAATCTATCATTCATAACATAACCATTGTTTGTCCATTATTATTACTCTATTATTCTTACAATTATTGATTTATTATATAACTTTTATGGTAATTATGGATAACTTTATAAAGGATTATAAAAACGAACCAGTCTATACTAAAATTGTAGATTCTCCAGATAGCTTAAAAAAAGTGATATTACAAATTTAAGCATACTACATCTCAACACTAGAAGTCTTAACAAAAATTCCGATGAATTTTGCCTTTTTCTTTGTCAATTTGAATTTCTCTTTGATATATTGATACTTACAGAAACTTTTCAAATTACTGAGTTAGAAATATTCGGGTTGGATGGCTATGATGTCATATATAGCGAAGGAAACTACAACAAAAATTATGGTATAATAATGTACATCAAAAACAGTTTAGAGTTCACACACAGTACAATAAATATAGGTGAAATTAAAGCAATAGAACTATACTTAAAAATCTCAAAAAAACTATATCCTATCACTGCTATATATAGGCTCCCTAGTACCTGCCCAAAATATTTCAACAAAATACTTGAAGAATACCTAAAAAAACTCAGTCATCATAAATTCCATATCCTCACTGGTGATATGAATATTGATTTGATGAATAACTCCGAAGTTACAGAAGAATATAAGAACATTCTAAATGCATCTGGATACATCTCCTATATAAACAATTACACAAGACCACAAAGTAAAACATGTTTAGATCATTTCTTTATAAAACACGATTATCACACAAACGAAAATCATGCTAAAGAAAATCGAAGCCAATAGAAAATATGAAGAAAATACACAATCATACAAATACTATACAGACTACCTAAGCATGCGCACTGATTTACAGAAGGAAACTTGGCAAACGATCTACATTGAAGAAAACTTGGATGAAATGGCTGAAACCTTCACCAATGTATTGAAATATTATACAGACAAAAATACAAAAAAGGTTAGAATACATAAAAAATCTTGTACACCCAAAAAACCTTGGATAACGAAAGGCCTACTTGCATCTATAAGGAAAAAAGAGACACTATATGAACAAGTACGAAATAATAGAACAGACCAAAACTTATAAGAGATATACAAAAATTATAAAAATAAGCTGAATAAACTTATTGATAAATCTCGCAGAGACTACGCGAAGAAATCAATTGAACAATCTAAAGATAACTCCTCAAATCTTTGGAAATGTGTAAACAACATCTGTAACAGAAACAAACTGGAAACAAAAATAGAAAAAATTATTGTAGATCAGGAAGAAATAACAGATAAAGTAAAAATTTGTAATAGTTTCAATGAGTATTATAGTGATTTGGGTAAAAATTATGCAGAGTTGATAGAGGATCCAGAAAATTTCACACAGGACATCGAACCGATAGGGGAAAGTATGTATATATTTCCAACTAATCCCACTGAGGTGAATAATGTCATAGCAGAGTTAAAAAATAAAAAATCTCCAGGCTATGATGGTATTCGAGCGGAAGTATTAAAAGAAATTTCTCACGAAATTGCACCACCCCTCTCATTCATGATTAACAAGTTTTTTGAAAACGGATATTTTCCAAGGACATTGAAAAAGGGCATCATGAAACCACTTTACAAAAAAGGATCTAAATCTGAAACTATCAGTTATAGACCCATAACCTTGATTTCAAACAGCCAAAATTGTAGAAAAAATGATAAAACGCCGCATAACAAATTTTTTACAAAAAAACGCAGTATTATCAGACAAACAATTTGGTTTTAGGGAAGGAAGATCTACTAACGATGCTATAAAAATTTTTGTTGCGCAAATATACGAAGCACTTGATAAAAAAATACCTACACTCTGCGTATTTATTGATCTTTCGAAAGCATTTGATACTGTGTGTCATGAACGACTATTAGAAAAACTCGAAGCATATGGAATCAGGGGTAATGCATATAACCTCATGAAAAATTACCTCACTGAACGACAACAACAGGTGAACATAGATGGTGTTAACAGCGAACCTCGCATTGTTACTTACGGTGTGCCACAAGGAACTGTGTTAGGTCCCCTACTATTTACAATATACCTGAATAGTTTATTGGCAATGAAAACTGAAGGGGAAATCATCAGTTTCGCAGATGACACTGCCATAATATACAGAGCAGAAAAATGGGATGAAGTAAAAAAAATAGCAGAAAGAAACATGAAAATGACAAGAAAGTGGTTTCAATTGAACAAACCTACCTTGAATGCGGAAAAAACTAAGTATTTACCTTTTGTCTCATATGCGAATCATTTACCAAACCTAGGAAACATGAAAATCGATGACGTTACTGAAATCTCTGAAGCTGAGTCTATAAAATACCTAGGAATTGAAGTTGACATACATTTTAGGTGGGACCTCCAAATAAAAAACAGTGTGAGAAAAATCAGACGACTTTTATCAAGGTTCAGGTAGCTAAAAAAATTTTTGGACATACCCCAACTCAAAATAATATATTACTCCTTAGTGCAGTCTCTTCTTTCCTACGGAATTCTGGGCTGGGGAGGAGTGTATGACGTACATCTTAAAATCTGAATGTTATACAAAAGTGGATTTTAAAAATTATTTTAGCAAAACTTCGAGAATATCCCACCGATGATCTATTCATCGACGCCCAAATATTTGACATTAGACAGCTATACAGCTTGAATATTCTAAACAGTACTTAAAAAAAAATACCCCTTTCTATACCATCTCATTCCTATAAGACGAGGGAAAGAGAACTAAAATATTGCTCTATACGATGTGAGAAAACCATTGGGCAGCGTAGTTGTGCTTACTTGAGCACCAAACTCTATAATGAGTTACCAACCACCATTAGGGATAGTAAAACCTCCAATGAACTCAAAACTAAAACAAAGAAATGGATACTAGAAAAAAAGCGTCAGTTCTTCCACAAAATAATAAATAACTATTAATATCAGAACTCTCCTCATAAGAATCCAATATCCATAATCCATAATATATCCAAATTTATTGTTAAAAACATTAGACTCGTAATAAATTATATATTCTACTGTCATGATTTTATCATATTTATCGATTGTCTGTATCTTCATTAATTCTATAGCACTAGTATTGTACTTATTTTATTTAATTTTATTATTGTAAATAGATTTTTAGTAAGCTTTTGGTAATTGTAATGAATTATCTATTTTAGTGTTACATTCTTACCATGTTGATCAATTTTATTGCATTTTAAACTAATCTCATTGTACCTTGTTCATATCTTCTATGTTAATTTTATAACTCGTAACTTATTATTTTTATTATTGTATTGCATAACCTAGATTTATGATCTCCCCCATACCACGTACAAGCTGAATATTTCAGTTTCATATTTCATATTTCGAGTGAATAAACATTATTATTATTATTATTACATTATTATTATTATTATTATTATTATTGTGAGAATCTACAGGGAGATATATTTTCAGGGGAGCCCTTTTCGTCCCACAAACTTTTTTATAGTGCGCCGCTGATAGATTCAAACATAAGCAATGAATTTTTGTTTTGTTTGTGAGAATTTTTGTAATTTTTACGCATAACGGTCGCTATCGAGAAAAAAATTGAAATAATTTTTTGTTATTCGCTAGAGTTGATTCAATTTTTCAACGAAACAATGAAAAAGATAATAGTGGGCTTTGACTAGTATTTCCATTTTGACGTTTAGGTTTGTTCTGAAAGTTGGTGAATGTCTCATCGTGTATTTGTTCAACATTCAAATGGAAAATGAACCATATTCTGAACCAACATCTGGCTGAAATCCATTTTGTTTATGGTCTGGCTAATGGTAACGGACTTGAAGCTCAGAGGTTGTACGCGCTGAAATGTCTCAATCGCCGGCTTCCCAACTATAGAACTTTTATAAATTCCCATCGAGAATACGGCAGATTTCAGACTCCAAGGCACAATGCTCACAGACCGCGACAAGCAGGCAACCCAGTGAGAGATGAAGAGATTTTGAATGTTATCGACAAAAATCCTGGTGAGAGTACTCGACGATGTCAGCCAGACATCCATCAACTTTCAAATAATGTCACTTGCTTCAAAACAAACCTGTACGTCAAAATGAAAATAGCAGTCAATGCCCACTTATTCTCTTTTTCATTGTTTCGTTGAAAAAATTAATTAATTCTAGCTAATTACAAAAAAATTATTGACTTTTTTTCTTGATAACGGTCGCAGATGCTTAAAAATTACGAGAGATAAAAAAAACAAAAACAAAACAAAAAATGTATTGCATCTGTTGGAATCCACCAGTGGCGCACTACAAAAAAATTTATGGGGTGAAAAAAGGCTTGACCCCAGAAAAAATATCTCCCTGTAAATTCTTACAATCACTTGGCAAACTGGATGATGTTAACCCTAAAACATAACTTATGTTTCAAATTTGATCTCAATATCGCAAAAACTGAGAGCTATGGGGAAAATAAATCTTGAAACTTTAACGCTCTCTAGATCGGTAATGAAGCGTTTGCGAACACATGTTTTTGGAAAATACGCCCCTGAAATCTTGATAGTGAATTTTGAAACACCTCGTATGTGAGAAGTCACGTTCTGCTATTTCTTTCAAATCTATGCAAATTTTTGCTCTATAAACTATAGCAGTATCATCTGGGAAACTAACTATGCGCCCTATAGTGTTAACATAAAATAGATTATTCGGGTATAAGTTGAATGGTATTGGCCCTAAAACGGTTTCCTGAGGATCACCATACTCAACCAATCGATATTCAATGGTTTCTTCTGTATTCTAACACATTGTTTCAGATCATTTAGGTAGCTTTGCAAGAATGAATATGGTGTTCCTCTGAATGCAATATCCTGCAAAACTTCCAATAATTGGTTGTGACTAACAGTGTCAACAAAATAAGTCTACAAATATACATGGGATTGGTGTACTTGTTTTGACATTTCTGCTGATTTCGCTAACTAGTGAGAGAATCGCGTCCTAGGTGGATTGCCCTTCTCTAAAGCCTAATTGATTTGGGGACATTGTTTATTATTTTTCTGTTGTTTATAAAATGAATAAGTGAATGATCAGAACAATTATTATATTGTCAGATTACCGTAAAAAAATTCGTGTAAAATATAAAACGGTCTTTTACTCAGTAGTCTCTTTATATTTTTCCTAAAACTCTCTATTTCTACATCAGAATCTTTGATTTCGATTGGCAAATACTCTGATATAAATAAATGAATCTTTGATTGGAGAGGACGAAGGTAGGGGTAATTTCAAATTATTTCTAGAGCTTTCTCGTGTGGAATAATGAGAAGAAATGATTTCCAATTTCAGAATATGTTTCCTTACAAGACAAACGGTTTCCAAGATGAAAAGAGCAACGACGGTCAGTATCTTCTTATCTATGAAATGTTGTCCGCATGAATCACGTGGTCCAATTTTACAAATATTTCTTATTGCTCTTTTTTGTATTTTAGGACCGAGTCTAGTAAATTCAAGTTACCCTCTCCCCAGAAGGGTATACCACACCTCAAATGAGATTCAATCAAAGCATAATATGCAGTTTCAGCAGTAGATACTCCAAGCTCTCTAGAAATTACTCTACCTGAATAGCAACTGGCAGATTTATTTTCTCAGTTGTTTTATGTGTGTTTCGAACTTTAATTTCTTATCTATATTCAAACCCAGAAAGCTGATACAATCCTTATTCTCAATGATATCTTTTTCTAAGGTTACATCTGGAAGAGTACATCTAAAGGAGATTATATTCGTTTTTGTGAAATCAAATAATAAAAGGTTTGAATCACACCAGGACTTGACAATTTTTATATCTCGAGATATTTTTTCGTTTGGATCTTTAACGGTCTTACCCCTCCAGTATCGTCTGCAAATAATGTTAGTTCATCAAAAATGTTAAGAGTGGATAGATCATTAACGTATAATAAAAACAGAATTGGTCCTAGAACCGATCCCGAAGCTATATCAGTGGTCCTTGAAATTTCATTAGTTTTTACTATTTGACTACGCCCTGTGAGGTATGACTCAAACAAATTCAAAGTTACTCCTCTACGACCATAATGGCGAAGCTTCATTACTGATATAACTTTTCCTACCAATTTTATGGATGGGGGTGTCTACTGCAGTTTTGAAGGCTAATGGGTATATTCCGCGATTGATTGACATGTTAATGATATATGCTAGTCCGGGATATTTCTTATTTTTCAGTTCTTTGTTTGTTCCTTTTATTTCATATTCAGTGGTGTCTTAAAAAAAAGTAAATTTAGGTAGTTTTTCTTGGGAAAATTATAATTTTCTTACCTTTTTTCATGAGAAGCTAATTTTTCGCTAATATTACAAAATAATTCATTGAATGAGTTTGCAATGTCCCTCTTGGTGGTCTTGAGTTTTTACGTCTTTTTCAGATTTTATCTGTTTATGTCTTTTTTTGATTGTTTTATTCGTTAGATTGTTTATTGTCATCCGAAGTTTGTACGATTCAGTTTTACTCGAGTCGAGTTCCTTTTGGTAATATTGTTTTAGCTTCATCCACTGATTTTCCAAACATATTCTTATATCTCTAAAATTATTGAATTGTTTGACTTGTTGGATAACGTTTCATTTCAGTATAGAGTTTCTTTTTTGTTGCAACATATTTCGTTAGAGCTTCAGTCATCCACAGATCCCTCCTGAATTTTTAATTCTTGATTCCAACCTTGTTTGTGCTATCCCCGATTTTTTTTTTACTATTGAATTAGTTGCCCGATTAACGTCATTCGAATTGTATAGGCCTGTATATGTAATGGTGAATGAATTAACAAATTATTTTTATTACTATTTTTTCTTACTCAAAGACATGTCTGTTTATTCTGACTATAATACCATTCACAGCAAACGCAAATGCATGTGAATGAATATCTGATACTTCGTAACATTTTCATGACCCGCATTGTGAGACCTACAACACTCGTCTCCGGAGTCTGGAACAACTGTTCAGACAACTACGTAACTAATAACATTTGCGTTAACTCCGGTGTACTTCCTTAACACTAGAACTAGTTGGTCATGCTAATATAAATGCTCCCAAGTTTGCTTTCACAACCACTAATGATCTAGTACGAGATAGTGCGGAAACCGCATCATATCGTTATTTGTCAAATATGAGGTTGGGATCGCAGCATGAATTGGTTGTTCGAGCCCAATACGAAATGATCTGGAAATATTCTCAACCTTCTTGGAAAATAGGATGTTCTTGATCGACTGAGGATTAATGTACCCAGTAATTTTAATTAATTGTTATTCTATAACCTTCTTCCAAATTTTAGACTGCCATTGCTCGAGCTAAATGGTTGCTAACTTTTTCTGTATCTATATCTATCAGAGATGGTTTCATTTCATCGATAAAATCAATAACAAATCCTATAGCAGGGATTGAAATTTTCTAAACGCATTTTTAACAAAAAAATTGTTTTTTTTTCAAATGGTACCTACAAAGGGTCATCTTGCCATTCGATAGAGAATTTAATCACCAATTCAACGGTACACATTATGTCCCACTTTCTTTTTGTTCAAAACGTAGGGAGCCATCAAACAAAATGAAATCAATCTGAAAAAATTGGTAGGTGATATGACACCTATTCATTCTTTCATACTTTACTTCAGAATGGTAACAATGAATTACCGAAATTAATCGACTCGGCAATATGTAATGATCATAAACCCATCACAGAAAAAATAACTTCGATATAATCAAACTGTTTGAATAAATCTAACGAATGAAACATTGAAACATTCACCGTACAAATTAATACTCAAAATACCATTATCCTGTTTCCTATAGAAGAGTTCCACAACCATCGAAAAGTCATTTTATTTATTAATGACCAATGATATGTTCGAAGTAATGCCTGTTTTCCTAACACATAGACTAGTTCTTTATTGTACACTCCATCACATTTATCAGTTCGTGAGCAGGAATTTCCTGAAATGCGCGCTCAACTTTATCTCTCAAGTCCTCCAAAGATGTTGGTCTCCTTGAATATTTTTCGGATTTTATGTGACCCCATAAATCAAAATCAATAGAGGTTAAATCGGGCGATCTGGCTGGCCATCTGATTGGACCATTTGTTCCAATCCATCTCTGCCCATAGGTATCATGGAGATATTGCCGAACAATATGAGCATAATGTGGTCCTGCACCATCCTGCTGAAAAGACATATTTTCCCTGATGTTCTCAGGTGAATCGTTGATATTATTCTGAATATCGTTCTCTAAGAATTATAGATATCTTTGGCCCGTCGAAAAGGATTGGTCCAATGATTCTTGTCCCTATTATTCCTACCCAGACGTTGAATCCAAATCTTTCTTGAAAATTACCTTATCTCAGCAACCTAGGATTTTCTTGAGCCCAATACCTTGTATTATTCCTATCGAACATACCATTATTCGTAAACCTAAACTCATCTGTGAACAGTATCTTCGAGACAAAACCATTATTCAAATCATGATGTCGCAAAATCCAATAACAATAAGTTAGTCTCGGTTCTGGGTCATTTTCATATAGATGCTGTTCCAAACTGTATTAATAAGAGCGATATTTTTTCAATACTTTTCTCGCACTTTCCCTGCTGATCCCACATCCAGTTTCCAATTCTTGCACTGAGGCAGATGGAGAAAAATTAACATATGCTAAAACCTTAGCTTCCGCTTCTTCACTGATGATGAAGTTGATTTGGTTTTGATCAGCTGGTTTCCTTAGCATCATTTCCAATTTCCTGAAATAGATCCTCGATGGGTGCCGTCTTAAAGGATAACGATCAGCGTATAGCATACTACATTGACAGCGTTCTTATGACATTCTCCAATATCATATCGATTTGGTTACATAATTGCTCTTTTTGTTTGGGGATATCAATCGGCCCATAGTTATCTATAGTTCCTTAGATAAACGAGTTGTTTTGGAAGTGTTGACTCTTTTCCAATTCCTGTCTTTTATTTCTGTCATTCAACTCTAGTTTTTTTTACTGAAAAAAATACCCACAAGCCAAGCCTCCGGACTATTTTCGGATATTGACAACCAAAATCGGCACCACACGTTTTCATACAAATGTGCAATTAGCATTGCAGATAAAACGAGATTTATACACAATTCACTGCATATCAATCCCAAACGATGACGCAGTATTTGAATTTCATTTCGCATCATTTTCCTGCCATGTGCTACTTACCGTTGTCATCAAGGAGAGCGCTGGCAAGATTTATGTTTCAATTATATTTTATTATTTTGGAACTGAGTTATGCAGTAGCTTCGCCTCGAAAACTACTTACAGAACATCAGATACTGTGTAAAAAATCATTTCACAGTACCTACCAAGATTCATCTCTCTGCTATTCTGTGGGATTATTTGTGATATTATTCAACTGCAGATTTCCAGCAAGAATAAATCCTTTCGTAGATAGACTGAAGATGTTTCTCTCGCAAGAGAAATCAAGAACTGCCAAGGCTAGTGATCGTACAGTGCATCATATCTGAGGAATTTATTACGAGATCTTTATTTATTTATTCATCAAGTAATCTACAGAACAGCAGTTCCAATAAGCGAATAACCATTCCTAAAATAATATTGTCAGTAAATCGGAAATAATAATGACCCTGAGAACCCCATATTCACCTAATTTACATTGAGAGACATGACTATCCTATTAAAAATGATTAAATATAATTTGTGCTTTCATATTGAATTTACTCTCTGTTACAATCCATAAATTCTAGGAACAACATTTCTTTTTAAATTTTTTCTTGTATGTTTGTACATTACATTCAACATAAAAATCTATATTTCTTGATCAATTTGTAAAGGAAAACATTCTGAACGGTGGAGAACAGATACAAAAAATAATCTGAAAAATTATTATATTAAGCATATTGATAATGAAAAATTAGTTGAAAATATTCGAATTACCAACTGGAATGGAGTCATGTTAGAACCAGATATTGAGACTAGAACAAATACATTGATATATGATATACAGAAAGCAATAAAAAGTACCATATACGTAAAAATCAATCATAAACAAAAGAAACAGAAATCATGGATAATTATTAATAGAAAAACAATCTATATATTGAAACATAATATCGAAATGAAAAAAAATGAATATAAGAAGTGTAAAAGGGATATTTTGAGACAAATAAAAATCGCGAAAAAGGATTATTATATAAGAAAGGTAGAAAAGGAAAAAACTCAACAAAAAAGCTAGGAAATTGGTGATTGAGATAATATCTAACATTGGAAAAAATAAAATACAATATATCACGGACGGTAATGAAATGTTAAGCGAAAGTACAAATGGTTTTTTCATAAATGTGGGCAAAAATTCTAGCCGATAAAATCAATAAACCCCATAACTATAAAGAGAAAAAGACTATGAGCAACCACTCATTGTTTTTATATCCAACAACGGAAACAGAAATCAAGCATATTATAAAACATGATCTTAAAGCTGAAAAAGCCCCTGGGTACGATGGGATAAGTTTTGAAATATTAAAAACAATAGTGGATATCATAGGCCTACCCTTTAGAGTGATGGTTAATAATGTACTAGAATCAGGACATTTTTCGACAACTTTCAAAAATACTATAGCAACTCCAATTTTCAAAGCAGGAGATAAACATGATGTGACAAATTACAGACCCATTTCAGTCTGGCCAAAGATCAGAAAAAAGTGATAAACATCAGAGTACAAAAAATCAACTAAAGACGCGCAATACTGTTATTAGCAGACTAGAATAAATGATGAAATGAGTGATACAGAAGAAATAACATGTGGCGTGTCCAGGGTGGTGCTATGGCCTCTGATATTCACCGTCTATATGAATAATTTGTTTTTATTAGAAAATTAAATTAAAATAATCAGTTTCGCTGATGACACTGTATAAATATACAAGGACACAAATTGGTACAAATTAAAACTGAAAATTGAAAGTGACTTTGCCAATATAAAAACTTGGCTAGATAAAATAGATTACTATCGGTAAATTTTAAGAAAACAGTATACACCTAGTAGCTTTGAGACGTCTCTCCCAAACTTTGTATTAACCATAAGAGATTCCTTTGAAATAAGACCCTCAAAAACAATAAAATAAATAAATGCTGGATAGTGGATTTTAAGGAATGTCCATGTAGATTACTTGAAACGAAAACTAAGAAGCATATAACATGGATATAAAAAAGAGTGGAATACCTAAATTTGAAAGAGAAAATCATCGTATACAAAGTCTAGTGGACTCTCATATAAACTATTGAGGCGTTTCCAAAATACACTATAACGAACTGTAGGTGTCACAGAACATATCTGAAAATAATGCTTAATAAACATAATATATATCCCACTGATCTGTTTTATTCCGAAACGAATATACTAGATGTTCGGCAGTTATTGTATTTACAAGTGAATATAGAACAATACTAAAATACGGATAAATCAGAAAGTCACACATGACTATCAAACAAAAAATAAAAAAAGTTTGTTACACCGGCAATTAACAAATACATCGGTCAGAGGAGTTACATGTACTTGGGGTCCAAATTATTTAATAGCCCACCTGAAAACATTAAACAAAAACACTGAACAAATTCAAGATAATTATAAAAGGACACATCAGAAGTATATAAGGAAAAGAGGTACATAACTGATTGAATAACTGTAATGAATAGTGCATAATTTTTCATTTCAATTTTTATTTTTTTAATTTTTTTGGGTTTTTTATTTTTTCTCTTTTATTTTATCATATACGATTTAAAACTTTAAAACTTATATACAATCTCATTCCTAAACTAGTCACTTTGCTTCACAGTCTCACACACTAAATCTTGTCGATTAACTTTTATACTACTACAATTATATTTTGTAATTTTATACTGTAGGTATATTAAGCATTCAACGCCTTTATTTTGTGATATTATCATATACTCATATGTTGTATTTGAAAATGTTGTGTTGTTCATAATTTCATACTTTATATTGTAAAACCGTATCTAGAATTAAGCTTTCTTATCACGCACAATCTGTGACTACCACAGTTCCGTAATTATCTTTGTTTATTCATGTAGTGATTGGCACATATTGTCCATTTTGTAAATCATTCGGGGTGAATAAACATATTTATTATTTATAATTATGTAGTAACTCATAGAAAAATGTTACAATGGCCACTGTCCTCCTGAATTCTAGAGCTGTGAATTTAAATTCCATGGAGGAGGTGTGATGACTAATATTGAAAATATATTCACCATGGTTTTTGTAATATAAAAATTTCAAAAAAAAAAATTCCTAACTTTTTTAATTTTATTTTTATGGAGTGAATAATATGGTGACGATATTATTTGAGCATATTCCAGGATACTACGAACAAAGGCATTATAAAGCGCTATTTTGGTGAATTTGAATACCTAATATAGCCAAGCATTTTATATGCTCTGTTCGCAATGTTGATCGTATGCTGCTCAAAATTGAGTTTTTCATCTAGCGATACTCCTAAATCATTATATTCCGATTTGTTTGAGAATATCCTAGATTTTTCAATTCACAGAAAAATATTTCTATTCAATATTCAATTGAGAATTTTTTCGTCTTCAACTTTATATTCCGCTCTTCCAATTGAATATTTGTCATTCATTGTATATCAAAATTCATTGCTTTGTTTGTTCCTAGTAATTGACACACCGAAGCATTTGTCAACATTAAATGTCGCACGACTTGCCAGGGACCACTTGTGAACTCTATTTAGATTTGTCTACAGTAGAATCACATATTATTGATTTCTGATTTCTTTAAACAATTCAAAATCATTCGCAAATAGTGCACATTGTGAGTCCCAAATAACCTCTAGCAGATCGTCAAGCATTAATAGAAAGAATGAGGGAATCAAGGTTGGATCCTTATGGTACACCGGATCTTGTAAAGGAATTCCCATAATTCCAACTTTTATAAATCACATACTGTGTCCTTCCGGTTAGATACGATACAAATGACTTCAAGAGTCGATCTGATAATTCAAAAGTGTACAGTTTTTCCAGTATACCCTCATAATCGACCTTGTCGAAGGCTTCACTGAAATATGTGAAACTATCATCTAGTCTACTGGTCAATAATTTTGTATATCTTCCCCAATGCATTACTCTAACATATCGTTGGAACTCGTCTGATTCATTTCCTATAAGTTTGTTTATTTTTCATCAGTTTTCAGTTATGCTTGGTTTTCATACAGTACGCGTCAAAATTATGCAACAAATTCTATATTTCGCAAGCCATGTACTTTTGACAAAAATCCTAAAATAGATCGATTCTTATTTTAAAATGCCGATTTTTTATGTATATTCCAAAGAGGTTATGTCACTGGTTTTGGCATGGTGACGTAATCGGTAATTTTTTTAAATTGGAATAGATGTCTTGTGATACCTCATCTGAAAGGCCTTTCAATACTGCATTCAATGATAATAATCAATTAGATATTTTTTTACAGGGTGAACAAAAATTAATATTTTATTTCAATAAGAGAATAACTTTATATCCAACAAAATAGAATAGTTAAATAAGATGTTCGAAATGCCATCCACCAGTCTCTTGACAATAAGCAAATCTACGGACACATTCCTCTTGCACATTGCGAATAACTTCTGGAGTAATTCTGTTAATTTCGATCCTAATTCGATTTTTCAACTCCTGTAGATTTTTCGGCCTATCTACATAGACCTTCGATTTCAAATAACCCCACAAGAAAAAATCCAGGGGCTAAGATCTGGAGATCTTAGGGGCCACTCTATCGGTCCGCGTCTACCAATCCACCTCCTAGGAAAACAGTTATTCAAAAACTCGCGAACATCACGTGCATAGTGCGGGGGTGCCCTATCTTGTTGCAACCAAATACTTTCATTCGGTTGGCGTTTGGAAAAATATATTTTTATTATTATTACATTATGATTAAGAAATTCTTGTATTGTCATCGGTCCTTGATATGTGTGACAAATTTCAGATTATTCGGAAGATTGGAAGTGGGTGAATATTTACTTCCAAGATTTTATTACATTGTGAGTTATTCAGTTACAACTGAAGATAATAAAAGCGTGTTAAAAAATGCAAAATTTTACTTTTTTGAGCCAAGGCTCTAATCCCTTAGACTGCCCTGGCAGACTAGTGAGTCAGTGCTCTACTACACCAATAGATCCTTTCCAAATATTAATAGTTAGCTATTTCCTAGTCTAAAATGGAAACAAAAGACAATCACAAATTAATGCCATAATAGGCAAGTTAGTGTCAAATAAATGTCAGTTAAAATATCAGCAAATATTCTTCACAAATTCTAAGTGAAAAGGTTCTAAAAGTAAACTATGGCTACTTTAAGTGAAACCCAACGCATATAAATTTTAATTTTTATTGGATGCGGAGATAGAACCAGAACTCAGCAAGAGGTATGCGACTTGTTCAATGCGAAGTATCTAAATAGACCTATCAGTCGTTCAACAGTCAGTGAGATTGAGAAAAAATTCAGAGAAACTGGACATGTCAAACATATTCCGAATGCTGGACGTCCTAAAATAGAAGAAAACGTAAAACTTGATGTTCTATTGGGTGTAGAGAATAATCCTCACAATACTTCACGACAAATTGCAGCAGACCCTGACATAGACCAAAGTTCTGTATTACGTATTCTAAAAGCAGAAAAGTACCATCCATACAAAGTACAGCTACATCAACAACTCAATGATGATGATCCCGATCGCCGTGTGGAGTTCTGGGAAATAATGCAGGATTTGTGTAACCGCAATCCACGTTTTTTAATACAAATTCTGTTTTCCGATGAGGCTACCTTTTGCCTAAATGTTTCAGTGAATCGTCAGAATTGCAGATATTGGAGTAGGGATAATCCTCACTGGATGATGGACGGGCATACTCAATACCCTCAGAAAGTCAATGTTTGGGCAGGGATAATAAACGACAGGATTATTGGTCCGTATTTTTTCGAAGGAGATCTCACAGGGGAGCGTTACTTGAAATTTTTAAGAAATGAACTCATACCTAGCCTTGCCGATATTTTTCCAAACGCCAACAATCATAACTCACCAAATGAATGTATTTGGTTACAACAAGATGGTACACCCCCGCACTATACACGTGATGTTCGCGAGTTTTTGAATAACTGTTTTCCTAGGAGGTGGATTGGTAGACGCGGACCGATAGAGTGGCCCCCAAGATCTCCAGATCTTACGCCCCTGGATTTTTTCTTGTGGGGTTATTTGAAATCGAAGGTCTATGTAGATAGGACGCAAAATCTACAAGAGTTGAAAAATCGAATTAGGATCGAAATTAACAGAATTACTCCAGAAGTTATTCGCAATGTGCAAGAGGAATGTGTCCGTAGATTTGCTCATTGTCAAGAGACTGGTGGATGGCATTACGAACATCTCATTTAACTGTTTTATTTTGTTAGATATAAAGTTATTCTTTTATTGAAATAAAATATAAATTTTTGTTCATTCTGTAAAAAAATATCTAATTAATTATTATCATTGAATGCAGTATTGCAAGGCCTTTCAGATGAGGTATCACAAGACATCTAATGCAATTTAAAAAAATTACCGATTACGTCACCTTGTCAAAACCAGTGACATAACCTCTTCAGAATATACATAAAAAATCGGCATTTCAAAATAAAAATCGACCTATTTCAGGATTTTTATCAAAAGTACATGGCTTGCGAAATATCGAATTTGTTCCATAATTTTGACGCGCACTGTATATTCATGTTACACAGTAGTGAACTACTGGTCACACGATTGTGGTAAAAGAAACGCATAAGATTTCTCGTCAATTCCAAACGTATGCGACAGAACTCAAAAATGCAAATCAGCCAGAAATTTACATGCAACTCTCAAGTATCCAGACCAGCACTCGTAAGATATTAATAAAATCCCCATCAGCGTGAGTAAAGACACGCATTTACATGAATTAAATGGAAGCAGTGCATGTCCCTTTCAAATTCAAATTTAATTCAGATTAAATAACGAACCCATTGCTATAAATCCATTATGAAAAAGCATTTGCTTTTTGTGTCAAGACAAATTTCAAGTCATTACACATGCAAAATAATCGCCATCGCAGTTGAACATGTGAACAAATACAGTGCTTCTCAAAAGTCCCTTCCCCCCCTCTTATTTTTGGAACGATTATACATAAACAAGTGAAATTTGGAAACTGAATATAAAAGGTTGTAAACTTCCCTACTAGTGATGATAGATGACGAAATCGTCAAAGACGACGTCACAAGGCCGTTGTGACCAATAATTTTAAATGGAACCCTACGGCAAGCGACACCTCTTCTAAAAGGTATCGAAAAAACCTATTCAATGATACTTATTTTGTTTGTGTTTATGGCAGTTTTGATGGCTCATTAGTAAACATTAAAATTTAAATACCATTCAGTATGATATCAATTACAGATTTAAGAAATTGCTCGAAGTGACATCCATTTACTTCCTGGCAGTGAAATATCCTATTTTTAAACTCTTCTCGTACTTTTGCAAATGTGCATGTGGAAACAGCCTCACATTCTGCAACAATACGTTGTTTTAAAACGTCAATATTGTCTGGTTCAGTAGCGTAAACCTTCGATTCAAGGTACCCCCCACAGAAAAAAATCCAAAGGTGTGAGGTCTGGTGATCGGGCTGGCCATTCCGTTTAACTTCGTCGTCCAATCCATCTACCACGATACTCCTCATCCAAATACCGTCTTACTGCACCGTAATAGTGTGGAGGAGCACTATCCTGTTGGAATGTTATTTCCAAATTGCCGAATTCATCTGGATTATCTTCCAAAATTTCAAGGATTAACGGTTCTATTTCGTTTTGCAACAGCTCCAGATAAACCTCACCAGTTAAATTAATATTTTAAAAAAGAGGCCCAACGATGTGGTTTCCCAGGATACCTGCCCAAACATTCACCTTCTGGGGAAATTGGGTATGTGTTTCACGAAACAGGTGAAGATTTGCGTCACTCCAATACCTCACATTATGTGTATTTACATTTCCATTTAGATAGAAAGTACTTTCGTCATTAAAACAAATTGTTTTGACATAGTCTGGCTGTTGGTTGATTTTAGTTTCCATATTTTCACAAAATTCTAGTCTTTGGTCTGGGTCGTCGTCTGAGAGTTGATGAACCATTTTTAATTTGTATGGATGAAATTTGTTTTTTTTCAATACCCTGTGTACTGTACTTCGACTGACTTCACGGGTAGATGCAACTTGAGTTGTTGAAGAAGTAGGATTAACTATTACTTCTGACAGTATATCAATTTTTTTCTCATCAGAAATGTGTGGTCTGCCAGATCGTTTCGCATCATTGATACTACCCGTTGTTTCAAACCTACGAAGAAGCTCCCGTGAAAAGGCCTCGAAACGAGGAGATCGAGAAACCTCTCATTAAAAATGCGTTCTGCTGCATGAATATTTTGTCCACTTTCACCAAGAATTAGGATCGCTGCTACTTTATCACCTAAAGCACGTACCATTTCGCTTCTTGAAGCACTTAAACGTTCGGCTCACAACAGTTTAACAAATTATTGAAATGTTCAAAAATATTAAAAGTACCAAAAGCTGCTAAAACAATTAAACGTTCGATCAACAATACACAAATTATTAAATGTACAAAAACTTGGACAATTACAAAAACGTCGAATTAGGGAGACTGACAAAAACGTCAGCTTATTTGACAACTATCCAGAGGCGGAGCTTGAATTTGGAATTTTAGTATTAACTGATTTAATTCATCACAGCTTTGCGTTTTTTAAAAGCGAGTTGCCAAAACTGCCATAAACACAAACTAAATTGGTATCATGGAATAGGTTTTCTCGATACCTTTCAAAAGAGGTGTCGCTTGCCGTAGGGTTCCAGTCAAAATTATTGGTCACAATGGCCTTGTAACGTCATCTTTGACGATTTTGTCATCTATCATCACTAGTAGGGAAGTTTACAACCTTTAAAATTCAGTTTCCAAATTTCACTTGTTTATGTATAATCGTTCCAGAAATAAGAGGGGGAGAGAAGACTTTTGAGAAGCACTGTATATAGATTTCATTATCTGTAAATCTGTAAGGAGGTTTTAGACCTGTTCTCTCTTGAATAATTGATTATTTATTGTGTCAAAGAAATACTGAATGATTTATATGTATTTTCACACTAACCACGGGATTTTTGAGAATACTGTTCTTCATTCAAAGATACAGGAAGAATCAAAATGTATTCAATTCGTGATTTGCAACGCCAACTTGGTAATGACTTTTTACCGAATGAATTCGTGCCATAAATCACATGAAACTGTTGAAATATATTGGCACTCAAACAATCTATACAAACTATATAAAAAATTCAATTATATCCATATGGAGGTTTATCAGTCTGATCGAGTTGTCATATTACAGTTCATTCTTATAAAAATATAGTAACTGATGTCACACGCTATTAAGCAATGCCAACCATATGAATAAAAAATTGTAGTTCTACGAACAAGATTCTGAAACGGTTGGCGAAAAAACAACGGAAAAACCTCTAATGCACAGCCTACGTAAATTTGAGATTAGTGAAATATTTCTTAGGGGTCAGCAACGTGATTTTTGCATGACATTTTTTCAGGCAAACTGCCATGAAATATTCGTGACCGAAATTTTTACGAACCACTTTCCCGTAGTTTGCACACAAGATATGGAATCCAAATTCAGATCGGCAACGATACCACATCACTTTGTAGATAATTAAACGTTGTTAGAGATAGTGAACGACTTCTTCAGAAGTCAAACACTGTACTGTATATTCATACGATGATGAATCTCTTATGACCTACCCATGGGACTTGTCGCGCTCTTCTATATAATTTGTAACCATAAGACATTGACCGAAATTATAGACTGGCTTCGATGAACGCAGGTGTCTTGTATCAGTGAATCATACATTTTTATGGACGTTATTATAATTTTATCAATTTCGCTTGGATAATTTTGATGTATTCAAATTTCAAAGTTGTTAGGAATAAATTTGGAATATTATTTTTTTATATAATGGATGGAGCTGCCAAAATATATATTCGATTGATAGGTAATATTTCACGGTTATTATGAACGTTTATTCATATAATGGAATTTTTCCAAAAATCAATGTATTGGAGAAACATTTATTGATATTTTAGATTGGAGTCGTTGCTGTTTGGGACTCATGGGCTAGATGCTTATTTACTGCAACTTTTTCATATCCATTGTGTGCGCCCTCATTTACTGTAATTACATATTAAAACATTAATTAATTACATATACATAGACATAAGTGGAATTTCCTCACTTTAGAAGATGAACCTCACCATTTGTTTACAGTAGCTGTCAATATTAGCAATAGTCTATACTTGTATTACATAAATTTGGGAACAATAAAGACAATTATAATTATTATAAATCATTGGTGTGACGAAATATACATGTTGGGAAATTGTTGTTATTAGGATTATTGAAATCCGATAACTGTATTGATTAATTACAGGTTCCTCAGCTACATATTTCAACAAAGCTATCAAAGAATTTCTCAGTGGTATGCGTCTGAAGAATAATTATCTTCTTTGGATGATCAATTGTGAGAAATTTATAATTTTTATAAATTTTAAGCTGGATAAACAATTTTGCGGAAAATGATAGGCAATAGCATGTAGTTCAACTGTCCGCAAAGTGATTTCTGTCCGATGTGTCGTTTTTGCACAATAGCGTTATGAACAATTTAAGGGATTATCTTGCAGAATATGCTGATTTAAGGATCTGGAAGTAGAGATCAATATGTATATTTTGGATTTTCACCTGAGAGGTGGGAAATATGTTGAAAATGTCACTGAAAGTTGCTCCAAACGCTTAAAAGTGCGCTCGAACGAAGCAAAGTGGAGTAGCGGTAAAACGGTGGCTTGCTTGTCGAAATCTTAAATTTTTTTAAAAACAAAAGAAATAATTATAGAGAATATGATTCAAGAGGTTATTTTCAGGCACCGTTTTCGCGTACAAAAATTACTCACAATGCCTCTTTCTTTTTACCAGCTTAAACTACAAACATCAAAACACTCATTTTCGGTTCAACTTTGCACAAAATGTAGCCGGTTTCATCGAAAAAATACTCCTTCGAAATTTACATCAAACCTAACTTTTCACATTTGCTAAATTTCATCTGTCAAAGGTGAAATGTTAGTATTTTTTCGATAAAACCGGCTATATTTTATGTAAAGTTGTACCGAAAATGAGTGATTTGGTGTTTGTAGTTCAAGCTGGTAAAAGGAAGGAGTCAAATTGTGAGTGATATTTGAAACGGTATGGGACCGCCTCGTAAAAAAGTCGAACAGCTATTTTCAGGGAGCATGATCACGACCCCTTAACATTTACCTAACCTCCCTCACTAATCGTTGCAGATACTGAATCAGGATTTTCTTCAGTTGGACTTTCAACAGCAATAAAATGTGAAGAGCAAACATATGAATATTTATAAAACATTTCTTTTGTTAAATCCACTCTCTTCGAGGCATGGATCCATTCATTACAACTAACCTCATCAATGTGAGTTTTCACGAATAGTATAAAGAATACGTTTCCCTCTAGATATCGATTATCCATCGTGAATTTGATCGAAATGGAAACCAACAGTGCCTTACCCTTCCTCGATGTGAACGTTGAGAGAATAGGCAATGAAATCCGCACCTCCGTCTACAGAAATAAGACACATACGGGACAGTACCTCAGTTACAGCTCCAACCATCCGAGTTCGACGAAGAGAGGGATCGTGAGAACATTGGTAGAGAGAGCGACGCACATATGCAACGACGTGGAGTCACTAGATGCCGAATTAAACCACATCAGAGAGGACCTTCACCGGAAGGGATATCCCAAGAAACTCCTAGAAGAAGTATTGAAACAACTCCGGAGAAGGAAAACATCTGAGGAGCAACAACAAAGCACAGTGATCTGCCTTCCGTACATCAGAGGTGTCTCCGAAAAGATCAGAAGGATCGGAAAAAAGTTCAACATCTAGAGCTGCTTCCAATCCGGCAGCACTTTACGGAGTTTCCTGACCAAGACCAAACCTGACAACAAAAATGAAATTAGTAAGAATTGCATTTATGAAGTTCCATGTGAATGCGGAGATTCCTACATTGGAGAGACAAAGAGACCGTTATCGGTAAGATTGGATGAGCACAAGAAATGGACTCAACGTGGAGAAACATCAAAATCTGGAATCGCTGACCACACCTGGACTGAGCACCATCGAGTTCTATGGGACGACGCAAGTGTTCTACATAGAGAGGAGCATTGGTTCAATCGAAAGTTGAAAGAGGCCGCCTACATCGAAGCCAATAACGCCTTTAGTCAACCAAGCGTTGAGATCAAGAACGTATGGAAACCCCTGATTGCTCTTTCTGGTGGACTGCAGCGGCGCGAAACTTCACGCACTACCACACCGCGCGAAATCACACGCACCAGTGCACCTGGCGGAATTACACGCATCATTGCACCGACGGTCATATAAATTGGTAAGTAGCACATAAACTTGTCAGTATTCACCTGAAGACGATTGCAGATACAAGAATTCGAAACGTCGTGAAAACCTTTTGAATACATAAAGACGATGGACGTCCGAAACGATAGTAATCAAGTTACCACATTGTCTACAACCTTCAAACATACAATGTTTTGTTGTCATTATGGTTTTTAAATATTTTTTTTAATTATCTAATTCTCTCTTGACAAATTTGCCATACTATTCCAGGAAAAAAGTTCATTGAAAACAAGTTCTCTTCACACATGAAACTAAGATTAGTCTGAAACATCCAGATGATCGTGAGCGAGTATGGCGAAGACCAGAAGAGGGGTTCAGGTACTACTTGCTATATCTCGGCAATGATTCCATTCTGCGGTGGCTCTGTTATGTTCGGGGGTGGCATCTGCTTCAACGCTCGCACAGATTAGTTCCTGCCGTACGAGATACATGAATGCTGATCACTATCTTGAAAATACTGTGGTAGAGCTCATCCAGTATTGAAACGACCTGTTGGTAGGTAGAGAGGGGGAAAACACGAATTGACACGATTTGCTGTGCTACGGCGAATCTTCACCAGTGTCATGACATGCAGCGTTTGAAAGGTTAGGTTTGTTTAATTAATAGATAGGTTGTGCAGTTATTTATTCAACTTTGCAATAGTTTACTCGTTACCTTGCCAAAATGCCCAGTGGTAAGTACTATTCAGTAGCCGCAAAAGAAATAGGAGTGTTAGGAAAGTTATAGAAGTGTAAGTTCTCTACGTCTCGTGAATCGCCTATACCAAATAATTTGGTACGCCTATGGAATTTTTGTTAATAGCCACAGTGAGACAATGGCTCGGGTATCTTCGAGAAAAATTGGTTGTTAGGTGGGGGAAGGCCAAAGAGGTCGTTTCAATACTGGATGAACTCTAGAATATGTGATGCCTATCGGCCATTTTGTGGGACCCAATTTCTGGTTTATGCAAGACAGCGCACAACCTCACGTGGCTAGGGAGGTACTCGATTATCAAGAAGGTATATAGATTCAGCTATGGCCACCAAAAATCACGGATCTGAATCCGCTCGAACATGTATGGAATCACCTCGACAGAAATGTGAAACGTCATATACCTGCACCTAGAAACCTGAGGAGACTTGAAATTGCAGTTATCACAGAATGGGAACAAATTCCCCAAGATTTTACCCAAAATTCAATAAGAAGCATGCCAAGTGCATTAATGTTGTAACAGAAGTGGAGGAGACAACACCAGAGTCAAGCTAAACCATTTATTCATTTCTTTCATCATTTCATAACTTCAACGATTTTGTTATGAGGTCTCAAGAATAATTTTGATTCAAATCTTGTCAAAAAATTATAAATAAACACACAAAGTCGTCTCCACAGCGTTTAAGACAAAGACCAACAATATTTTTTTCAAGGTTAAGGATCAGGTCCTAACTCTTGATGATGTTGATACTTCGGGCTTATATATGTCCCTCTTCAGTAGAAAAGTACAGTTGGTGGTTAAAAGTTGTGGAAGAAAAAGGGGTGAACCATGTAACTAGGTGTAATATTGTTAGGTTAACATCATTATATCAAACTCCGTATCGTTTTCTTTTGAATTTGGGGGCACTTTCCCTGTTAAATAACAACAATATCATGATCGAAAACTTTATTGAAGGTTACCATCAATTGGCGTCAATTTTTCAATACAAATCCATTTTGTTTTGGAAAAAAAAAGTTTTCGATTATGATATTGTTGGTATTCAACCAGGGAAGGGCCCCCATACTCAAAACAAAACGATACGGAGTTTTTTTACTGAAGATGGACATATATATGCTCGAAACATGTTTAAACATCATCGAGAGTTAGAACCTGATCCTCAACCTTGAAAAAAAACAATGTGGTCTTTGTTACCAAACGATTGGGATTAAACGCTCTGGAGACGACTTTGTGTGTTTATTTATCAAAAATAAATCTTCCACTTTGAGAATGGAGTTCGTATTTAAAAAAAAAACTAACTTTGAATGCAACCAAGGTCCATAAAAAATTATCGAAATCAATTCAATATAGCGATTTGTATGATTTAATATGTTGTTTCGTTAATTTTGTCCAGGACTGTATAAATATATGTTACTTTTTTGTTGTGTCAATGCACTAGAAAATGATTGCGAAGTGAATATCAGTTCATAAGTTACTCTTCAACAAAACAAATTGAACGATTCCTTCTTTTTTCATACGGAGTTACAAATAAATCAGTATGATTTATTTCCATTGCATTTGATTGAGAATTGTGTCATATTTATCTTGAAATCGTTTTAGGAAATTTGCATTGTTAGAAACTCGCAACAAAATAATACGCTGAGCACTTTAACTCGACTCAAACTCTCAACAAATTGACGCAGAACATTTCCTGCACGGGAAACTTTTATCTGAGAATTTGTTAAATTAATTTGGCGGTATAACGGGAATGAATGATAGTGAATTCTTTTAGCGAAAGCGCTTCTTATCTCTTTTCCTAACTTATTCCAACTTCGGATGATGCAATTTAAAGTTTGGATGTGCCACTTGACCCAAATTTCTTTGTATCATTGTATTCGTCGTGAGCGTGAAGTTGAGTCCTCACATTTTCTTGGAGCAGCTGTAGCGAGATTATGGTATGTATATCAGTCCGAGGATCCACGAAGGATTCTCAAGATAGATTGCATGGGAAAATGAGATTGCGTCAATATAAATGGTGCAAATTACTACTCTGGTTGATCACGGCTACATAATGCCAGTTTGTAACACAGTAGAGTGGTTGAAAATACAAAATAAATTGTCAAATTCAACTTCATTGCTACGAAACTGGAGTTCAATGAATATTCCAATAAATTCGTCCGTTTATTCCATACAATTCACAAAACTAACTTCCGACTGCCGACTCCTAACGCGCCTGTCCCATATGACCCGCTATATACAGAGTGGCCACTTTTTTAATGGGATTGTATTGGTAACTTTTAAACCATAAGAGTTAGAAGGTCGGTCAAATGGAGAAAAAGTTGCATTCATAGAAGCATTGTCAAGCAGTTCAAACAAATCGAGATTATCAGGGCCGGTTATTGAGATATCATAAGAAAATTAAATTCTCTCATTTTGATTTTTCTTTTTTTCCCACTTTATTTCTAATATTATCAAAAAATAACACTGAAGTTTTTTATTCAACAGTGAATTATCCTCAATTTGACATATTCAGATTTTGTATCCGTCGTTTCGTACGCTCTGGGCCACCCTCAACCTCATTTTTTTCAATACGGACCTGCATATTTTATGACACTTTTCGAAATAACTTTTAACGCTGAATTCAACGATATATCATACATGGTCATTCAAAGTTGATTTTCAGGTGATTTTGACCCTTATCCAAATTTCTTTGGGTCGGATCTGTATTACATTTAGGTACCTTTAGTTTAATTAACAACATGCAATACATTTCGATAAGAAAATCAACTTACTCATCTTCAACTGAATGGAACGTAACATAATCAAAGCAAGGAACAAGTGATAATTATTTACAAATTTCAAGAGGTGAAAAACCTAATTCATAATAATTGAACGAAACTATCATTTAATGAAAGAAAAATCAAATGATTATTCGGAAGTAAATGATGAACAGTAAGTGTTCGAAATGTCCACCATTTTGTAAAATGCACTTTGCGGTTCTGGAACCCATACTTCTTATACATTTGCTTATTTCGTCTCCTTGAATACCTTCCAATACATTCTCAATCTTCTCGCGAGGAATCATTATTGTTGGATTTGTCATTTGTTCCGTTGAAACAAATTACAGAATCGAACTTTATTTTGAGATCATTACGATATAATTTTTGCAAGGCTTGGTATTCAAATTTAAAATCATTGTATTCGCGTCTCTTGACTATTTTATTTACAGCAGTTTTTGATAAATTGCATTCACTGGCCACAGTTCTCGATTTTTTTTCTGGGTTCAATTGAATTTGGGTCACAACATTGATATCGTTGATAGACTTGTTTTTTCTCACATACACACAACTCTAGGTTTATTGAATATATTATTTTCAAGTAGTAGGCCGTGGATAAAAAAGAACATAACAAGAAATGTCATATTATTTGTCACTTCGTTTATTATTGTGTCACAAGAACTTGTCATTGAATACTTTTCTGAGTAATTTCAATTCAACTTATTCGATATGGTAAGATACACAAATGAAGAGAAGAGAGATATGTACGAAGTGTACATAAAACTAGATAGACATTCGTTCAAAGCACAACAAAGGTATGGTGAATTATATCCTGAAAGAACAACACCAAATATTAAAATGTTTCGACGTTTATCTACAACGTTACTTGCACATAATTCATTCATCAAACCTAGAGGTCCCTATGTACGAAACGAGCCTATCAATGACATCAATGTTCTGGCCCAAATTCGAATGAATGCAGGAATAGGATCGAGAACTTTGGCCAGTGAATGCAATTTATCAAAAAGTGCTGTTAATAAAATACTCGAGAGACACGGATACCATGACTATAAATACCAAGACGTGCAAAAACTATATCGCAATGATCCTGAGAGAAGGTTGCAATTCTGTAATTGGTTTCAACGGAAGGTGCGGAATAACAACAATTTTGCGCACAATATCATTTGGGGAGACGAAACGACATTCACAAATTCTGGCATGTTCAATCGAAGGAACAAACATTTTTATGCCACAGAAAATCCTCACTTAATTCATGAAGTTAGACATCAATATCGTTTTTCTTTGAACATATGGTGCGGTTTGTTGAATAATAAATTACTGGGACCCTATTTTATTGACGGCAACCTAACCGGAGCAAATTATGTAGAAATTATAGAAGAAATGTTGGATGATCTTCCTATACGGTATCGGCGTAATAGTCCATGGTTCCAACAAGACGGATGTGGTCCACACAACTCAAGAATAGTCACAGACTATCTAAATCGAACTTTTTCCGATTCATGGATTGGAACAACAAGAGGTCCAGTAGCATGGCCTGCCAGATCTCCGCATTTGAATCCGCTGGATTTTTATTTGTGGGGATATCTCAAGAATAAAATTTATGATACTACGAACCCGACAATAGAGATTCTTCGCGAGAAGATTGAGAATGTATTGGAAGGTATTCAAGGAGACGAAATAAGCAAATGTATAAGAAGTATGGGCTCCAAGTGCATGTTACAAAATGGTGGGCATTTCGAACACTTACTTCAATAATGTTCATCATTTACTTTCGAATAATCATTTGATTTTTCTTTCATTAAATGTTAGTTTCGTTTAATTATTATGAATTAGGTTTTTCACCTCTTGAAATTTGTAAATAATTATAACTTGTTTCTTGCTTTGATTCTGTTACGTTCCATTCAGTTGAAGATGAGTTAGTTGATTTTCTTATCGGAATGTATTGCATGTTGTTAATTAAACTAAAGGTACCCAAATGTAATACAGATCCGACCCAAAGAAATTTGGATAAGGGTCAAAATCACCTGAAAATCAACTTTCAATGACATTGTATGATATATCGTTCAATTAAGCGTTAAAAGTTATTTCGAAAAGTGTCATAAAATATGCAGGTCCGTATTGAAAAAAATTAGGTTGAGGGTGGCCCAGAGCGTACGAAACGTTGGATACGGAATCTGATTATGTCAAATTGAGGATAATTTACTGTCAAATAAAAAACTCTCGTGACATTTTTTGATAATATTCGAAATAAAGTGGGAAAAAAAGAAAAATCAAAATGACAGAATTTACTTTTTTTATGATATCTCAATAACCGGCCCTGATAATCTCGATTTGTTTGAACTGTTCGACAATGCTTCTATGAATGCAACTTTTTCTCCATTTGACCGACCTTCTAACTCTTATGGTTTAAAAGTAACCAATACAATCCCATTAAAAAAGTGGCCACTCTGTATAGGACGGCCAAAATTTCCAGAACAGTGGCGATCGGGAATGTTCCATAACAGAATCGTTAAAGGTCGGTTTTCTTCTCGAGTCTTCGAATGGCGGTTATCGAACATTTGGAGCACGACATCATCGGTAAAGTTTCCAATGGCGGTTATCGAACATCTGGAACAAGACGTCACTCCCAGGGGCCAAGGCACAGTGCGACATTTTGAATATCTAGCCGGACAAAATTACAAGCATGATAAAATGAGTCTGATTGTATGTAACGTACATTTATAAGTAAGAAAAAACTTTGATGTTCAAAAATAATCAACTGATAATAATAATAGCTATAAATTGAAAAATATATCAAGTTATATTATAAATGAGACACAATGACAATTTTTGATTCACTTATATTGGAATCTTCAGTCACTGCAGATTTCACGACTTGAAGAGTCGCTGTCACTTTCTTGTATTTGTTTTGGGGCAGTATGAATAGTTGAGGCCTTCATTAATTTCCGAACTTCGGGATTAATTATTGTTTTTATGATGTTATAAAAGGATCGGAACTCATCAAAACATTGTGTGATATGTCTGTATTTGCTTTGGCCTGAAAACTTTTTCTTGAATTTTGGTTCATTTTTCAGTAGCCCTTTGTATGCTCTCTTAACTTCAGGTGTTCTTTTAGGAGTTGAAACCAATTGCTCCAACATACTAGCAACATCCCTTTTGCCACTACGTTTCAGCTTTATATTGGTAGCATGAGTTAACTCACTTATTATACTTTTGATTTAACTTGTGTTGGTCTTGACTTCATTCCATTAGAATCAAAATCTTTCTTTGGATCGGAACTCATCAAAACATTGTGTGATATGTCTGTATTTGCTTTGGCCTGAAAACTTTTTCTTGAATTTTGGTTCATTTTTCAGTAGCCCTTTGTAAGCTCTCCTAACTTCAGGTGTTCTTTTAGGAGTTGAAACCAATTGCTCCAACATACTAGCAACATCCCTTTTGCCACTACGTTTCAGCTTTATATTGGTAGTAAGAGTAAACTCACTTATTATACTTTTGATTTAACTTGTGTTGGTCTTGACTTCATTCCATTAGAATCAAAATCTTTCTTTGGATCGGAACTCATCAAAACATTGTGTGATATGTCTGTATTTGCTTTGGCCTGAAAACTTTTTCTTGAATTTTGGTTCATTTTTCAGTAGCCCTTTGTAAGCTCTCTTAACTTCAGGTGTTCTTTTAGGAGTTGAAACCAATTGCTCCAACATACTAGCAACATCCCTTTTGCCACTACGTTTCAGCTTTATATTGGTAGCATGAGTTAACTCATTTAATATACTTTTGATTTAACTTCTGTTGTTTTGACTTCATTCCATTAGAATCAGAATCTTCCTTTGGACGTCCGTATTTTTTTAACTCGATCTACTTGTACTGGGCAAATCCAAGTTTTCAACCAATTATTATTTTATCCAAAAATTTTTCCTGTTGCGATGACAAACTTTCGATCTCTGATCAAACAACATAAGTTCAGAACAGTGATGTAAGTTGAATTCGTCTTTAAGGTAATCCACAATGATTTTTTCAGAATTAGATATAACTCTTCCGGGTTTATTATCTTTCTCTTCTAATTTTTTTATAAACTTCTCTTCGTGACATAGTCTATCTCTAATAACATAATTATATATTTAAAACGCACATGACCGCAAATAAATTCAGACTCTATAAATGCTGAAAGTCTCAAAGAATAAAATAAAATTGAAATTATCACGTACAAAACCATACAAAATGTTTGGCAAACCTAATATAACCAAAGTGTGGATAAATTCAAAGCTATTCCCTACGTAAATTTATCCCAGAGTTAATGAAACAGAAACAGAAATATGAATATCAAATACATACCTTTGTGCAATATATAGAAATTATAAACAATATCTGAAACACGTAAATTCATATTAACAGCCTGATCACTGAAGTGCAATCAACGATTAGAGGCTGCCTATCATAAAAATCAGGAGAAAATATCTGTTGTCCGGCAGATAAAAAAGAAATGGAAACGCCTACTGTTATTATATTTCATAACTAGTTTGTTTGGAGTATCTACATTGATAATAAGAGTTCATTTTGAAAGTTGATTCTAGAGTATTTTGTCCAGATAGATATGTAAAATGACACACTGTGCGACGGTTGTAACAGCATAGGGGTGGAGTCAGGTAATTTTCGAGATTTTCGTAACAATATATAATATATTCAGAACCCACTGCTTGAAGCTGTGAGAAAACACTTGCAATTGCCAGATTCAAGATGTACATTTATTTATGTGGAAATTTGGACTGATTTGTTTAATATTGAGAAGGTTTGTTGAAGAAAAACGATTGTTTTATTGCCAACATTTCGAATGTTATTAATTCATCTTCAGGCCTCTGCAACAATTAGTTTGAGGTGAAGATATTTATAAAAAGGAAGGAGAACAATTAGAAAATATTTAGTCAAGCCAATTGGAATTTAAAAAAAAGGAAAACTTACCAAAAATTATTGTTGGATGTGAATAAAAATAATACATAAACAGACATTCTAGTTACACGAGAATTACTTTCACGGGACAACAGGTGCAACGTTGAGAACGAGAAAAATGATAAAAAATTATAAAATTCAAAGAATAAGCGTTCTTGTATCAATGAAACAATTGGGGTCAAGAAGTAACGATAACATCATTTCGGAATCAGACACATCAAGTTGAAATAGGATGAGTTTGATCATTCTATGGCTCTTCTGGTATTGACACTGTCTTAGTGGAGAATTTCTATCATTTCTCTAAGAAGTATTTTTGACAGGAAGGGTTTTTAAACAAGGATGATTCCACATTTGATTTTATGAACGTCCTGTTCATATTTTCAATGATGAGGTTTATCCAATCAAAAGTATGAGCATTTTCTCTAGTATGTTCTACTAGAGCAGTGGGATATCCGGCATTAAGTTTTTTTGTGACCCTATCGTGTTCATATATGCGTTTTTTCGAATATCGGCCTGTTTGACCAACGTAGCATTTTTTACAATTGTTCCAATTGATTTTATAGACGACGTTTGATTGTAGTAGGGGTTTTCGTTCTTTGGCATCAATAAAACATTTTATCAACGGTGTTGTCGTTTGAGAATAAGATTTTGTAATTTCATTCATTAAAAGAAGGTGCATAATGAATAATTTCAATGTTTTTATGCTTTTTAGGCAGCTCGCAAACTCGATATATGGAGTTAATTGGGCAGATTGTGACTCATTCAATGAAATACATTATTTCTAAGTTATAACTGAATATGATGATCAAAAACCGTAATTACTTTGTCATCAAAATATCAAAATTGAAACAACAAATAATATCCATGTCAAATTTGTCACAGGTCAATTAGCTGAAGTTTGTTCTCACAACCCAACGGGGCCAGTGGCTAAAGGGTAAAAGCGTTAGTCTTTACTTGCTGTTTTCCACCCGACGTGGGTTTGACTCCCATTTCAGGTGAAAACATTTTCATGGTCCAAGAGTGGTATTGGATCCCACTAAGAATGGTAAGGCCTCCGTGATCTTAACTCGTACTCGTACTTAAAAGCGGCCAAAACACTTTTTTCTCATTGTATTTCTCATATAGTGTGATGAACAATTCTTCCAATATTCCAGCCCATCAAGTCGATCGGTTTTTGGAAAGTTTTACTGACTGTGCTGTTATGAAAGATAAGAGTTTATTTCGACTCAATCAATGCATTTTACCCTTCAATTATAATCATGAAAGAATTGGAAACATTAATATTTTTATTAAATCAGTAATGAACATATCTTTTCGAATTTTCATGAACCTAACAGTACGATACAGATATTGACCAATATTTCTTTTTCAGAGGAAAATTTTTATGAAGAATTGAATATAATAAAACAAATTGCAATCAATAACGGTTATAGTTCAATCCTGATGCATAGAATTATTTCAAGAAAACTTCATGAAGAAGCTTTACGAGAAGTGTTTCCTTCTCAAAACGAAAAACATCATTGTTATTACTTACATATTTAGGCCATCCTACACCAAACATTACTACTTTCTCACGTAAAAACAACATCAATATTGCTTACAAAACATGTAATGATTTAAGTAAATTAATTAAGAACAATAAAGATAAACCTGAGAAATCTGATGAATGTGGGGTTAATAAATAACTTTTGGCTCTTAGTTTCTACATAGGCCAAACAGGCAGAACATTCAAAAAAGATTATCAGGACATAGGAACTGTTTCGTCAAATTAACTGAAAAACATTTCAAAAAATTACATTTTGGAAAAGAAATGTTCTAAACACGACCTTCTAGAAATTTTTGAAGTTAATAAATGCAAAAAGTCCAGACCAGATCAACTCAAATAATTCTCATTTGTTGAATTTGTTCCACTGAAGATTTAACAGGTAATGGATTTGATCCCCGTCCTATTAATTACCTACGGGATTATCCTTGATATCTTTAATATTTTTAACTGGACACATCGTGATTGTTGAGTTAGTATAATCTCCACCTAAAGAAGCAAATTTATAGCGGAACACGTGCCGTGATTTTGTGATCCCAGCTTAGTGAAAAACATTTATTGAAGTGAGTGTCTTTTATTTGCTTGATTTTTTTCGTATTTTTTTCCATTTGTAAAAAATATTTTCTCAACCTCAACTGAGAACATTTTTTTTCTGACAATTCAACTCTTGTATAAAAAATCGCATATGCCACAGTGAAATTGTCAGTTTGACAGCGGCAAAAGTTAGCTGCAACTTTTACAGCGATAAATTAACTCCTATATAAAATGTGTCATTTAAAGATTACTGTTCTGCATTTAAAGATGACTGTTCTGTCATTTTGACAGCGATAAAAAAGCTGCATCGTTTTTTATCACCGATAAAAACGCCTGTTCCTCTTAAGCGTCTACATCTAGTATGCTTACGTCACTTTAATGTCTGCCCTGTCAGTTATTCAAGTATTGTTGATAATTGATACTGAAACATTACAACATGAGTCGTTTTGGGGAAGTTTCGACTCAACAAATAACAAAAAATATAGAAAAAGCAATCCCGCAATCCACAAAAAATACTAAAGCGTCAATATGGAGACAATTTATGGAGTTTTGTCAAGTACGAAATTACGAACTGTCGAAAATAACTCCGTTACAAAAAGTAGCAGATATATTGAAGGATTGGGCCTATAAAATGAAAAAGAGGAATGGAGAAGATTATAAAGAATATGCAGTTTAATCAATTTGGAATTCAACTGCGAAGATGATTCAAGAAAAATATTTCAATGAATACAATATTAAATTTGATCCTTTTGCCGACATAACTTTTAAAGAAGCTCGTGATGCAAGAAATAGTAAACGGAAAGAATTACAAGTTATTCCAGAGAAAAGAAAAGTAAGTTCTGTAGCATTGAACAAGAAAGATATAGTAAAAATGGCAAAATTGTGTAATATAGACAACCCAGAGGGATTACAAAAAAGATTCTTTCATATAGCTTCTTATGAATTAGCTTGGAGGGGGGGAGAAGCTGCAAACTGTAAAATTTACCATTTTAAAGAAGAAAAAAATCAAGATGGAACTTCAACAAGGAGATTTGAATACAATACAATATTTTCAAAGACGACACAGGGTGGGTCGAAAAAATTGGCAGACAGCAAATGGATAACAAAAAATGAAATGGATGAAGGTATTTGTCCCGTTGCATTGTTAAAATTACTGTTACAAAAAAGAAATGAAAACCTAACATCTGAACGAATTTTTTTAACTCCAAATCCCTTTTGGAAAAACAAAACTTTTAAAGGTTGGTTCAAAAATGTTCCACTGGGTATTAATACGATTTCTACTTGGACCAAATATTCTGCAACTAAAATTGGACTCGACATTACAAATAATGAAATTACCAATCATTCGAACCGTGCTAGTACAGTTTCCCAGTTAGCCAAAGCAGGAGTAAGTGACCATCAACTTATAAAGATAACGGGACACTCATCATCATCTTCTATTAAACCCTACCTCCAAATTGATCCTGAACATCACGAAAATCTTATTAGTTCTTTACGAGCCTCGAGTGAGAAAAATCAAAATGAATATTCTACATGTGTGAATACCAGAGAAGAAAATTTTGAAATCAGTACCCCAAACCAAACAATTTATAACAATTGTGTACTTGATAACTGCTCATTTAAATAATTTAATTGTATCAATAAAGATAATTATTGTTGTTGTTCATTCATATATTCGGTCGTCAATTTATCTTGCCAGAAAACACTCGAGCTTTTCTTTTAAGGATAAATTTCTTTTTAACTCAAAATTTTCCCATCAGTAATTTTGCTCGAAAAACCGACATTTGACAAAATCGCGAGACCAGAGGTCAGTTTTTCTCGTACTGATTGGCAAAATCATTTCGTTACAAAAAGGAATTTATCCGATAAAAAAAAGCTCTTGTGTTTTTACTGTTGACAAATGCACTAGTGGTTTTTTCACGTATTCATTTGTTTATCAATTATCGCAGTGTTGGTTGCCAAAATAAATAAAGTTTCAGTGATATGTTTCTAAATTTCTTATTCATTAAATTTTCCTGCCAAATTACACTCGATGTTTGTATTGATAACAGGTAAATTTGTGTTGTTCAAATCCTAAACTTTTTCCTTTAGCAATTTGACTCGAAAAACTGTCAACCTAAAAACGCTCCACCTTCGGTGTCGCGTTTTTAATAGTTCACAGTTTTTCAACTATTGCTAATTGCTAGGCAACAGTTTCTCATTAAACAACCCAAATTTACCCGATCAAATACAAACCTCTCGTGCAATTATAAGTGAAAATAAATACCTCTAAACGAGCAATAGAATATAGCCAATAAGATGTATACTTCAGGTGTTGATAATTTAACATCCGCTTTTGATAAAGATCCTATTCATATATTCGAAAAAAATATTTTCATTATACTTTGAGGAAATACGTGCCCTCTCTAACTTGTAAATATTTTTACACAATAAATTCGCAACCGAGAAAAGCTGTCGCTCCTTCCATAGACTACGATGTATACTTCCTCAACAACATTATTGAAATATTATTCAGGATGCTGGCCACGGGCAATTTAAACCGCTTTTCTTTCCTCTTTCGTTCCTCTTGGCTGTGTGTACGCTCTTGGCAGCCGAATCAGAAATTTTATGGTTTCGTAGCGGTCGGTTGATTTACACGGATGACTTACTAATTCAAAACGATGAAGATGTAAGCAAAACATATTCTCCAAGGAGATCTGAAATCACTTGAATTCCGTGATGTAAATGATTGGTGTAGAGTTGAAATATATGGGAGCGAAAAATTGCAAGGAGCGTGAACATTTTGAACTCATATCTCACGCATTCAATTTGGCAAGGAATAGAAAGGAGTGTAGAAGATGTACTAGATGTGAAGAAAAACGGGCGCTGCCAGTCGAAAGGGTAGATTTCAGAAGTTATTTATAAATAAAGCTAACGAATCATGTATCAGAAACAGAGACATATTTTCATTGGTAAACACAAAAAACATCCCCATTCGCTGTGTGCAAGACTGGTAACGCCCTCTAGTGACTCGATAGCTGAAGTTTTCTTGGTTTATTTCCAATACTCACTATGTAACATTTTTTTTTTCAGTTCTAATTAATCTACCACGGTGTTACAATTTTATGCTCACTACTAGTTCCAGATGAATCCAGGTTTTTTTCTGTCAAAGAAAAAAGTAAGTAAATGATAAAAAATATTTGTATTGATACGATAGTTCACCGCATCTGGAAATTATCCATGTCAAGTTATAGATATTCTGAATATTATATAGTATTGCTACTTTTGTGTACTTTTAGGCACGGCAAGTAATGTGCTTGCAGGTTAGTTTATTGAGGTCGCAGGTTCATAAGGTCTTGAGAACATAAAAAAGTGAGGGAGCCAAGTAGTTTAACAAATTAAAAAAAGTACCCACCCTGGCTAGCTTCAACCTGACGGGAAACCACTGAATAAGATCAGATTCAAAGCAAAACTATTTAATGAATTTCTCAAATAATATAATAATCAGAAAAGGAATGAGGTTCACAATTTTACCTGAATATGGGATCCCACTTTTACCCTTGCAAGGATGTGAGAAGGTTGAACGGTCTCTAAATAATACAAACACGTTCAATACTCTCTAACACGTATAATTGTCAACAAAATATTGCGTGTTGCTTATACAGTACAAGTAACGATGTTTACTCTTAGTACTTGAACTTCATTACATTTCACATTAGTTCACATAAAAGGCCGATTGCTTTTGTAACCGAAACCAGTTCGTGAAAATGTAAACACAAATCATCGTCTGCGTGGTAGATACTTCGTCCTGATAGAATGCTGTGTATGATAGACAATTCAAAAAAGCATCAAAAGTATCTCTGTCCCCTGTTAATAGGGCTGGTTGATCAGTTTACAACACCGTCCAGGCGTTCCCAAACTCGCAGTTCAAGTCGCTATTTGCTTTTTACCACCTGCTCAACACCGTCCCACGAAACTTGGTTAATACTTTTATTGTCCACTTCTAGACGATCAAATGGAAAACGGAAAACATCTCAAATATTTATCGAATGAAAACCTCACGTCCCGGAATTAGAGATTGAAATATCGTGGAATAACAGAATACTTATCCCTTTGCTGCAGTTTATGCGATGCCGTTGGGAATGTATAAAATTTACACGTACTATTTTTGGGACACAGCAATAGCGAGGGCTCATTGTTATTATATGTATGTTGTTATACTACCCAACCGATAATCATAATTTCTATTCATCTGATGTATGGTACAATATTTTTAAGTTATTTGTGAATAAACGGAGAGAAAGTTTCCAGCTTGTGCTTGTGATTACCAGGATCACTACCTACTTCTGCCACCATGGGCGCTGTCCTAGTTTCATCTATCCCCTCCAGCCTAATGCACATAGCGAACACTGGTATGAACTTTCGATCAAAAGTTGACGAAGGATTCGATATCTGTGAATGCTCCGTAATTTTTCTATGTAATCTGTCGTAAATCAAAAGAAAAATGTATAACAAAACTGATCGAAAGAACCTCAACAAGAAGGGCAACCACAAAATATTATTTCAGTTGAAATTAAATAATTTATAGCGATTCCTCACGTAACTCCCCCACACTTCCAAAATTGGGTACCATTTTTTAAGAGCTTTGCAATGATATATCATACATTAGGGGTTCCCATGGCAACTTTTAAATTTGACACACTGTATATTATACCATAACACCTGTTTCATTACTGGTAGCATATTGAGTAGCATATTAAGTTAAGAAATGTATCATTATAAAAACTCAGGACACTACACTACACTACAGAACAAAAAAGAGTGATTTTTATTTAATGAAGTGGGTCAGGTAGGTGACACCTTGCAGGCGAGAAAGATATCAATTCCATCCTTAATCGAATGTTTTTATGTGTATGATTTGACAACTTTCCGGGTTATCCCTTCAAATTTCATCGGATTCCATCATGGGGTGTAATTCTGAATTGTGGAAATCTCGTTCATTAAAAAAACAATAACGATTCAGTTCCTTTGGTTTTTGCCGAATGAGCTCAGTTTTCCATTCGATGACAAATTATAATCGATAATCGAAACGCTATGTATACTACCTTGCCAAACGCTGATTTTTCTCTTTTTTCGATCCTAACATTATTCTAGTACATTATTGTGGTGATAAATAACTATTACCATAGAAAACATAAGGAATTTTGGAGCCATCAGAAAATAGTATATTATGCAACGATCATGTAATGATGGTTATTGATACACGAGCATTAACCGGGATACGAAACGAGCCGAAGGCGAGTTTCGTATGGTTTATGCAAGTGTATTAATAACCATTACATGAGAGTTGGATACACTATTTTTTCTACATCCAATAAATAATGAAGAACTATAAATATTCTAATTATATTTGTATTGAACACAATAACAGTAATTACTCGCATTTCTATGAAAAATTCTACAAAATTGTAATTAATGGTATTACCTCGGGTATTACCATGGATATAGGAAAACTATAAACATTATATTTATATTTATATTCAACATAATAATTGTAATTAATCTGATTTCTTAAAAATATTAAGATTATTTATTGTGCAGTTTGAAAAGTTTATTCCAGGTCTCACTGATCTGGAAGTGGAAGGAATATTTATATTTATTTCATTATTGCTAGTCTCAATAGAGTTCAATATTGTAGTGGAAATGCTGATTTTATTCTGAACCGAATTTTCAATGTAGCCTTCCGCCACTGAATTGGATTTCCAGCCACCATGACGTTTTAATGCAGTAATATCACCACCGGCATCAACTAATACGGTTGTAGATATCCTTCGAAAACAATGCCCTGTATATGAATTCGGATCAGGCAGATTTAAATATGTTGCTTCCCTAAATTACCAGATCTATTAATACCAATGTTTTGAATTGTGCATTTTCCATTAAAATAATTAACGAAAACAGAAGGGATGGGGCAAATTTTCGGCCGTAGATTCATATATTTTTTACCAATTTCGTAGTATTTGGCGGTAATTGTAAATGTTCGTTGTACTTTTGTTTTAGTTTCTACCACATTAACAATTAAGATTCCATTCATATCTTTGACATTTTCATATTTTAGGTCATGTAGTTCATGCCTTCGACATGCTCCCATTATTACAAAAATCATTGCTACCTAAAACAAAAGATAAATTAAAAAAATACAACAATAAGAAATAAAAAAAAGAAAAAAAAGAAAAAATGAAATAAAAAGCAGGATGACCTAGGCTAGCTTCGAACCCGCCTCTCATACTGTGTAGTCTATAGTTCAAATCTAGCGCCTTAGCCCGCTTCGCCACGAGTTAACTTATCAAGTTTTGTCGACATTAATGAAATATATCACGCATGAGTCGAATGGAAAATGTAATCATGACAAAATTTAAAAAAATGCAATGTTAGGTAAATTATTTTATAAATAAAAACTTTTCATCGGGTGCTTCGTCGATAAACGATTTTATTTGTTCAGGTAGAAATATTTTTGATTTTTTTCCAACATATCCTTTGGACTTCCGCTTTAATAAAGCTTCAGAAATGTCTATATTATGGTTAATATTTACCAACGATTTTATTATTGAATAATGTTTCCATGTACTAGATGATTTCATAGTTCCCATTAATTCTTGAAAAATAAGCAATAAAAACATTTTCGGAGAATGTCGAAATAATATTTGTATTTTTCCAGTCCATAAACCGTTGATATAGTTTTTCGTACACTTTCTTAGATTTTTGGGGTAAAATATTTTGTACTGCATTTTCTGCTTTCTCCGATATGTGTGGAGGAGTCGATGGTAATTCTTCTATATCGCTGATATTCGACATTTTGATAATATAATTATCGAAGTTCAGCTATATTCTACGAAAATTTAATACCTACTGATTTCGACAAATAAAACAATTAGATAGGAATCTAGGACAAACGTCAAATGCACAGCATGCTTGAATGAAAAATTATGGGTTTCTATTGATTAGAAATCTGTATCGTTATGGAAAATCTGTATCATAATTGATCTCATTATGAAACGGATTATGGGCATTAAAGTGTATTATTATAGTAGGTACGGGTGTAGAACAATGCTATTTTATTCCAAGTCAACTTCATTGTGAATTTGGAAAAATAAAAAAATAAGATTTTGTAGATATTTATGAAATAAACTCTTGTACCAAATTTCATTCAAATCGGCTCATTAGTTTTTACTTTTGACTTCGGATAGACATAGTGTAACGATACATCTGTCCACTGTATGATACGCTAACCTGATCGATGGGTCAGCACTAACAAATAATATACCCTGATTGTACTACAAGGAACTCGATAGGTCCAGCTACGAGCTGCATCAACAACACATACAACAGAGGTATATCATCAAACCGACAGGTTCAGCAACACTAATAATACAAAGAGATAATTGTGACATAGTCACTTTTTTTTTACTTGATTACTGTAATACATTTTCCTTGAAACTATATCATCATAATATAGTAGTAGATTTGAACTCATTTTGTTCTGTTGTTGTGTTGTTAACATAACATATAGGCCCATCGTCATCCTTTGTAATTTTAGCACAGTTTTTGAAATGGTTATCTCTGAGTTTTTATCAGCTCATGTCAACTCACAATTAGTGCATTATCAGCACGGCTTTGAACCAGGCCGATCACAGTCACCCACCTGCTCGAAATTACACAATTCATATCAGATAATTTGGACAATTCAGGACAGGTCGATGTCGTTTACACTGACTTCTCCAAAGCATTTGATCGGCTCGAGCATGGTATTCTCCTCAAAAAACTTTCCAACTTTGGTCTTACTTACGATCTTATAATGTTTTTCTACTCTTATCTATCCAACAGAATCCACAGAGTGGAATACTATGGTCACCGATCATCTAAAATAACTGCAACTTCCGGTGTCCCACAAGGCTCCGTTTTAGGCCCCTTGTTATTCATAATATTTGTAAACGACATCGGCATTGGACTGAACTGTAATCTTCTACTGTACGCGGATGACTGTAAGCTATATGGACAAATTGAAAACCTAAATAACAGCTTGAAACTTCAAGATGATCTAAATAATCTACATAAGCGAGTCAAATATACTCCCTTTAAATATAGAAAAATGCAATTTTATGTCTTTCACTCGCAAAAACAACCTTTTATTTTTTATTACAGTATTGATGGCACCAATCTCGCAAGGTGCACCAGTTTTACAGACTGAGGAGTGAAATTTGACACTAAATTAACGTTCGTACTTGCATTATCGTTTCATCTGCTTATAAAACGCTTGGCTTCGTAACGAGGAACTCAAAGCAATGTATTGACCCCAATGCTCTGGAACTCCTGTTAGACGCTTTTGTGAGAACTAAACTTGAATAAGCCTCCATTTGGTCTTCGGGCTATAATAACCACTTGAATAATATCGAGAATGTACAGAGACGTTTTCTCAAAACAATATGTTATAGAGTAGATGGGGAGTATCCCAATAGATTCTCCCCAATTACTCTCTTTGCTGAATATACATGTACCTAGAGGTACTGCCCGATCACATAACATGTTTTATTTGCCAAAACAGGTTCAATTTAGTTTTCTCCTATCCATCAAATCTGTGTAAATTATATGAATTTTCAGAATGTGATTGACATATTCAACACTACATTAAGTGAAATCAAGAAAGTGATCCTGTAACACTCACCTATGTATTCATAATACCTGTAACTCTGCATATGAACTTTTTTCTTAATAAGTTTTTTTTTTCAGGACATAGCATAGTTGCACGTAAGTCTTGTTAATTTTATCTGAATTATTGTATTATTCATCATTGTATTGAAATTTGTGATCACTGTATTTTTTCCACCCTGCTTAAGGCATCATCTTTTAGGGTGGCGTTAAGCTTAATAAATAAATAACTAAGAAATTTGAATTTTTACCCTATGAGTAAAAAAAAATTCTGACGTTCAATTCAAAATTTCAATTCCTAAAACTTTTGCCTGACATCTAATAAAATCAGAAACTAGCAAAGGGGTCCAAAGAATTCCACAGTGCTCTATACTGAATGGCCTGGATATTCAAAGTGACACTTCGTCGTTACAACAGACACACAAATAGACAAACACTTCATATTACGGACTTTTCAGATTCTACAAGTGGCCTACAAATCGAAATTATTTGTGTTGACAATTATCAGTTTCTCTATCACCTTCTTTGAATTACAGGAACAATGAACCTATGGATTCTTCGTTGAACATGAGTGAGCATGACATACCAACAAGAGACTCCATTTCTACATTTGACCTAAGAGGATTGAAGGATGTAGGAAATACCTGTTTTATGAATAGCATGGTCCAGTGTCTCTCGAACACCAAGGTTTTGTTGGAATTTCGCAAGAATGGTTTTTGTATGGAGGATTTGAATACTACTACATCGAAAATGGAAGGAAATTCAGTGAAATATTTTATATCTTTGATGGAAAATATCTGTAGTCCTGATTCTTCTCGAGAAATGGTGGATACTCCACATTTCGTCCGTCTATTCAGAAATTCCGCTCCTTCCTTCGATCATAACGTCCCAGCAGATTCGGAAGAATTTGTAAGATACCTTCTGGTAGGTTTACATGAAGATTCAAACGAGGCGAGTGCAGAGATTCATCGATCACCAAACGATTTTGTCATCACGAATGATAATCAGAAAGCCTCCATTTCTTGGACAAGATATCTGTCTACTCATAATTCCAAAATTGTGGATACATTTGCCGGTCAGCTGAAGTCTATATTGAGATGTACTTATTGTAATTACTGCTCCGTTACTTTCGAACTTTCCTGGGTACTTTCAATCCCTATTGCAGACTTGCCAAACGAAGTCCTGAATTTAACACAATGTATTGAATTGTTGACAGAAGAGGAGACTTTGAATAACGATGCGAGCCCATACTGTTCAACTTGTGGAATGAAAAGGGAATTCAAAAAGATGATTCGTATACAAACATTTCCAAAAATTTCAGTTAACGTGTTTCTTCAACTGATGGCAGTAAATTGGACAATGTGATTAATTTTCCCATACAAAAATTGAATTTGGACCAATATTCTGCTCAGGATGGAATGAATACTCTTTATAATATCTACGCCATATCTAATCATAGCGGCAGCATTTCCAATGGACACTATACTGCATGTTGCAAACACCCTTATTCTAATAGTTGGCACCTCTTCGATGACTGCCATGTATTTTCCAAGATTGATTCTCTCAGCTCCCAGGGAGCATGTGTCCTTTTCTATGAAGAAGTTGATGATCTGATTTCTGATGGTGTTGCGGGTTTTTCCGGGTTTTCCTCCAACTGAAACAGCAAATGCACCATCACTTCGAGTCCCGGGCTTCAATCAAGATTTTCAACTTGATATTATTTTATATTTAAAACTTTGGTTTTGTATTTTATAATTCTGAATAAAGCTTTTATTGTTGATGTAGAATACTGAACAATTTTTTTTTTCGAATTTTGAGGAATTCCAGACCCTTTTTATCTGCAAATGAATGAATAAATTTGAAACCAATATATCCATTCACTTGGGCAAAATCTGGGTAACTACAGAGTGACCCATTTGAAAGCGGGTCCCCTTTCTAAAACTGTTATTTATCATCCGATTCAGACAATTTTTTTTTCAGTAGATAGGGCATCAATAGTTCTAGTTAAATGCCATAATTTCGGAATAAAAATAAGAATTTCATGGCCTACTTCGAATTTTTTTCAAGGTCAAAAATCCAAAAAACATACTAGCGATTTTTTTTAATAAACTTTAACGACGCCACTGGATTTGTGATACTTTCAAGTGGGTGTGACTGAAATTCCACGATGAAATAATTTTTTTCAACAGAAATATGGGATAAGTAAAATTCATATCACTCTATCAAAATATTTCGAATAGTCGTCATATAAATCACAATCTTGTTAAAACTATCGTTTAAAATGCTCTTTCAGGTCGTTAGCAGTCGAGTTTGTAAACAGCAGTTATTCAAAATGGCGTCAAATTATGTTTCTTCCAAACGTTACTCTATAGTATAGGAGATAGTTATGTCCATCAGAACATAATTGGAAGAAACATAATTTGACGCCAAGTGAAGTTCACAAACTTGACTGCTAACGAGCATTTTAAACGATATTTTTAACAAGATTGTGAGTTATATGACGACTATTCGGAATATTTTGATAAAGTGATATAAATTTTGCTTATGCCATATTTCTGTTGAAAAAAATAATTTCATCGTGAAATTTTGGTAACACCCATTTGAAAGCATCACAAATCCAGTGCTCCAAATTTCATTAAAAAAAATCGCTAGTTTTTTGGATTTTTGACCTTGGAAAAAAAATCGAAGTAAGCCGTAAAATTTTTATTTTTATTTCGAACTAGAACTATTGATGCTCTATCTACTGAAAAAAAAAAAACTTCTGAATCGGATAATAAATAACAGTTTTAGAGAGGTGGCCCGCTTTCAAATGGGTCACTCTGTATATGCTTCGTGATTTCGAACACGCCACTGCTTCGTATGATTGAAAATTCAGTACAATAATATTCGGAATATCATCATCGGCTGAAAGCACTTAACGAAATTACAATTACTTAGCGAAATAACTTCACTAAAATATATCTACATCGGCGGTAATTATTATCCGACAAGGAAACAGGTACAACTAAGACAAAAAACTGCATTAGTTGCGATGGATGCGAAGTCAACTTATACTTAAATGTACATTAAGAAATTTAGATTTCCTGGCACCTAAGAAATGAGTGTTTTCAGTTACAATCGTTCAGGCAGGTCAGAACGGTAGAATCAGAGATGTATTCAGCCCAAACTAAGAATTTATGAGGAATGAACACTAGGTGACGAATCTAACTGGAAATGAACTATAGCATATTTTCAGAAATAAGTGAGAAGTTCGTTCCATAGGAATCGAAGTGAGTTTCGCTCAGGTATGTAATTAAAATATTGCAGAAAATGTTATAATAATGGGGCATATCTTCAAATTATTAGATTAATGGTAAAACATAATAAACTTTCATTATGTAGTTCAATTATCATTATAAAAACTATTGTGTACTTTCAGATAATCTGTGTATTCATGTAGAATTATAATATACTGTTAAAGACGAAACTATGGGGAAGTGATTTTATTCTACCGTTTTTGTGTGTGTTGCTGTTATACAGTGTGGTCCAAAGGTATGGAGTAAATTCATTTTCATGTATTTGTTCAAAAAACCCAGAAACAAGTCGATTTCTATTGTCAAATTGACAATTTACAGTATGAAAATATTACCCTCCTCCTTGCACTCCCTATGAATTATGAGCACCCCGTCAAAAATTTCAAATAACAAAGGGAGGTCGTGTGGCACCTTGTTCGGAAGAAATTTTCATTCTCTGTTCAGCAATATTAAGTTTTTCAAATTTGGAGCAATCATAACTGAGAAAATTTATTTTGAAAATGGAAAATTTTGATACTTCACGTAGGATGAAGGAAATGGTGTCATATAATGTTTAAGATGTATTTTTCGATTTATTTTATAATCAAATCGAATGTTCAAAATGACCACCATTCACTTCTTCACAACATTTTGTAGGACTTCAGAGGTTATGTTGTTGATTTCTTCCGTTATCCTAACATTTTAATCTGCAATATTGTCTGGTCTATTGAAATATACTTTTGATTTCAAATAACCCTATGAAAAATAATCTGGTATTTTTTTATCTGTTTTGCTATACGTCAGGAAAAAGTCTCGAAACACCAAACAATTATTCACAGAACCCACATGAATAATTTAATGTCAATCTAGTAGACTAACTACTGTTACTTTGATATTCATAAATTGCTGACACACGTCAGTGTATTGAAAAATATTGGTGTGTGTATTTGATTTAACTATGGCTCATTTATCCGAAACTCTAAGAACAGACGTTTTAATTATGATTGGATGCGGTAATAAAAAAAGACCTCAAAAGGAAGTTTGTGAGATGTTTAATAATAAATACCCTGGTCAATACCCTTGTCTCACAGTCTACAGTTAGCAACATAGAAACAAAATATCGTGAAATTGGACATGTAAAACTATCCAAAAACCAGGTCGAAATGTTAAATTGGATGGAGAAAAATGGTTAGATGTACTGTAAGCGATTGAGGAAAATTCGCATATGACAAGTAGACAACTTGCCGCCCACAATGATGTAAGTATCATCGATAATGAGAGCTTTACATAAAGAAAAATACCATCCTTATGATCAGTTGGTTCAGGAGTTAAATGAGGATGACCCTGATAGAAGGCAACAATTCTGTGAACTGATGATGGACAGAATGGAAAGAGATTTGCAGTTCATAAACAAAATTGTTTTTTCTGATAAAGCTACATTTCATTTAAATGGAACAGTTGATAGACAAAATTGTAGATACTGGAGCAGAGTAAATCCTCATTGGATGTGTGAGGCTCACACGCAATATCCTAAAAAAGTGAACGTTTGGGCTGGTATCATTAACAACAAAATTATTAGTCCTTATTTTTTGAAGGCACAGTTAATGCTGAGGTTTATCTAGATTTTTTGGTGAACTTTTTACAGCCTACAAAAGACTTTCTTCTGTTCTCAATGATCCAAATGCAATAGATCAATTTGGTACCAATAGATCAATTTGGTACTAACAAGACGGAGCTCCACCGCCTTACAAACGTATTGTTACAGATTATTTGAACGAAGTTTTTCCCAGCAGGTGGATTGGAAGACGTGGAACGATTGAATGACCACCTAGATCCCCAGATTCGACTCCTCTCGAATACTTCTCATGGGGTTATTTGGAATCAAAAGTATATTTAAATAGACCAGACAATATTCCAGATTTAAAAGTTTGGATAACGGAAGAAATCAACAACATAACCTGAGGTCCTACAAAATGTTGTACGAGAATTTCAAGATCGACTTGCTCATTGTCAAGAAGTGAATGGTGGTTATTTTGAACATTCAATTTAATTGTGAAAGAAATCGAAAAATACTTCCCAAACATTATGTAACATTATTTCCTTCAATCTACGTGAAGTATAAAAAATTTACATTTTCAAAATAAATTTTCTCAGTTATGATTGCACCAAATTTTAAAAACTCAATATTTCTGAACAGAGAATAAAAATCATTTTCGATCAAGGTCCCACACGACCCCCCTTCTCATTAACAATTTTTGAGGGGGTGCTCATAATTCAGAGGGGGTGCAAGAAGGGGGTCATATTTTAATACTGTAAATTGTCAAATTGACAATAGAAATCGACTCGTTTCAGGTTTTTTCAAACAAATACATAATAACGCTAAAAATTAATTCATTCCATACCTATGGACCGCACTGTATGTGGTTCCCATACAAGGTGAGGCAATAGTGCATTAGATTCCACTTGCTCGGGTTCTATGATAGGTAGAAAGATGGGTCGAAAGTAAACTAGACAACAGATTCTATAACCAGAAATTAGTGCATTTTTTTAACGGAATGCCATGTGTATTAGCTAATTTTTTTCAAGCAGTTTAGTGACCTCCATCCAACTCTTCAATATAATGGAAATAATGTCATCTGCAGATGCATACCGAAAAAATCACCGTCCATGAAATTTAAGAAGAAATAATCCCAAGCTATTTCTGCCTGTTTCTGATTTATTGAATTTAATAATTATCAGTTGCTAATTTTCACCGACAAATATTCCCATAAAGATATCGTGAATTTTTGTGGAACTTCGTTTCGTGTTTATATTTCTCGATTTTGCAACATTTTTACTGAATAAGTGTGTTTCATGTACATTATTTTGGTTGGCAGTGGTGTGCTTTCAATTGAACGAACATCTATTGCAGCTATCCTTCATCAGTTATCATTTGTGTCGATTATTAAGTGTTCAAAGTTGACTGAAATGAATTTCAACAGAGAAAAACTTGTGGGAGAATCCCAAAGAAATTCCTTGCTCGCCACTAGAATTTATCATTGGTGGTATCCTGAAAGGAGGTGACCGGAAATTGAAAGCTTTCGAAACTAGCAAGAATGATTTGTAGGAACTGTTAATCTGCAATGTGAACTTTTGCAAAGTTACTGTAGAGAATGAACTTATTTTGTGAAGCATTAATGTCTAAAATGCAACCTGTCCGGTTCATTCTCTACAGTTACTTTGTAAAAATTCTAACAATTTGTTTCCTGAAGAAGGTCCTTCGACCTGAAACGTCCAGGAATTGCAAATGAAAATATGTTTTGTGCACTATAGCCCGAAGGCCGATTTGAATCATACAAGTGCATACAACCTCCTTCTGTATTTCATTTATAATCGCCATGACTGGTCGTTTTGTTGCTGGGTAGAAATGGCCGCTGGAATGCGGCTGCTACCTTACAATGGTGATTGCTATTCGTATTGGAATCCTGTTCTGTAACAAAAAATCTCAATACCAATAACAAGAAGCGAATATCGATTTGTAAAACATACTTCAATCTGACCTTCCTCTATAATAAACTCCTAATACGAATAAGTATTTCTGCGTGTGATAGACTGATGAGTGAGCTGTGGAAAAAGACTAATTGAATGATTGTATGTAAATAAATAGCTTCGATTAAAGATTTCAGAGTTTTTGACGTCAAGGTAAGGTCCCGTCACAATATCTCAAATGCGGCCCTGCTTCCATTTCTCTGCTGTGATCTTCGAAACCAGGTTTAGTCATCCACCAACAAAATTACTATCATTCTGTTTTTGCGGTAGGCAACCTTTCAATTTATATAATGATAGAGGGCACATCCTTAGGAGCCATCCAAATATTTGTAGTTTTCTTCTTCCGAAAAAGCCAACGCACTTATACAGGGTGTAACATAAGTACGTTAAAATATTCAAGTGACGTATTCCTGAGACAATTTCAAGAAAAAAGTCTATATGAACTTGTGTCCGGAAATGCTTCGTTTCGGAGATACAGGGTGTTGAAATTAAATTTTTTTGTTCGCTTTTTAAAAATAACTTTTGCAAAAAATAAGTTATTTGCACGAAATTTGGTACCCGGGGTTTTTTTGACGTGGGAAATCATAATTTCGTATTAATTTTCATGTAACATCTAGAGGGCGCTGCGTACGCTGTCATTATTTATTTCAAATTGCCCTAACATTTTTGGCAGTGATCTTTTGGTACTTTTCATGAGAAAATCTTTTTCCCACACCGTTTCCAAGTAAAAAAGGTACACTTTCTCAACAACGCTGGAGGTGATCGTTTTCGAGATATTTACAATTTTCTATATCGATGCATGTTACTTAGCTCCAAGGGCGCTAAGTGAAGTTGCTGAGAACATTACAAAAACTAAGTATGTGGTAGGTCTCGTCAAAATAAACTACTTTTTCTTATGAAATGTTTAACGAAAAATGATTTGTTTTCGAGATACATATTGTTGAAATTTTTCAAAACATGGTTGGTTTTTGTCATAAGCTATTTGCAACTGCAGTTATTTTCATCAAACTTTAAACACAGACTTCTTTCAAACTGAGCATTAACAAACTGCTTAATCAATCCAAATTAAAAAAATTGTCAGGTTTAATTATTCAATTAAAAAGTGCTACATTTCGGAGTTTGTAAAAAAACAATTCGGAGAAGTACCTACTATGTTATTTATTAGGCAATTTAACATATAAAAATTGAACGAAAAAACTATTACAACAACTGTTCAAAGTGACGACCCCCAACAGTAATACAAGCTTTTGCTGTCCTCATAAAAAATTCAGCTCCCGTTGAAAAATGCCGGGAGTGTTTCTTATCGTTTCGCAGCAACCTATGATGCGATCCCTTGACATTTCCTCGTTTTCAATGGGGTTAGCATAAACTAGTGATTTCAGGTGTCCCCAAAAGAAAAAATCGACGGGACTGAGGTCCGGTGACCTCGGGGACCAATGCTGAGTGCCTCCTCTTCCTATCCCTCGTTGGGGATATGCTACGTCTAAGAAATTTCAGACTAAAATGAGTGATTTCGGAGAACATCTTTCATAAGCAGGGGAAGCTCGTGTTCCAAGAAATTTTGGTAAGCATCTCCATTCAAACGTAAGGGGAGAAAATAGGGCCCAATTAAATAATCCCCAATTATGCCTACCCACATATCAAAAGAGAATCTGTCTTGAAAATGAGTTTGCGTTATCGCATGTTGGTTATCTTCCGCCCAGATGTGGTTGTTATGGAAGTTCATGATACCATTTCTTGAAAAATTAGCCTCATCTGTAAAGAGGATTTTCGATAAAATTTGGGGATGTTGTTCGACTTTTCTTCGAAGCCATTGAGCAAATTCGATACGTGGTTGAAAATCACGTAGCGTAAGTGCCTGAACACGCTGAATATGATAAGGATATAATCGCTGTTCCTTTAAAATTCTGTAAACGGTCATGTGACTCATATTTAAAGTTTGACTAATTTTTCTTGTACTTGTCTCTGAATGTTCACTAATTTCTTCGAGAACCGCCTCCTCCAATTCCACAGTTCTTGTAGTCCGTGGCCGTCCTACTGCAGAATTTATTTCAAAGCTTCCAGATTCGGGGATTCCTTTCCTGATAGATGCATCTGGCCTCGGTTGAATTTCCGTCAGCCAAGCCGTATGCAAAAACCATATCAGCAGTCGGGCATGGTACCAAAAAATCACTTTATAAACTACGAACTGTGAATTTGTCAATAAATAATTAAAAATGTGACAGCGAACTTCTATTTTTATGAAAGAATGTTCATAGCCTACTCGATTTAATTAACTTAATTTGCAAGCGGAGAGTGACAAAAATTATTGAAATCAAATTTGGCTATACTAGTTAAGCAGTTTGATAATGCTCAGTTTAGAAGAAGTCTGTCCGGGTATACTGCGTATAAAGTTTGATGAAAATAACTAAAATTGCAAAAAACTTATGACAAAAACCAACCATGTTTTGAAAAATGTCAACAATCTCTATCTCGAAAATAAATCATTTTTCGATAAACATTTCATTGGAAAAAAGTAGTTTATTTTGACGAGACCTACCACATACTTAGTTTTTGTAATGTTCTCAGCAACTTCACTTAGCGCCCTAGGAGCTAAGTAACATGCATCGATTTAGAAAATTGTAAATATCTCGAAAACGATCACCTCCAGCGTTGTTGAGGAAGTGTACCTTTTTTACTTGGAAAAGGTGTGGGAACAAGGGTTCCTCATAAAAAGTACCAAAAGTTCACTGTCAAAAATGTGAAGGCAATTTGAAATAGATAATGACAGCATACGCAGCGCCCTCTAGATGTTACATGAAAATTAATACGAAATTATGTTTTCCGACCTCAAAAATCCCCGGGTACCAAATTTCGTGCAAATAACTTAATTTTTGCAAAAGTTATTTTCAAAAAGCTAACAAAAAAATTTAATTTCAACACCCTGTGTCTCCGAAACGGAGCATTTCCGGACACAAGTTTATAAAGACTTTTTTTCTTGAAATTGTCTCAGGAATACGTCACTTGCATATTTTAACGTACTTATGTTACACCCTGTATTTATAGCCCCTCTAGCATATTGTCTGATGAAAAAAGAGTACATAATCACGGTTTTTTAATAATCACAATAGTCTGATTCCAGGAATGCAGGTGATAGGTATGTCCGTTTTCGCTTAGTCATGACTTCGTTGATATTGTCTTTTACTAGGGTTCACAGAGTCATTTTGAAATGGGCGAGTGATTGAAAAGATAATACAGGGTACAGCGAGTTAACGCGATTTATATATAGCTCTAAGAGTGACGTTATTAGTATGTATTAGTAATTTTCAATGGCCAATTGTCCAAGATTAACAATATTTTTATTTTATGTCGTATTAAGCTTCTCAAAAACCTCACTTTTGGTAAGTAGTAGTAGTAATTGTACTTAATATTTATATGATCATATACTGTTATTCAGAGTTCTTAAACAAATATAAAGTTTCGAAAGCTTGAACCGAGAAAAGAGTTTTCTTAAGCTACGACTGCAAAAGAAAAATCGTACGCCTCCTACGCTAGAATCAATGCATGCACAGACTTCTATCAATATTGAATCTGGTTTGTTATTTCACGATGCGATAATGTTTGGATAAGCTATGCGACAACATTTACGCATACTGTTTGAGAACAATGATCCTATGAGGTTAGAAACGTTTATTTCAATATTCAATCGGGCAGTTGTAGAAAATGCTGGAAATTATGGAATATTTTGTTTGGAGTGAATGGACGAGATGAAAAAAACAAATGTTTTAATGTGTACCAAATTACATTTAGAAAACAAAGACCTACTCCACATCTCACTTTCTATAGATATCTCGTTATAATACGGACTCGCTTAATATTTTACTTCTCGACAAAAAATATAATGAGAAGAGCTATATAAATAAGAGCACGTACTGAACACAAAATAAAACAACCTACATGATATATAAATACGTATTCTGGAAGATGATAATATGTATTGTGTCTGTGATTTTTTCTTCGTCTACTTTCATGCAACATTATGTTGTGATTAAGGGGCATATTGTTGAATCTTCATGCTTTTTGATTGAACTCGAGTAATTTCACGCGAGAGGTGGATCTTTCAATCCGACCAGAATATGTTCAGGTAACTGAAAACCGAGAGGGATTCGACAAAGAATCGATCTGTCTACATTTCTTTGTAACACCATAGTTGGGGTTTGATGTGTGTCTGAAGATTAAATGTCAAAAAATCTGCAATTTCACTTCTGAAAAAATCATTAAAGTATTCAAAGAAAACTACTTTATAATGCAACCTATTTGAAATGGAATCACCATTGTGAAAGATATGTTTAACAATCCATTGAAATGTTTTTTTTTGCTTGAAATAGATATTCAAATAAATTACTGGGTCTTGAGTCCCCATTTGTACAGGGTGAGTCAAAAGAACTTTGACAAACTTCAGGGGGCGATTCCTCACAATATTCTAATATGAATTGCCCGAATACAGGGTGTTGAAGTTTTATTTTTATTTTTGTTTTTTTAAATAACTTTCGAAATACTGACCTCAATTGAACGAAAATTGGTATTGAGAGGTTTTTTGAGGCGTCAAATTATCTTACTCGTAGGGGGCGCCACCTACCCGTCTTTCAAATTTTTTGAAGATTCATAGTTTGTTGAGCGTACTTCTGGCACATTTTTCAGTAAAAAAATCCATTTCTCTATCATATCTACGTAAAAAAGCTACCTGTGTTACAAGTCGCTATAAGCAACCGTTTTTTAGATATTTTGACTTGAAAATTTCAAGTCGATTATTCGATAATCGATGCGTGTTGAAGTTATCACCATTATTTTGCATATTCACAAGAATGCTTGGAAAATGAATTTGACGTTGAAGTAAGTGGTTTTGGTTTTTTATAGGAGGCGCCACCTATTTTTTTTTTTTTTTTTTTTTATATGTTCTGGTTCCACGAAAAGGGATATCCTGTAATGTTCAGAGAACATCGTGGGAACCAAGGGAAAGAAGGTAGGAGTTGGTGTTCTTCTTAAATTTCTGGAGTTGTATGCCTCGGGAACACCTCCCTAGGTAATGAGTTCCAAAGCCTCGCAGTTCGTTGGATGAATGAGTCTTTGGAAAGTGATGTTCTGCAGGTCTCCAAAGTGACCACGAAGGGTGTGAAGACTGAACTTGACGGGTTAATCTCGAAGAGACTGCCAAAGGAGGAACGATTGTTGATATTTCAGAAGAGCATCGCCCATGAAAATATCTATAAATAGAGACAAATCGCCAACTTTCTACGGTGTTCCAGACAAGTGAGCGAGTTTGTAAGCGAGGCATCACCGACGAGACGAATTGCCCTTTTGGACAGAATCCAATAGCTTCAGGATATGTTTAGGTGCCGCACTCCAAATATGGGAACAGTATTCCAGGACAGGTCGGATCTGTGCCTATATAGATCATAAGCAGCTGACTGGAGGTGAAATAGCTCTTGGCACGAAACAAAAAACCAAGTTTTTGGGATGCACTTTTGGCAATGGACCTCACGTGATTTTCCCAGGAAAGGTTATTGCTGATAGTAATACCAAGCATCGATATGGATGACTTCAGTGGTATGGTTACTCCTGACAAAGTTATGTTAGGCACAGTGAGATCGGCTTTTCTAGAGAAAAGACATGCTTGTGTTTTGTTTGCATTGAATTCTACCAAGTTATTGGATCCCCATTCGAGAATTGTTGCTAAGTCCATATTTATATTGTTAACATTTCTTCCTCGTTCATTTCTAGTTTCACGGGCTGATATAGGGGCCCTGGAAGAGAAAGCGGTATGGAGGTTACTATCATCGGCAAAGCTGTGTACGGACATGAAGTTGCTTTCAACAGGTCGTTGATGTGAAGTAAAAATAGTGTTGGTGCTACAATGGATCCTTGCGGAACACCAGCATTTATGAGTAGAGTGTCAGATGAAACTCCATCGACCACTACATGGAGAGACCTGTTTGAGAGAAAACTAGCAAGCAGAGAACACAGCTGAGGGGGCAAGCCATAAGATGGAAGCTTGGCGAGGAGTCCCTGGTGCCAAACTCGATCGAACGCCTTGGAGATATCTAATGCACAAACTAAAGTTTCTCCATAGTTATCAATAGATAGATGCCATATATGTGAGACGTATGCGAGCAGGTCACCAGTTGATCTCTGATGGCGGAAGCCATATTGCCTATCATTGATAATTCCTGAGTCTTCCAGATATTTCATGAGCTCGATGTTGATGGCTTTTTCCATGACCTTTGAAATAATAGATAGCAGTGCGATAGGTCTGTAGTTGCTAGGTAGGGTCTTTTGCCTTTTTAGGGACTGGCTGTACCTTGCAATTTTCCAATTGGACGGAAAAAATTTCCCAAATTGTAAGAGTGGTTGAACAACTTGCAAAGAACAGGTGTTAGTTCGGGGCACATTTCTTGAGAACAATCGGCGGATTCCGTCAGATCCACAGGCTTTGTTGGTGTTGAGACCCAGCAAAATCTTTCTGATAGTACGTTGGCGAAAGGTGATCTCGGGCATGTGACTGTCAATAGGTGTAATGTTCGGGGGTTGTTTTCCCGAAGAATCCAGAGTGGAATTTCCAGCAAATAGGTGCGCAAAGATATTGGATTTTCGTACCAAGGGTGTAAAATCTGTATTTGTTTTAATAAAATTTGCAAAAAATATCAACATTTCATTTCAAGAAATTTTTAATATGTAGAATAAAATAAAATGAAGGAAACTAAATTGTATTCAAATAAATTGTTCAAAGTGTCCACCTTCAGCGAAGATATAGGCATGCAGTCTTCTAGTCATTGAATCTCGTACCAGCTCACAGTTTCACAGGCATCTACTATTCGGTTCCTCAGATCTTCCTCGTTCGCTACTGGAGTTTTATAAACCAGTGACTTCAAATATCCCCAAAAATTAAAATCTAGCGGGTTTACATCTGGGGACCTTGGTGCCCACGCCTGGTTAGGTTCTTCTACACCCCTACCGATCCATCGATTTGGATAGACAGTGTTAGGAACTCCCTGGTTACAACGCTAAAATGGGCCGGAGCCCCATCATGCACAAACAACATGCGGATACGAATTTCTTATGGTACATACTGAAGTAGTCCCGGCAATTCATTTTCTAAAAAGTCTCCTTAAGTTGCGCCATTCAGTCGGAACAGAAGAAAGAAAAGACCTATCAAGTGATTATCAATTATGGCCGCCCATACATTTACAGAAAATTGATACTGATAATGTCTTTCACTAACTGCGTGCGGATTTTCCCAGAGCCCAAACATGGTTGTTATGAAAGTTTGTGATAGCATTTCGGGAGAAGTTTGCCTCGTCCGTGGAGAGTACATATCTTAAAAATTGAGGATTTCCAGCCCATTTTCTCAAAAACCACTGACACATAGTGATGCGTTGGGGAAAGTATCGTGGCAAAAGAGCTTGTACCCTTTTTCACTGAAAAATGTGCTAGAAGTACGCTCAAAAAATGTATGAATCTTCAAAATGAAAAACACGTGTAGGTGGCGCCTCCTACGAGTGAGAGCAATAATAACATCACGTTCGAATTCGACGCCTCAAAGAATTTCTCGATACCAACTTTCGTTTAATTGAGGTCAGCATTTCTAAAGTTATTTAAAAAAATCGAAAATAAAAATTAAACTTCAACACCCTGTATCTTGGAAACGAAGTGTTTCCGGACATATATTTATTTGAACAATTCATATTAGAATATTGTGAGAAATCATTTCCTGAAGTTTGTCGAAGTACTTCTGACTCACCCTGTATAATCATTTTTCGATGTAAAAATCGGTAAATTTCATTAGCGGAAATCAATACCTCCAGGTGTTGAATAGGTAACTACAGTTGCTCGTCGATAGGTCGGATTGTCACGTAATTCAACATGTCTTTGGGTTTTGTTTCTGTATTTGTCCTTTTATTTCAAATGTGATCTTCGTCAAATATGGAAGACTTGTAACATTTTAAAACATTTTAAAATTTAACAATTTTCTACTTTCAAATCCAATGTCAGTAACGAACTTATAATTAACTGATTTTTTTTATCAAACCCATACATTCATGTAACCCCTTTTTTTAGGATACTAGTCTCTGTGTATGGCTGTGATGGACCTTTATAGACCCGAAACATGAACCATCGCTATATAAGAGAAAAATGAACATTGTGGGGAATGACTTGGTGTTCTTGGAACCTTGTACAATATAGATCTCAATTTGGTTGATAGATATGATATACGCAGGTCCCATTTCATAGGTTGATCTCTGATTACAGCAAAGTGATTTAATTTTGGGGGCAGATTAAGGAAGTCTCAGTTGATTGCAGGTTGGAGCGGAAGAAGAGTTACAAGAAAATTGTAGATACATGTGTGGGACCCAGCACAGCCCCTCCCTGCTCTCCATATTCAATGAAAAAATCTTGATTGTAATTGTAAGGTTGAGATGGTCACTCATATTGAGTTGCTCTACACTTTCTGAAAAATGATTTGCGAAAAATGCCCTTCAGAATTTGAGAACTGTTTTGACAACATTTATGTCTCTTGAGAGTGGTAATATATCCTCCTGCATCTACTAGGATCGTAGCTGAGTATCTTCGGGAACAACTGGTGTAAATTTCTGGATTCTCAAGTTTTGAAAATTTTGCTACGAGGGTGGGTACAGTACCCATTTTTAACCGACGAAACCAAAAAGGAGGAGGTTCTCTATTCGACCCGTATATTTTATGTTTTTCCATCATATTTTTTTATGTATGATCACGCATAACTTTTTACTAAGGCGTCCGATTCCGATAATTCTTTTTTCAGTGGATAGGATGTACTTCGACTTTGGTCCCATTTGAATTTAAAAGATGAAATTCACCCCTAAGGGTAGCGAAATGAAGGATATTGATCACTCATCCTCTGAATTCTGGTCCCTTAACCGATTCTATCAGGCATAACTTTGTACTGGGTTCTTCGATTTGGATGATTCTTTTTTTAATGGATGGGGTATACCTTATATTTGGATTTCGAAAGGAATTAGCCACCCCTACGGGTGGAAAAATAGGGGATAATTGATTTTTCACTAGTGAACATTAGCACACACATACGTAGTTGACAATGACAGATCGCTCCTGACATTATTCTTGTTATGTCAAAATCAGTATATTTTATGAGAGGATGGAATGATATACAAAGTAATGAAATGAACTAACCAGAACAACGAAAATAATTTATATTACAACAAATAGTAAAAGTAGATAATCCCATTATTCAACTGGTAATAGTTGAAGTAAGGTGGGTAAGTAAGTATTTTGGAAGTAATCAAAGAACAAGTAGGTAGTAATTGGTAGATTTTAGCCACAAAAAATTGAAAAATAAAAACTTTTTAACAAAAAATTAAACCGACGAAATACGGAACTGAAAAGTAAAAAATAAAAACTTTTCAACAAAAATTTAACTGACGAAAATCACTGAAAGCAAAATAAATAAACCTTTTAGTCTAAATGATAATTGAGCTCCTAAACTAATGTAAGTAACTGATTTTGAGTCGGCGCCAAACAAACTAGCAATTGAATTAGTTGAAGCGTAAAATGCACGGCTGCGTTTTGATGACCTCTTTCATAGATAATGGATCTTCCATAATTGTTTGTTTGGCGTCGACTCAAAATCAGTTACTCACATTAGTTTAAGAGCTCAATTATCATTTAGACTAAAAAAGTTTATTTTATTTTTTGCTTTTTAGTTGATTTTTTCGTCGGTTTAATTTTTTGTTAAAAAGTTTTTATTTTGATACTTGCTTGGTGCATTTTTGGTGTCGGTAGTTAAGAAAAAACCTCTTTTCGTGGGTTGCTGGTCCTAATTTACGATATTTTTTTATATTTTTCATAAAATTCATCCGTAATATTGAATTTTCTATATATTTTATTTTTTGTATTTTTAATCTCAACTATGTAAACAATATCAATAAGGAAGAGCAATTATTAATAACATCTGTAAATCTTACAGGATTCACGGGTTTGACGGCTTATTGACAGCCGTGCGGAAAAGTACTTTCCGCACGCGTGAGAATAAAGGTCACTTTCCATGGGAGTAGAGAGTGCGATATGTGTTACTTTCCTATGTGGTCGTAGGAAAATAACTATTATATTGCCCTTTGGTGGTTTGTAGAAACTTGTCAAACATATTTTTTCACCTTCCAAGGTTTGCGCACTGCTGAATTGTATTTTTTAATTTTATATTTAAAATTTAGTATAAACTTTGTTATTGGGGAAAAATCATAAAACAGTAGGTCAGTACCATAAAATGTTTTACGAAAAAAATGTTTTTTAACGAACCACATGAAGTGCAGTTGGCATTACGTTTCATAAATTACTTTTATATTTACTTTGATTCATTGAGACATAATTTAATATTCATTGCCTGCTTTTTCCACGAAATCGACCGAATCGCTCCAACGTTTTCACGTTCTAGCATGATAAAGTCAAGCTGCAATATGTTGAGAATTCAAACGAGCGTATAACGTACCGTGTGGAAATGATCGATTTTCACGAAGGTTGCATGGTTAACATTTTCCTGACCCAAGTGACTTTAACAAGTTTGATTTCAAATTCCAGATAAAGGTGCGGTGTTGACTTTTATGTGATTTATTATTTTAAATAGGTAGGAATCAGAGCTCTGCATTCATGGAATAATAGAAGCAAATATTTTTGGAAATACATGTGTGAGGTCAACGACAAATACCTAGTGTTGGAAATTACCTGCAGACAGATTCACTTATTTTAAAAGTGAGATTTGCGATGGCGTCTCCTGTTGAATTCTTCTTCAAATCCATTTTTTTATTCGTCAGAATTTTTCCTCATAGGTATGTATTGCGATTGACTGAAATAATTTTGCTTAATGTCACTGTCACTGCCAAAACCATAAAAATTGGACGTTTGCTTTCTAAACGTTAGTAATAAAGGGTATTTTCATTTTTATATTGAAAAACCAAATAATTGGAAAAAATTATACAACTCGATACAACTTTTTTGCGTGCAACAAAGAGACACTTTATATTTTTGTTATATAAGTAACTATTAAATGTATAACTTTTCCAGCTATGTGAAAGGAAACATTTTTACTCATTTTTTTCTGTTGGGTATTTTGCCACCAGGGTATCAGAAAAAACAATAAATCTGAATTGGATATTTATGACACAAAATCAATTAATAAAATCAGATTTGACAGATAGTTGGCACAAAGCATAGAATACATTTGATTGTATACATTTCAAATATATTTTAAACTTTTCAAATAAAATTTTCTTGATGGAGGATATACAGAATTCAAAAAACTTATATTTCAAATGAGTTATCACACGCACCCCCGTTCTATTTATATTCTTTTGAGGGGTTGCTGTCACTCCAAAGGGGTTAAAGGAGAAAGTTTGAAATTATGCTTGAAAAATTTAATTTTAGAATTAAAATGGATGTGTTTCAGGATTTTACTCATAAAGTGACGTAGAAAATGAATTTATTCGTTACTTATCAACATCATTGTATAAGTTGGCTATGTATAATTTTTTTTTTTTGGACTTCTGGAGTTAGACTATCGATACCAGGATTTTTGTTATTTTTAATCTGAAATTATATCTATAATTATGTAATTTTTTTATAATTTACGTAGAATGGATTATCGGACCACGCAGTAATCTACGCAACTACTCAGCTCAATATTCACATGCCAAACAAGTACGGAACTGAAATTTTCAAAATAATCGATTTCGATCAGTTATTCGAGGAACTTTCCGCAATCGATTGGATCACCCTCTTGAACACATGTGATGACGTTGATATCCTCTGGGAAAAATTTTACTCGACAATAACTGTCCTTGTTGACAAGAACTCCCGCAGCAAAGTATGCCGGAAAAATCCTCTCAAACCATGGATAAATACAGAAATAATATCACTCATACATCACAAAAAAAGACTCTGGAAGAGATACAAGAGATCAAAAGCCCCAGAAGATTACCAAACTCATCGAAATTTCTGTGAATACCTGGTATCAACACTACGATCTTCACGGCGTGAGTTTGAAGGCTCTATTGCGAACTCTGAAAACAATAAAAAACTGTACAAGTTCATACGATCAAACCTGAACACCAAAGTAAGCATTCCGCTCCTACAAAAACCTGATGGTACCCTGTGCTCTACAGACATCGAATCAGCAGAAATCCTGGCCGACTCTTTCACAAGCTCCTTCACAGTGGAGCCCCGAGATGATCAATTACCGGGAATTATAGCAGAACGACTGCGTGATAATCTAAACCATGTGACGTTTAGCCCGGAAAAAATTAAAAAACATTTACTGAACACTAAATTAAATTCATCTCCTGGCTTGGATGGAATGAGCCCCTTCTTCCTAAAGAAATTTGCCGAAACTCTCTGCTCTCCGTTATCAAGAGTCATGACTGTCTCTTTCACAAAATCTCAAATCCCACGGGATTGGAAGAAGGCATCTGTCACTGCTATTTTCAAAAAAGGGGAATAAACTCAATCCAACCAACTACAGGCCAATAAGTCTTCTATCAGTACCTTCCAAAGTAATGGAATCAATAATTGTAGAAGACATGTCAGAATTTTTAACAAAAAACGCAATCATACCATCGGAACAACATGGTTTCATCAAAGGTAATTCCACCACCAGCAATCTTCTACAGTGCATAAACGATTGGACGATAAAAAAATACCGACAGATATCGTTTATCTTGACTTTGCCAAGGCTTTCGACAGGGTCCCAGTGAGGAGGCTAATGCACAAATTCGACACACTCGGTATTCGGGGCCAACTAAACTCATGGGTTGAAAATTACATGACAGAAAGAACTTCCACGGTCAAAGTGGGTCGGTCACTCTTTTTCTTCGGACAGACAAGTCACAAGTGGAGTCCCCCAGGGGTCTGTTCTTGGCCCTCTCCTCTTCGTTGTTTATGCAAGTGATCTTGATCTTCATATGAAGTCCTGCAAGTCGTTTTATGCCGATGATACTAAACTGTATGGAAATGCCATAGTGGAACATCAACTCCTCCAAGAAGACCTCAACTAGATTAGTCGGTGGTGTGAGGATTGGGTTTCACCTCTTAACGTCGACAAGTGCATCGTACTTCATCAAGGAAAGAACAATCCACTCCACGCGTACACAATAAACGGTCAACAGATACGTGTAGTGTTTTCACATGTCGATCTGGGAGTGACTATTAATACTGACCTAACTTGGTCCGAACATGTTATATCCACATGCAAGCGCGCCAACACACTGATCTTCCTCATCCGCAAAACGTTCTCCCATCTATCATACTCAAATTCCATAAAACTCTACAAAACCTACGTTCGTCCAATTATGGAGTACGCAGGTCCGGTGTGGTGTCCTGTTTTGGTGCGCGATAAGAATTTGTTGGAAAACGTTCAGCGTCGAGCCACGCGTATGACTTTTGGCCAAGTGCCAAGTGCGTCCAACCTATCCCGAAAGACTGAGGATGGCACAACTGATAGCTTTTGACCAACGTCGACTCCGTGGGGACCTCATCATATCCTTCCGTATAGCTAAGTACAACTATGCTAATCAGAAAGAACTTTTTGTTTTCAACAATGATTCGCGGTTACGTGGTCATAATCTCAAATTAAAAAAGGAGAAATTTGCCACTAGGCAGAGACAACATTTTTTGGTGAATCGTATTTTCGAAACATGGAATAACTTACCCAACGATGTTGTGAATTCTGACTCAGTGAATAATTTTAAAAACAAATTAGACATTTGTTTATTTGCATAATTGTTCCTTCGCATATATTAATTATTTTTCTTTTGCATGCACTGTATAATCTTGTTGATCACTTCAGTTTGTTTTTTTTTTAGGCTTACATAGGACTCTGTCCTCAGCCTTTACTCATATGTAATAATAATAATATAATAATAATAATAATGTTTAGGAAGTATTTTTCAATTTATTTTACAATCAAATTAAATGTTCAAAATGACCACCATTCACTCCTTGACCATAAGAAAGTCGATCATGGAATTCTCGTACAACATTTTGTAGAACCTCAGGGGTTATGTTGTTAATTTCTTGCGTTATCCTAACTTTAAAATCTGCAATATTGTCTGGTGTATTGAAATATACTTTTTATTTTAAATAACCCCATACAAAAGTCGTTCAAGGCACCAGAAAAATATTCACAAAACCCACATGTCAATCTAGTATACTACTGTCATTTTTATATTTATAAGTTGCTGACACACGTACTGAAAAATATTTGTATGTGTATTTGATTTAACTATGGCTCATTTATCCGAAACTCAAAGAATATTCATTTTAATTATGATTGGATGCGGAAATAAAACAAGAACTCAAAAGGAAGTTTGTGAAATGTTCAATAATAAATACCAACACGTCTCACAGTCTACAGTAAGCGAAATAGAAACAAAATTTCGTTAAACTGGACATGTAAAAACTATTCAAAAACCAGGTCGAAATGTTGAATTGGATGAGGAAAAAGGTTAGATGTACTGTCAGCGATTGAGGAAAATCCGCATATGACAAGTAAACAAGTTGCCGCCGTCAATGATGTAAGTAAATAATTGATATTGAGAGCTTTACATAAAGGAAAATAACATCCTTATGAAGTTGAGTTGGTTCAGGAGTTGAATGAGGATGATCCTGATAGAAGGCAACAATTATGTGAACTCATGATGGACAGAATGGAAGCAGATTTGCAGTTCATAAACAACATTATGTTTTCTGATGAAGCTACTTTTCATTTAAAAGGAACAGTTTAAAGACAAAACTGTAGATATTGGAGCAGAGAAAATTCTCATTGGATGTGTGAGGCTCACACACTATATCATAAAAAAGTGAACGTTTGGGCTGGTATCATTACCAACAAAATTATTGGCCCTTATTTTTTTGAAGACACAGTTTATGGTGAGGTTTAACTAGATTTTTTGATGTTAATGATCCAAATGCAATAGATAGATCAATTTGGTACCAACAAGACGGAGCTCCACCGCATTACAAACGTATTGTTAGAGAATATTTAAAAAAGTTTTTCCCAATAGGTAGATTGGAAGACGTGGAGCGATTGAATGGCCGCCTAGATCCCCCGATTTGACTTCTCTCGATTACTTCCTATGGGGTTATTCGAAATCAAAAGTATATTTCGATATTGCAGATTAAAAAGTAACGGAAGAAACGCAAGAAACGGAAGAAATTAACAACAAAACCCCTGAGGACCTACAAAATATTGTACGAGAATTCCAAGATTGACTTGCTTATCGTCAAGAAGTGAATGGTGGTCATTTTGATCTTAATTTAATTGTAAAATGAATTGAAAAATACTCCCTAAACATTATGGGACATTATTTCTTCGATTCTACGTTAAGTATCAAAATTTCACAATTTCAAAATTAATTTTCTGTTATGATTGCACCAATTCGAAAAACTTAATATTGCTGAACAGAAAATTAAAATCCCTTTCGAACAAGGTGTCAAACGACTCCCCCTTCTCATTTAAAATTTTTGAGGGTATGCTCTTAATTCAAAGGGGGTGCAAAAAGGGGGTAATATTTTCATACTGTAAATTGTCAAATTGACAATAGAAATCGACCTGTTTCAGGTTTTTTTGAACGAATACATAATAACGCGAAAAATAAGTGTATTCCATACCTATGGTCCGTACTGTATATTATGTTATTCATGAATATGCTTTCTGTTTTTGAATATATCAACTTGCCTCTTATTGTATGATTGTCACGTTAGAAAGTTCTATGTGAACTTTTTCTCTTTGAAATGATTAATGTAATTGATAAATACACTATCATAATTATCAATATTGTTTACGTGAAGAGAATTCTGTTGATATTCTATCGATTGAAAAAATAGCTTTGTATCTTATTTTTTGCACAACTGTACTCCCAACCCTCTAATCCCATACAGCCCAACTAATCGAAATTCTCAATACCGATTATCTGACAGATAGAATTCAAGTTTGGTCAAAACAGCGTAGAAGGTCTGTCAACTCTGATGCTTCACATGTTTTCAAAGCCGACTCGACTCAAAGGGTCTGGATAATTGGTATGGGGTAAAGGTGTACTCAACAATAGCGGAACCCTTTTGTGCGGCCTACATTCGTGGGAAATGTCGGGGATTGAGGAAAGAGGTAAAATTGGCGAAAATAATTGTGGCGACATGTGGACAATGATATTTGTTTTAGAGAGATACTGTTAAGTAAGCACGCTTTGGAGGGCGAATTGAAGAGCTGCAGGGGATGAGTCAGATGATGGCATCAAAAAGTGGTAGGGGGATGAATCACACAGTGAATTGATCTCCTAGATATTGGTTTTTCACATACAAATTGTTGCATTCGATTCATAACTATAATAATAGAGTTTATTCACCAAAAAAAATACCTAACATCAATAAAAAAGATGAACCGTAAAAGAACAAGTACATGAATAAACGAGATAACCACAGAAGCTGACAGTTTCAGCTTGTGGGTGGTTAAATTTTACTAAGGGTTAAGAGTTTGAGATTGTGTGATTTGTGAAAAAAAAAATAAAGATCTAAACTGAAACTAGTAAGAGAGTAATAGATAATAGAATAATCTTAAGGCCATTCTACAAGAATACGATAATACAATAGATTACGATTGAGTGTATCAACACATAGACATATTATAACACATGCACCTATAACAAATTTAAAGTTGGTCTTTTCAGATGTTTCTAACAAATAAATGCACGCCCCACAGAGGATAAAACCTTGCGTGGGGAATTGTACAATATTTATTTTGAGTGTAGTATTGTATTCAGCTTTACATTTTTTCCTAGTTATCCAGCTTAACAGTTAACTAATAATGAAGTTTTATCACAAAAAAATACATAACATAGTAATAGAAGAGATGAACCGTAGAAGAGAGATAACCACAGAAACTGATAGTTTCAGCTTGTGGGTGGTTAATATTATACTAAAGGTTATGGGTTTGAGATTTTGTGATTCATGAAAAAACGAATAATAAAGATCTAAACAAAAACTATGAGAGAGTAATAGATAATAGAATATTCTTAGGGTCATTCTATAAGAATAAGATACTATACAATAAATTACGATTAAGTGAAAGAACACATAGACATAGTAAAACATGTCACTTATAAAGCTGTATAACAAATTAGAAAGTTGGTCTCTTCAGACGTTTTCTAATAAATATATGCACGTCCCACAGGATAAAACCTGTGCGTGGGAAATTTTACAATATTTATTTTGTATTCAGCTTTAGTTTTTTTTTATTTCATTTATTTCATCAACTACCAATATGAAAGTTAGGTTATGATGAGGATCCTGAGATTTGCAAATTAAAATATTATGCGCAGATTTTCGCGGCATATGCAAAATCCACATTTTTAATTTCGACTTGGATAGCGAAAACGAATGAAATTTTTTAAAATCCTTTGTTATTGCACTATACCGGGTGGCACAGATCGGGCCACCCCTGTAACTTCTGCATTTCGAAACGGATTTTTCTGAAATTAGGTACAGTTATATAAGCAACCATTTCGGATTAGATCACATCACAATCCAATATGGCGGACTTCCGGTTTTTCTGGAAATGCCAGTAACTTTGTTTTTTCAAAAAGAACACCCTGTATATTTTTACATATTCAAGTTCAACAGGTCAAAACAAGTCCTAAAATGAAAATAAAAAAGATTTGGTCGAAGCTATTCACAATGAGTCGCAAACAACAGAAAAACCTAATTTTTTCTGAAAAATTATTTTTTGTGTCACTGGTTAATCAATTCAGTCACATCACATTTTGATCAAAAATTTTTTTTTTAAATGGAACCCCTATGGGCCACCTACCTGTCTCTCTAGAACATACCTACATTAAGGAAAAAAATTACATATCATTTTTGTATTTCGGTGCAGTAACAAATTGTATGAATTCAAAAATCTACAACTAGTTGTAGTTCGAATAATTGTTCAACTTAGTGAGCTGTGGAAAACAACATTTCTGAATCTTGTCAACTAATTGTGTAAGCACGATAATGGTGTTTTTTTTTTTAAATTCTCCTAGCGTTTTCTCGACTTACATTGCATTGGTATTCCAATTCCCTCGTCGAAGCGGTTGGATCAAAATCAACATAAGCAAAACGTTCATTTCTGCCTCCTCACTTACGATCATCTTCTCCATTTTTGAAAAAGGTTCTTTGTGGGTGTCTTCTGTGTGGGTATCGTTCAGCGTATAACTGACAAGCGGCGACACTGTTTTTAAGACATTCTCCATAAATTAATAACATATCAACCTGTTCACTTCTTGTGAACCTATAATTTTGATTTTACATTTCTACTAAACTAATTCTCGGAAGTTAACTAATTTTCGAGAGTTGAGATGAAAGATGACAGCGAAACACAATTAGTTGACAAGATTCAGAAATGTTGTCTTCCACAGCTTACTAATAGTCTAGTTAACAAGTGCTTTTGAGGTCAAATTTTTTTCGCATTCTCCGAAAATTATGATTGAGGTGTCATTCGATTCGAAATGGCATGTAGATATTTTCTGAGAAAATGCTAAGGCTGCTCGCAAAAATTGCAATAGTTATAAACAATTAAGTGAAAAAAAGGGGGTTTGGTTTTTTGCCAATATCTCAAAAAATATTCGAGACAATTCAAATTTGAAAAAAAATTCAAAAAGAGAAGGAAATTTCCTAAGAAAAAAATTTCACGCCCGGAACTGTAGGACCAATATGGTGGTTGGTGGTTGGTTGGTTGGTTGGAAGCTGACGAGCCAGAGACAGGGTTGGCACTTAGCTTCCCTTGACACTGCGACCAGCTGGGGTCTATTGTATCACTCTGTCGTCAGTGGTTCCTCATTCAAACAGGTTTGTGCCTTTAATTAGGTTTAGAAGCCTGTTGATAAGGTTCTTCGGATTCATGCCTGTTTCCGGGCTGATCTCTCCGAAGGTTCTGTGTCTCCTACTACTTAGGGCGTCACAGTCGAAGATTGAAAGACAAGAGTTAGACCCGGGGCCTCCTCTTGTCTCTTGATGACTAAGCCATTCTTCAGTATCTATCCATGTCCTGGGTTTGATGAGCTGAAGAATCTTTTGGTTTCCATTTTACCAAATGGCTTTGGAATCCACTCTGTTTCCAGGAGTTTCTCCGTAGGTGTTCGACCATCTGCTGATCCCTCCTCGGTTGGGTTTACGGTTTCTGGTGCCAAGTGTGATTCAACTGGATCTCCTCGACTTCCATACCCGCTATCGGTCTTGGAGTCTTCTTCAACTGGAAGTTCCCAGGGTTGTTTTCTCTGTGGTTTCCATTTCGTTCCCACGAGTGTAGGGGAAAGGGTCGTCCACACCTGCGATGCCCCCTGCGCAGGTGTAAGGCAGATTACTCTGGGAGGTCGCCATGTATCCCAGAGGCTCCGTTTGTGATACCTGACTGGCTCAGGTATCATCCATCCCTCGGCACGGGTCGCTTGACGCCTTGGATTAAGCCATGTTGTGGTGGCATTTGGTTTGAGATTGACTTAGAGATCCGCAGGTTTTGACCATTTCTGGTCATTCCCACTGGATTTTCCTTGTCAACCCCGTTATCCAGCGATACCACTTGGAGGTAGCCACCTAAGTTTCCGCAACCCATCTTCATCTCTCGTAGGAGGTGAACATGTGTTGACGCAAACTACTCGCAAAACTAGGACCAATATACGCCAAATACGCCCGAAAAGGGGTACTCCGGCTTGCGCAATCCACGCCACCTTCGGACCTTTAATGAATAAATATTATTTAAACTTATTAAATATGAAAATTAAAAATTAAAAAAATTCAGGCGCCTGCAAGATAGAACAATGAACAATAATTCGTGGTCCAAAAATTTTTATCGCAATTTTTCAATAAGTTATCCATTAGTTAATTATCAATTTTTTGTAGCATGAACATTAACATTGCAAGTGCGTTTATTGTTAAACTATCAATCTGAGAATGTTTTCCTTCCGTGGAGCTACTGTTCAAAGTCTAAGAATAGATTCTTTTGGAAAAATGAAAAATTGTTAATTTTCGTTTCGTTATTAACAATTTACTAAGGTGAAAAATTATAAAGCTTCATTAAACATTGAAAAAAATGTTTTTTGTAATATTATTATTGATCCCTTTTCTCATGATCAGGAGCTACTCAAAAATGATTTTTAATAATTTGTATCTCCTATTGTTTAATAAATTGTTATAAACAAATGCGTTGTTTATGAGATAATTTAAAAAAACATTTTTATAACATAATCTTTGATGATAATGTCACAAGTTAGGGAAAATAATTTTTTACTTTCCCAAATTTCCAGTTCATTATTCAAAATTAATAAATCATATCACCTTTCCATAACATCCAAATCAAAACATTCAATAACAAAAACTAGGCTGACAATCCAAAACATTTGTGGACAGTTTTAGCGACCTAGAAATCCCAAATTAAAATATAACAAAGCAGAATTGCTGAATTGCTAACCTCGATCTAGTTGATGAATAAAAACAATTAGGTTTGGAGGTAAGCGGAGAAAGATAGGGGAGTGAGTAGTTGTCAGGTCTTGGTGTGTGACACAAGTAGTCCAGAGTCGGGAAGTGCCCTCCCCTGAGAGAAAGAGCTGGAAGCCAACGAAATGTAGTTTCTATTTTTGAGCTGCCGTTCTGGCAGTGTTGTATATATAGTCCTTAGGTGTGAGTATATTTTTGTATATATTCATGATAGTAATAAATATTGTATGTTTGTTTTTTGGATTCTAAGTTCATAATCTGGTTATCACAAAATCCCTCTGAGCTACCAACCCCATTTAAGGCCCTTACGGCCATAGATTATGACAATAATAATGATTTAAAAAAAAACTGTTTTAAAAAAAAAATTATTGCTTAAAAACGCATTTGTTAAATAACAATTTTTTTTATCACTTGTTATGAAAATTGAGGAACCTTTTGTTTTTCAAATCATTATTTATCTTGGTCTTCGATATTCAAAAAAAACATATTATTATTTAAATTTTTATTGTTTATTTAATAAAAAATTTGTTATAAACAAATGAATTATATATTTGTATGTTTTTTCTTTTTCTAATAACCATCTATTATTTTTAGAACAAAAAAATATTTATATTTTTTATTGAACTTTCAATTTTCTGTTCTGGTTTTTTATGTTCAATTTTATTATAACTTTTTAACTAATGGAGATACAAGGAAAAAATGTAGGACTTATTTATTATTTATTGATTAAACAACAAATTAAGCCAAAACTGTTTTCTACTTTTATGTTTAAATATTTTATAAATTAATATAACTATGACCATACAACTTATGTAACTTCTTATCTAACGTATATTTATCAACAATTTTAGCTTATGAATTTTAGTTTTGCTCGGTTATTTTTTTAATTATGAATAAAAATAAGTTTGGAAAAAAAATGTCTCCAAGTTTATTAGCCTAAGCATCTCAGTAACTAAAAAATAATTAGAAATGTTATTTAATTCAAGTGAGTTTATTTATAAAATATTGTTTACAAATAATATAAGGTATTTTTTTAATTATATTTTACATTAAATTTTTTTTTGAGAACCTTTTTTAGTTGGTGGCTCATAGTCTTTAGCATCATCCCCTTGATTTGTTTCAAGATTATCTTCATTTTCTTCACCCCCTAATGAAGTTCCGACAAGCCCTGAAACAAACAGAGAATATTCCTCACCAGCGGTATTGTCATTATGCCCGTCGTTGGATTCCTTATTGTCTTTTTAAGGTCATAGTTATATTAGTTTATAAGATATTTAGACATAAAAGTAGATTTTTTTTTTCTGAAAGATTATTTTTATGAACAAATGGTATAAATTAAATAAATAATTGAGTGAGAGCTTCAAATTTTGGCTTAATTTGTTGTTTAATTAATAAAGAATAAATAAGTCTTTTTTCCTTGTATCTCCATTAGTGAAAAGTTATTATAAAATTAAACATAAAAACAAGGTCAGAGTGGTGATATAAAAAGAACAAAATTAAAAAAAATAAGTAGAAAAATAAAAAAAATACAAAGAGATAATTTATTCGATTATAACAAATTGTTTATTGAATAAACAATGAAAATTTAAATAATAATATTTTAATTTTTTTAATATTGAAGACCAAGATAAATAATGATTAAAAAAAATGGTTCCTTAATTTTCATAACAGGTGGTAAAAAAAATTGTTATTTCACAAATGCATTTTTAAGCAATAAATAATTTTTTAGGAAATGTTTTTCTTCTTTTCTAAATCATAATCATCATCAAATATTATGTTATGAATTTTTTTTTAAATTATCTCATAAACAACGCATTTGTTTATAACAATTTTTTAAACAATAGGAGACAAAAATGATTGAAAATAATTTTTGAGTAGCTTCTGATCATAAAAAAACGGATCAATGATGATATTAGAAAATATTTTTTTTTTCAATATTTAATGAAGCTTTATAATTTTTCACCTTGGTAAATTGTTAATAACAAAACGAAAATCAACAATTTTTTTTTTAACGGTTATTTATTCTTAGACTTCTGAACAATAGCTCCACGAAAGGAAAACATTATCAAATTAATAGTTTAACAATTTTCGCACTTGCAATGTTAATGTTCGTGCTACAAAAAATTGTTAATTAACTAATGGATAACTTATTGAAAAATCGCAATAAAAATTTTTGGATTACGGATTATTGTTCATTGATCTATCCTGCAGGCGCCTGGATTCTTTCAATTTTTAATTTCCATGTATTATAAGTTTAAATAATATTTATTCATTAAAGGTCCGAAGGTGGCGTGGCTTGCGCAAGCCGGAGTACCCGTTTTCGGGCGTATTTTCAATCCTCTGGGAAAATTATAAATTTTGGTCCTACTTGTTCTATTTAGGAAAATAATTAATAATTTTGTGGAGTATTTTTATATTCATCACGTCAAAATACAATGTGTCAATCAGTAACTCTTTCTAACTAGATCTATAACACATATGATATACAGAGAGGAAAACAACATATATAACACTACTGTTTCGAGGATTTGAACTTGTTTTTAGGAAATTGCCACCACTCTCTGCATCTTTTTTCAAATTTGAATTATCTCGAATAGTTTTTGAGATATTGCCGAAAAACAAAATCCCTTTTTTTTTCACTTAATTGTTTATAACTATTGCAATTTTTGCGAGCGGCCTTAGCATTTTCTCAAAAAATATCTACATGCCATTCCGAATCGAATGACACATCAATCATAATTTTCGGAGAATGCGAAAACATTTTGACCTCAAAAACACTTGTTAACTAGACTATAAGTTGAAAAATTATTCGAACTGCAAAGAAACTCATGAACTATTTGTAGATTTTGGAATATATACAATTTGTTACTGCACCGAAATACAAAAATGACATGTTATTTTTTTGCTCAATGAATGTTCTAGAGAGACAGGTAGGTGGCTCGTAGGGGTTTCATTTGAAAAAAATGAATTTTTGGTCAAAATGTGATGTGACTGAATTGATTCATCAATAAATGACACAAAAAATAATTTTTCAGAAAAAAATATGTTTCTCTGTCATGTGCGACTCATCGTGAATAGCCTTGACCAAATCTCATTTATCCACGAGGTGAAATGAAAAAATGATTTTAATTTCAATTGTTTAAAAAAAATTACATTTGACATATGGCTTAGACTTTTTTCGACCTGTTGAACTTGAATATGTAAAAATATTCAGGGTATTCTATTTGAAAGAACAAAGTTGCTGGCATTTGCAGAAAAACCGTTAGTCCGCCATATTGGATTGTAATGTGATCAAATCCGAAATAGTTGCTTATATAACTGTACCGAATTTCAGATAAATCCGTTCACGAATACAGAAGTTACAGGGATGGCCCAATTTCCTATGCCACCCGGTATACCTTTGGTGCAAGGAAAGAAGGACTTTTTGGTCCAATAGCCTTTATAGAGATGAGAGGAGAGATTAATGAATTTTTCCTATATCTTGTGGGATAATTGTGTTCTATGAATTGACTGTTTGAAAAAATTTTGTGTTGAAATTGAATTAGCGTCATGAGAAATAGTTGTCGAATATCCAATATCTGACATTCACTGTATAAATCATTACTAGGATAATCACGAAGTCTGTCAATTATAATTTTTTAAATCCATTTTTGAACAACTTCAAGGGTTTTTCAAATAATAATATGCAACTCCACCCCAGGCTATTATACTATAAATCAAATGTGATTGAACCAAGGCATAGTACCTTATTTTCAAGTGATATATATCAAAGATCTTCTTAGAAAATTTGAATTCAGTTATAAGAAACCGGATTTTTGTCATCACACTACTTATTCGCGAATCTCATTTTAGATGACTATCAATGATGATTCCCAAATATTTTTCAGTTTTTACAGCAGAAATTTTGGTTGATATAATCGAAATTAAGTGACGAATATTCTGGTGTGTTCGACTCATAGCTGAGCTTGGACACCCCCCTTCCACCCCCAAACATCAAGATAAACAAGACAAGACAAAATAAAAGGCAAAAGGAAAAAACGACAAGAGAAGAAAATATATGAAACACAGGAAGAACAAGACAATATAACCAGCAAAAACAAACAACGAATGGAAAATAAACAAGAAATTCAAAAGTAGTGAATTGTGGTTCTGTTTTGTCGATATGATATTGCCCTAATTATTCCAAATAAATAGTCAATTGTTAACAGTGAAATGTTAATTTGCCAAAGAAGTTTTACATAATTTTTTTGAAATGGTGTAAGCTTAGGTATACTAATTCATTTTTGTTGAAATACTTGTTTCTTGTATTGCCAGAACTATGGCAATATTTGAGTTAGAGTTTCCAAATATTGCCAGTTTGCAACTTTTGAATAAAACAAGTATACTATTTTTTTCAGTTGCTCAATTGTGATTATTGTTTATGTGTTATAATATTTTTTTTTTTTTTTTATATTTTTTGGTTCCCACGAAAAGGGATATCCTGTAATGTTCAGAGAACATCGTGGGAACCTAGGGAAAGAAGGTAGGAGTTGGTGTTCTTCTTAAATTTCTGAAGGTTGTATGCCTCGGGGAACACCTCCCTAGGCAATGAGTTCCAAAGCCTCGCTGTTCGTTGGATGAACGAGTCTTTGGAAAGTGATGTTCTGCAGGTTTCCAAAGTGACCACGAAGGGGTGTGATGACTGAACTTGACGGGTTAATCTCGAAGAGACTGCCAAAGCAGGAACGATTGTTGATATTTCAGAAGAGCATCGCCCATGAAAATATCTATAAAATAGAGACAAATCGCCAACTTTTCTACGGTGTTCCAGACAAGTGAGCGAGTTTGTAAGCGAGGCATCACCGACGAGACGAATTGCCCTTTTTTGGACAGAATCCAATAGCCTCAGGATATGTTTAGGTGCCGCACTCCAAATATGGGAACAGTATTCCAGGACAGGTCGGATCTGTGCCTTATAGATCATAAGCAGCTGACTGGGGGTGAAATAGCTCTTGGCACGAAACAGAAAACCAAGTTTTTGGGATGCACTTTTGGCAATGGACCTCACGTGATTTTCCCAGGAAAGGTTATTGCTGATAGTAATACCAAGCATCGATACGGATGGCTTCAGTGGTATGGTTACTACTGACAAAGTTATGTTAGGCACAGTGAGATCGGCTTTTCTAGAGAGTTTTGTTTGCATTGAATTCTACCAAGTTATTAGATCCCCATTCGAGAATTGTTGCCAAGTCCATATTTATATTATTAACATTTCTTCCTCGTTCATTTCTGGTTTCACGGGCTGATATAGGGGCCCTGGAAGAGAAAGCGGTATGGAGGGTACTATCATCGGCAAAGCTGTGTACTGGACATGAAGTTGCTTTCAACAGGTCGTTGATGTGAAGTAGAAATAGTGTTGGTGCGAGAATGGATCCTTGCGGAACACCAGCATTTATGAGTAGAGTGTCAGATGAAACTCCATCGACCACTACATGGAGAGACCTGTTTGAGAAAACTAGCAAGCAGAGAACACAGCTGAGGGGCAAGCCATAAGACGGAAGCTTGGCGAGGAGTCCCTGGTGCCAAACTCGATCGAACGCCTTGGAGATATCTAATGCCACAGCTAAAGTTTCTCCATGCTTTTCAATAGATAGCTGCCATATATGTGAGACGTAAGCGAGCAGGTCACCAGTTGATCTCTGATGGCGGAAGCCATATTGCCTATCGTTGACAATTCCTGAGTCTTCCAGATATTTCATGAGCTCGATGTTGATGGCTTTTTCCATGACCTTTGAAATAATAGATAGCAGTGCGATAGGTCTGTAGTTGCTAGGTAGGGCCTTTTTTTAGGGACTGGCTGTACTCTTGCAATTTTCCAATTGGACGGAAATACCCCCAAATTGTAAGAGTGGTTGAACAACTTGCAAAGAACAGGTGTTAGTTCGGGGGCACATTTCTTGAGAACAATCGGCGGGATTCCGTCAGATCCACAGGCTTTGTTGGTGTTGAGACCCAGCAAAATCTTTCTGATAGTACGTTGGCGAAAGGTGATCTCGGGCATGTGACTGGATGGATATTCATTACTTGCTCAGGAAAATTCTACAGACAAATACAAACAAATTTGATTTTAATTAAAAATAATATGTCTTAGCATGGCAATATTTGGCTCACTTACTTTAGATCGTAATATTATTGTTTAAAACCCGGGAGGACTCGCACTGTTAGATGAAATCTAACATTTTCAGTTGCACTACATACTTTTTTTTATCTCTTGTCGAATTGATTCCATATTTTAGGAATGCCTTCTGTAGAATTCCTTAACCAGTTCATGCTTGTTGGGGCGTGAGTGGGGGGTTGTGATGGCTCTACATAAATTAGAGTTAGTATTAATCTATCGACGCGAGTGATAACATATGTGCTTTTCTCCATATTGTTGATAATTTTTTATTGCATCCAATTAGCAGGTAACTTTTTCATTGTTTTTTGCTCCTTCCTTCATTAATTTGAGCTTTTCTACAGAAAAAAAATGGATTCTAAAACTGAGCAACAGTTGTTGAAATGGTTTGAAGAGATTTCAGATCATGAATGTGACGGAGCCATTGAGTCAGATTCTGACATTGAAGATGCCCCTTCTGAGCATAGTGTTCATGCAAATGTATTTTTCTGTGTTTAGTTTTCAGAATTTAGAAAATAGAAGATATCTATACGCAAATCTATACGCGCGAGCTGACATGAGAAAAGATCTATAGGCGTGAGTTCTCACGTCGTTAACTAGTACGCGAGTTCTCCCGGGTTAAAAATTATCCCAAATCCAGGAAATTGGTAATTTTACTAGACAAGTGTGTTTCTTCATATCATATATGATTCGTTGGCGTCATCCTTTCATGGCTCTCCTTTCATTTGATAAGATATTTCCCTTCGAGCAGATGTCTGCTATATGATGGCATAAATCAGTGGAAATATCATTTTTAGAGGTTGCTCTCTCCTCGATCCAATATGAAATTTTTGCACAAGATGCCGTCGAATTTATGAAAGTACTCGATTTCCCTGCCATCTGCTCCCAATGCTAGGTTGCCGAATGCAATGTATGGATATTCGATAGGGATTTCAGGAAAAACAGTGGCGTGTCATTGAATAACAATATTTAGGTTTTCTGCAGTGTACATTTTGTATACTCGGTGTCCCTTGAGAATATACTCGAGGGACTGTGAGAAAATAAGAATTATCCCCACCAACGTAAAATGGTAGCTTTCAACAATAACGTTCACCGGCTTCTAGATATTCCTTCACCACCTGCTGAATATAACAAGAGAATTAACATTCTGAAGCAATTAGCTCACAACAATGGTTATGACAATTTTTTTATGAATTTTCTCACTCAAAATTTGAAAATAAAAGCGAAGAAACTAACATAACCTAACAGAGAAAAATCAATTTCAATACTTTTATAAACAATAAGAATACCAGAAACGTGTAAAAAAGTAGAGTGAATAAAAACTTTTTAACAAAAAATTAAACCGACGAAAAAGTCAACTGAAATGCAAAAAATAAAATAAACCTTCTTAGTCTGAATGATAATTGAGCTCCTAAACTAATGTAAGTAACTGATTTTGAGTCGGCGCCAAACAAACAATTATCGAAGATCATTATCTATGAAAGAAGTCATCAAAACGCAGACGTGCATCTCGCTGCCATCATTTTACGCTTCACCTAATTCAATTGCTAGTTTGTTTGGAGCCGACTCAAAATCAGTTACTTACATTAGTTTAGGAGCTCAATTATCATTTAGAATAAGGTTTATTTTATTTTTTGCTTTTCAGTTGATTTTTTCGTCGGTTTAATTTTTTGTTAAAAAGTTTTTTTTTTTACTTTTCAGTTCCGTATTTCGTCGGTTTAATTTTTTGTCAAAAATATTTTATTTTTCAATTTTTTGTGGCTAAAATCTACCAATTACTACCTACTTGTTTTTTGATTACTTCCAAAATACTTACCCACCTTACTTCAAATATTACCAGTTGAATAATATGATTATCTACCTTTATTATTTGTTGTAATATAAATTATTTTCGTTGTTCTGGTTAGTTTATTTCATTACTTTATATATCATTCCATCCTCTCATGAAATATACTGATTTTGACGGATGTGAAACAAGAATAATGTCAGTAGCGATCTGTCATTGTCAACTACGTATGTGTATGCCAATGTTCACTAGTGAAAAATCAATAATCCCCTATTTTTCCACCCGTAAGGGTGGCTAATTCCTTCCGAAATCCAAATATAAGGTATACCCTATCTATTAAAAAAAGAATCATCCAAATCGAAGAACCCAGTACAAAGTTATGCCTGATAGAAGCGGTTAACGGACCAGAATTCAGAGGGTGAGTGATCAATATCCTTCATTTCGCTACCCTTAGGGGTAGATTTCATCTTTCAAATTCAAATGGGACCAAATTCGAAGTACACCCTATCCACTGAGAAAATAATTATCGGAATCGGACGCCTCAGTAAAAAGTTATGCGTGATCGTACATAAAAAAATATGATGGAAAAAAAAAATATACGGGTCGAATAGAGAACCTCCTCGTTTTTGGTTTCGTCGGTTGAAAATGTCAATTACTTCCAGGAACAATTACAACTTGAAAAGATATTTGATCAATACAAAAGATGAAATTGACAAACTATCTAAAAGTGGTATCTGCAAAATGAATTGTAGTGATTGTGATGCAAAATATGTCTCTAGATCTTGTAGATCTCTGAATGTCCGCCTCAATGAGCACCTGAACAAACATTAACATTCGTCTTTTGGCTATCACCGTCAGCCCGAGTATTAGTTCGCAGATGTTAGATGAAGTCACATGGATTTTCTTGATATTGAACATAACAACAACAATCAAACACAAATCTTTGTCTGAATAATAAATGATAGTTTGAAAAAACTAAAGAACACGCTTTTATAGAAAACCAGACTAAAAAAATTGAAAATAAGAAAAAACTAAATTTATTTAAAAAAAAGCGTGGGGTGCATGGTATCGCCTCGGTGTGTGATATTATTAAATAATTTTTTTTTCTTATTTTCTATTTTTTTATTCTGGTTTTCTATAAAAGCGTGTTTTTTAGTTTTTTCAAACTATTATTTATTTCCTCTTTTTAGTGTGGTTTATTTATAAAAGCGTGTTTTTTTAGTTTTTTTTAAACTATTATTTTTATTATATTTTTGAAAATTAAAAAATGGAATGATCTTATTAAATCAGGTAATCATAATCTCCGACCCCAAAAACCCCCACATACCGATTTTGAATAGAATCAGACCATAATCACAAAACTCGGCCGCCAGTTTGAAGCCCCATCTTGAATTTTTCAATTTTTATAAACGAATCATAATTTTCGACCCCAAAAACCCCCACATACTAATTTTGAATAGAATCAGACCATAATCACAAAACTCGGCCGCCATTTCAAAGCCGCCATCTTGAATTCTCAAATTTTTACAAAAAACTCATAATATTCGACCCCAAAAACCCCCACATACCAATTTTGTATGGAATCAGACCATAATCACAAAACTCGGCCGCCATCTTGAATTTTCCAATTTTTACAAAAAAATTATAATATCTGACACCACAAAAGCCCTTGGATACCAATTTTGAAACGAATCGTACCATAATCACAGAACTCGTACGCCATATTGGAGCCGCCATTTTGTTTTTTTTTCACACAAAGATTTCTTAACGCATTGTCACCGGAATTATGTACACCCGCCGAATTTCAAGTCAATCGTACCATAATCACAGAACTCGTACGCCATATTGGAGCCGCCATTTTGTTTTTTTTCACACAAAGATTTCTTAAAGCATTGTCACCGGAATTATGTACAACCGCCGAATTTCAAGGCATTCGGACGTCTGGAAGTGGGTCAAAATCGCGCCCAAAGGAGTCGGTTACAAACAAACAAACAAACAAGTGAAGCTAATATAAAGCGGGTAAAAAAAAAAATTTGAACGTATTTTTCATTCCACTTCACAGCATGAAGTGAAGTCAGGTTCATTAAAACCGTCCAGTACATGAAAATTTTTTTTTTTCTCAAGAGAAACTACGATTCCATAACAAAAAAGGTAGGTTAGATCAGAAATTGACAGTTTGACTCGTGAACTAATTTCTGTTTACTTCGAATTGAACCATAGAAAACTTCTTTTTTCTTCTTCTCCTTCTTAACTACTTGTGTTCCAAAATTCATCTCTTCTTAGTTAATATAAGGATTGAAAAATTGAGAAAGGTTGGCGGTGGATAAGGATGATCAATTTTTCTCAGATTTTTTTATTTTTATGTTTATTACATTTTTAAACATGTCAACCAATTTAACTTTGTGAATGTCTATTTTTCATGAATTGCCCTTGATCTTACCTGATTGACAATTACTTGAGAATAATCTATCATTCGCTTACTTTGCAGGCAATGTATTTTAGTTATGGAAGTCTTTGAAGAATATAAGAAATAAAAATTGATTAAAAAAATTACCATGACTTGCATTTTCAGAATTTAACAAATATCGTGTTCTTAAACTGAAAAATAATACACCTCTAACCTCCACCAAGAAAATTATACACCGCTATTCGCCATGAAAATGAATTGGCAAATTTTTAGGTATTAATTTTGTTTCTAGCGCAGCGCTCATAAATTATTTCAAATAAAAAATCTAACTTGTCCGCCATCTTTTGTTTCAAAAATATTATAAATCTGCACCGATTTTTGATTCACAGTTAATTAGCTTAGCATGCACAAAAAATCTTCAGAATCCGATCACTGGTTTTGAAAATAAAAGCAATTGAAATAATAAAGTATCTATTGTCAGAATATATACTTGTGCGATAGGAACAGGAAAAATGAATATATTTTGAAAGTTAGGCTAAGGCAAAACCTAGTGAAACCAAAAAACTGTTTCGAAAAAATGATTTTTGACCATTTTCCAACCAAGCCAGATCACCGTGTGTCGAGAAATTTCCTGAAATCCATTTTGCTCTGCTATAATCTCCAGTTGTAAAGGATGTGAATATAACACAGTTATTTAAGGCATCGAATGAAATATACACCTATCGTATCGATGTCATACATGAGACAAACCCAATTGTTTTTGAATAAATTCCGTACATTCTGGAGATTTTTCAACTCGTTTAATGAACTGCCTTTATTATGGTTACTTATACAGAAACTTCTCTGCTTAATACGAGATATATAATACAAAATGAATGGAAGTCGTGATGTGATCAGCTTTATGTTGGTTAGTTAAGCTTGTCCATTGGATGGATTCATTGGCTTTGATAGTGCACGACAGAGCCAGTAGGTACCGAATCGTTTATATGGAGATTTTATTTTAATTCAATATTAATGCGATTAAGAGAGATTGAAAGTGCTTGTTATAAGGAATAATGGAACCGTTTTGGATATTTTTTGCTGTTAGTTGAGATAATGGAAGGATTTCATGAATGTTTTGCGATCATTGACAATGAGTCAGTACGATCATCGATGATTCACGAAATTGTTTGATTTGGCAACCCCGTTGGACGATTTTATATCACTAGTGAATTGAATTTCCGCCCCAGTTCTTTCAAATGGTGCATTGACTTTTCATGCGCCATCCACACTTCTTTCTCTGTTTCCTCTCGTACTTCGTCAATTCTTTTAGTTCTGCGATTTGCCCGACGGTTTTCTGAACAGTCTGCTCGAGAATTGTTTTCTGTTGTTTTTCCAGAATTTTCCTGCATCCGTTTATTTTCTTTCCTCTTCCTTTTGTGGAAGTCCCTTCTCCTCTTGTTTTTCTCTCTGCCGTCGTTCCTCCCCCTTTTTTTGTTTTTTCTCTGTCGACGTTTCTCCTCAACTCGTTTTTCTTCCTGTCCCTGTTACTTCTCCTCGGTGACCTGCTGCTCGATCGTTTCCATTATGGCCTCCATTTTGTCGTGTTCTTCTCGAATTCACCAATAACGAAAAAATAGTTGTATCTTATATACATGATTATTTAAATGATAACGAACTGCTTTCTGCTCCTCCATCGATATTCTGGCAGAAATTCAGCACCAACACAGCCCTGTTGAAATTAGTGGACGATATTGCCATCACGCTGAATAATTCACGTAGTACAATTTTATTACTACTCAACCAAAGCAAAGCATTCTATCAATTTAGATTTATTAGTACAGAGCTACATTATATTGGGTTCAGTGTATACGCATCGTCTTGGTTTGCAGACCATCGTTATGGACGGTTTTTTTTCTCCTTGGATGCTGATCTCGTCGCCAGCTGCACCTCAGCCTCTTGGGCTTTTTGTGCGTTCCAGTTTTGTTTTAGAGCACCCACCCGTAATCCTTGTTCCTTGTACCAGTCTCTACCGGTTCTTCGCCGATTGGCTACTGTATTCTTCGGAGGATGGCCTTGGCTGTCTGAATATTACTTACTAGTGTCGCATTCTGACAATATATGTTCGTCTGTTTTTGTCCCTTTGCTAGATTGTCTGCAGGAAAGTTCCCCGTTGTACAGCCCCATTTTGTGCAGGTGTCGTTGGGCTGTGACCAGTGTTTTCCTTTTGGCCTTTCGGCCCGTTATTGTTCTGCTATTGGTTCCTACTCATCTTGAGTAGTTCTTCAGTCCTTCGCTTTGACGGTTCTATAATAAATGTTTTCCGTGGTGCATGAGAGGGGCTTCCTTCCAGCGCTCTCTTTGTTTTCGTTTGGCCCAGTCGCGTATGCAGCCTCGAATGGCCGATTTTGTGCAGGTTCTGGGCCAACATATGTAGTTGATGAGTCTGTCCTAGCTAGTTCATCAGCTTTCATTGTTGCCCTCGATGCCACAGTGTCCAGGAACCCACATCAAAGTTATTTTGTTGTGTTCTGCGAGGACACTGAGTTCTTCTCGGCATTCCCATACCAATCTTGATATCACTTGTCGGTTCGTGAGACCCTTCAGTGACGTCTGGATGTCTGTGCATATTTTGATCCATGCGTTGCATACTTCCCTCAAGTTGTTTTTTCTCACACATTGCAAGATTGGAATACGGAAGTGTGATGCTCAGTTGGAAGTTTCTTCCCTCACTGAATATACCAGCACCAGTTCCTTCTTTGGTCTTGGATCCGTCTGGGTACCAGATCCACTTTCCGGATATGCTCTTGATGGTGTCATCTGTCCAATCCCTCCGTCTCGTTTGACCACCTCGAAGTTCGTATCAAAGAAGTATCTAGGAGTTGTGTGGTCCATTGGTTTCAATCCAAAAATGTCACATCCCACTTTTTCCTTTATCTTCTTTTGATACGATCTGTTGATCGTATTTTGTAGCCTCATAAATCTCATTCATGGGGGATTGCTATGTCAATCACGGGAAGATCCAGTAGTGCTTCCTTGGCTGCTGTTGGTGTTGTTTTTATAGCCCCCGTCATGCTGAAGTAGGCAAGTCTTTATACCTTGCTCAACTCACCTCGACTCTCTTCTTTACTTTTGCCAGTTGTTGGTTCCAGGTTAATTTCGAGTCTGGGATCACCCCGAGATATTTAACTTTCCCCGACAGCTGGATGTTGGTCCCTTGGAGGGTTAGAGATCCCAGGCCCTCCATCTTCTTCCCTCGGGTAGAAGTTACAATGGTTGACGTAGAAGGGCTGATATTCAAACCCTCTTCATTCATCCATGTACTGACCAAATTTAGGGCCGTTTGCCTCTTCTGCAGATCTGTGATGTTGAATTTCCCTTGGAGTATGATGAGTATGTCATCTGCGTACCCAAGTGTTTCTGTCCATTCTTTTCTAGGTTTCAGAGCAGTCGGGACAGTACTTTCCCTTGCAGACAGCCCTTGGTGACCTTGGCTGCCAGTGTTTCTTCCACTAGAGAGGAGTAGATTATTCTTCCTCTTAGCATGCAGTATATCTTCTCAAGACACACTCCTTTGACTATCTTGCTCATAGTGCAAATGCCTTTGTTGTACCTGTAGTGTCAGTGAAACTGGAACCAGTAGCAAGAAACCCGAAATAACACATATAACATAAAAATAAATACTAAATGTTGAGATCCTTCTATACAAAAAGTAGAAGAATAATATATCATTGACTCAATTCCATCATAAAAGAGTGGAGGAATATCGTAGATTCGAACAATAGAATTGAAAAAAAAACCAGAAAGATACTTCAAAATCTAGGAGTAAGAGGCAGAAATACAATGACCAGGATCAACTTTGACTTTTGAAGAGGAACTCACGTCCAACTCATGCCATCTTGTTGGTAAATAATGACGAGCAAGTGTCGAGAGCTGAAGGATCTGATGATGATTGTAACGTAAACGACAATGACATTGCGAATGTTGGAAGATTTTCACCTCATAATGACAGTAATGATGGGGTTGCCACATCTCAGTTCAAGCGTCCGAAAACTGCAAGAAAAGGAGAAATAGATCCTGTAGAACTAGAAATATCTCTCAAAAGAAGCCTGATCGGCATGCGTCTTTCTTTGCTGAAATAATTCCTTCGCTCGCAACATTTGATGATGGAGAGATGGTGGGATTCCAGTTCATAGTATTGCCAGTAGTTCCAGAGATAAAGAGACGCGAAAAAGCTGCAACCAATATTCAACCTCTCAACACAAACATCTTGGAACATACCAATGGCCAAGCGCCCGGGATTCGCCAATGACATGTCTCACAATCTCTCATGAGAGTAGTATTGCTACTCACTGGTTTGAGAATGTCATCGGAACATCCAGTCCATCCTAATTCAGATTAGTCCATTGAATCATTCGATTTCGGAGGAACTTACAACTATTAGCAAAGAAATGGTCCTCACGTAAAAAATGAACTTTTATATTCTCCAATGTTCGTATGCATGAAAACTTGATCAATAATAAAAGTCTTCTTTTTGATCTGTTCAATATTCCCTCCATTTCAACATCAATTTATTTCTGCTCTCTATTTTTATTTCTTACGTGATTATGACTACCAACATCTGTATGGGCTGGATACATTCTCTGAAGGATCTGTTGCACCGTTGTAATAAATCCTTCACTCTCATGCAGTTCATCAGAAGTTTCTTTACTTATGCGAAAATAATTGAAAAACTTGTCTTCATGTCTTCTTACTTCCTCGAAAAGGACAAAGAATTATCCATACTTATTCCTTTTCTAATTGATTGGATAAAACAAGTTGATTCTGTTGTTTCTCTTCTTCTACCGTCAGTACAAAAGTATCCAGGCTAGTGATTTTTTAACCGACGAAACCAAAAAGGAGGAGGTTCTCTATTCGGTGCGTATACTTTTTTTTCATGTATGACCACGCATAACTTTTCACAGAAGAGTCCGATTCCGATGATTCTTCTTTCATCCCTAAGGGCAGCAAAATGGAGGATATTCATTGTTCACCCTGTGAATTTTGGTCCGTTAACCGATTCTATCAGGCATAACTTTGTAGTGGGTTCTCCGATTTGGATGATTCTTTCTTTATCAGATAGGGTATACCTCATAGTTCATTATATTCCAATTTGAAATGAAATAATCCACCCCTATGGGTAGAAAAATAGGGGATGATTGATTTTTCACTTGTGAACATTGGCACACATATGTAGTTGACATTGACAGATCCTCCTACATCCGTCACAATAATTACCTTCTATGAAAGGATGGAATCATATACAAAGTGATGGAATCCACTAACCATAACTTTCAAAAATAATTTATATTATACAGTGTGACCCATTTTTAATGGAAACACCCCCCTTAAATTTAAAGTTGTTAACAGATTCTAATAATTTTGAAATGTCGAGTACTAAAAGGTCTACCTTGGGACAAAATTTGGAATGTTTATGCCAATTTTCAGGGCATACTACGATATTTTTTCTTAGTCGAAAATCGAGATTTTTTATAAGTGATTTTTTTATTGAAAAAATCTCTACGCCACTGGATTCGGAGTGCCTCTAAACAAATGTGACCAGAATTTCATGACAAAATATTCATTAATAACAAAGTTATGACAACTAAAAAATTCGAAAACTCACACAGCTAACAGTCACAAAACACACCCTATATCAACAGATATAGCCATGAGAATATTTTTTTTATGATTTCAACGATAAAGTGCCGCCAAATGAAAAAAAAACAAATAGCGTAAATTTTTTTAATGAAAATAACTATATAACATTCAAGTTTTCACGCAAATTAACTAAAACTAAGACCTAATTGATTTTTCAATTTAAATCTTTAAATCATGGAAATGATATTACAGTTTGACACTTGTGAAAGATTTAAATGTACTATTGTCAACAATATTCACCTTACAATTCTTCGAATTATTTTGTGTCATGGCTGCAAGATTGAGCGTGAGAGAGAAAATTGAAATTGTACGCCTTTCGGGAGATGACGTTAGAAGTGCTAGAGAGATTTGTAGAGTATTTAATGAGATACATCCAGATCGTCCTCGTATTAGCTGCGGTACGGTAAATAAAATAAATGAAATATTCAATGAAACTGGTGCAGTATCAAAAATGATGTTAAAAAGTAATCCTGTACAAAGACGAAACAGGAATAACAGGAATGATCAAATCATTTTAGATTATTTCGGAAATAATCCTAATGCCAGTATAAGGAATGCCACCTTAGATTTGGATATTCCACGAGAAACTATTCGGAGATGTCTCAAGGCGAAGAATATTAAACCTTTCAAGCCAAAATTTTTACATACACTGCAAGAAGGCGACGAAGCAAGACGTCTGGAATAATGTTTATGGGCCCAAGGGGAATATATAAACAATATAAATTTCCTACAAAATATTTTATATACCGACGAAGCCACTTTCACTACAAATGGAGTAGTGTCATCACAGAATTGTCGCTATTGGGCAGCGAATAATCCTAACTGGGTAATAAACTGTAAAAGCCAGTATTCCCAAAAAATCAACGTCTGGTGTGGGATATTGAACGAACGAATTATTGGTCCTTTCTTTTTTGAGGAAAACATTAATGCGCAGAGGTTTCTAGAATTTTTAAACACAGAGTTTTGGGATGCTATTCACGAGCTGCCAATCAATGAACGATCAAATTTAATTGTCCAGATAGATGGGTGTTCAGTTCATTATGCCAGAGCTGTGAGGCAATGGCTCAACGAACATTTTCCAAACCGATGGATAGGCCGTGGTAGTCCGTTTATAGAGTGGCTACCCAGATCTCCAGACCTCACAGTTTTAGACTTTTTTCTCTGGGGACTTCTCACACAAAAGGTTTACAAAAACCGCTCAAGAGATAGAAATGAACTTTGTGCAAGAATTCGACAGGTATGTGCAGATATTAGCCCACAAGAACTGAGGAACGTAATCAGAAACATTCGTAAGCGCTACGACAAATGTATCGAAATACGTGGTGGATTAGTAGAGGCTACTAGAATATGAGTTTGAATTAATTGTTGCACTAAATCCAAACATTTCAATAATTAGTTTTTATAGTTACGTTAATTAAAATTGTTTCCTTCATTATTAGTTGAATTGTGTGAATGTAATTCCGTTATTTTCATTAAAAAAATTTACGCAATTTGTTTTTTTTTTCATCTGGCGGCACTTTATTGTTGAAATTATAAAAAAATATTCTCATGGCTATATCTGTTGATATAGGGTGTTTTTTGTACTGTTATTTGAGTTTTCGAATTTTTGAGTTGTCATAACTTTGTTATTAAAAAATATTTTTCCATAAAATTTTGGTCACACCTGTTTAGAGGCACTCTGAATCCAGTGGCGTAGTAATTTTTTCAATAAAGAAATCGCTTATAAAAAATCTCGATTTTCGACTAAGAAAAAATATCGTAGTATGCCCTGAAAATTGGAATAAACATTTTGTCCCAAGGTAGACCTTTTATTACTTGACATTTCAAAAAAAAAATTATCAAAATCTGTTCACAACTTCAAATTTTAGGGGGTTGTTTCCATTAAAAATGGGTCACACTGTATAACAATAAATAGTTAAAGTAGATAATCATATTATTTAACAGTTGATAGTTGAAGTAAGCTAGGTAAGTGAGTATTTTGGAAGTAATAAAAAATTTAGTAGGTAGTAATTAGTAAATTTCAGCCACAAAAAATGGGAAAATAAAAACTTTTTAACAAAAAATTAAACCGACGAAAAAATCAACTGAAAAGCGAGAAATAAAATAAAACTTAGTCTTGATGAAAATTGAGCGCCTAAACTAATATGAGTAACTAATTTTGAGTCGGCGTCAAACAAACTAGCAACTGAATTAGGTGAAACGTAAAATGATGGCAGGGAGATACATAGCGGCGTTTTGATTACCTCTTCAAAGTAATATAATGATCTTCGATAATTGTTTGTTTGGCGCCGGATCAAAATTAGTTACCCACATTAGATTAGGAGCTCAATTATCATCAAGACTAAAAAGGTTTATTTTATTTTTTGCTTTTCAGTTGATTTATTCGTCGTTTTGATTTTTTGTCAAACAGTTTTTTTGCGATCAGAGTTGGAGTGAACTGTCACCTTAAATTTATACCTAATAAAATTAGGTAATATACTGAAGGTAAAAAAAAGAAGTGTGGTGCCTATACGGACGAACTGAACAAACTGCCATATAAATGTGTCGTAATGTAGCACAAATGTGAATTTCTCAATTATTTTTTCTAACATCTTCGGATAAGATAATTTTTGCTTGCGAAGCGATTTCGTACCCTACCCTTTTCAGTGCAGATATAATTCTAGTTTGCGAATTTTCCACTCCGAACGAGTCACTTCCCAAAATAATGATGCCTTGATACGGGGCTGAAGAAACCTGTGATGTCGCCTCACGATTAACACCCTATAGCACGCTTTCAGCAAACAAGACATGCACCCTAATGGGACCTCGTATCACATTCGTCTGAATAAAAACTTCATTACCGTCATACAGAATGAAATATTTCATTATCGTGCCCAATTATCTCTCACACAAAGCATTCGGCCAATTTGTATGCTACGGGCTGCAGAGATAACATTGTCTTCTTCTCAGAAGTAAAATGACCTTAGGAACCACTAAGAACCGCTGTAACTTACTGGATTATGATATTATTCCAAGTGGGAGGTTAGCTTTTGCTTTCTCGGAGTGAACGACTTTTTACTCGTTTTTGGTTGGGAACGAGCTCTTAACAACGTCATTATATTTGATGTGATTGTTAGACCGGATACAGTGTGATTCACTTGATATAAATGGATGTTTTCCGAGATCTCGAATATACAGGGTGTTTCTTAATAAGATGCTAATAAGGTTATTCTTGGGTCCATTTTGAGAGAAAAAAATTTAAATGATCATATGTCCTTGAGGATTTAACTTTTGAACTACAGGGTGCTAAAGTCTCAAGAAAAAATATTTTTTTTATGATAACTTTGACCCTAGATATTTTTTTAAACGTAGTACTCATCTTCTATGCTAGGAAAGGCATTTTCTGCTGTACAACATTCTTTAATCTTGTCAGTGGCGTTCGTACAGGATTTGCACTGAATCATTTCCAAGAGAAAAATCATTTTTGAAATCATCATTCCTTTTTGAGCAAATCTGGTCTGATTTAATTTCGGTTTGACGAACGGGTTTCGCAGAAAAAATAAAATTCATTCATTTGCATCTCGCTAGACTACGTACAGAGAAAAACAATGTGTGTGACTTTGAACCAAAATTGTATTCAGGAGAATAATTTTCAAACGGTAAAATTAAAGTATTTTCAATACATTTTGGAATGCAAACCCAAAATAACCCTGAACGAACAAAGAAATGAATCAAATCAGATGTTCAAAATGTGAACCTCCTGCAAATATGCATACCTCTGCTCTTTTTCTCATGGATCACCTACTCTTTGGAAAATGCCGGTACAGTTTCTAATAGTTTCGCAAGAATCTATGATGTGATTTCTGAACTGCTCTTCAGTATGAATTGGTACGCTGTAAACCAATGTTCCAAAATGACCCCATAGGAAATAATTTAAAGCATTGAAAGAACTACAGAACATCCTTTATAAATTCAGATACCTCAAGAAAATTTTATCACTCAACCATATGAAAACACTATATTTTGCTTTAGTCGAAAGTCACTTACGTTACGGCATAGTACGTTGCGGAGGGGCCCTACGAACACACATCAAACCACTAGAGATTATCCAAAACAAACTCCTGAGATTGATTTTAGAAAAACCCCATTTATATTCTATAATTATTTATATAAGGATTGCGGGATACTGGACACCACTACCTTATTCCACAGATGAGCAGATCTGTTTGCCAGCGATCATTTTCTTATATAGCACCCAAAGCGTTCAATTTTATTCCAGACCAAATAAAAGAAATAAGGAACTTTAACATGTTTAGAAAAAGGTAAAAAGATTCATTCATGGAACACCTAAAGCCAAATGTAATGAGATCGAAATTTCCACAATTGATTCATTTTATTTTTACTTGCCATTTTAATCTTTCATGCACGGGTTTTATTTCCATAACTATTTCTTACATTCCAAATTGTTTGCACTGTTAAAATGTTCTTATTTTTGTGTTGCTTTGGTATTACTGTGTTATTCCACCTATATTTATATTTTTATGTGTGATGCTTATTCCGTGATGTACTTGAATTGTATTGAATATTTTTCATGTAGTTAAGTAAGGTGTTTTATCTCGAAACAAGTGTGCTCACTTATCGAGTATGTATCGAGTATGTGTTATTCCATTTATATTTCTGTATATTTCTATGTTGATTTTTTTAATTTTTTTTATAAGGTATTTTAAAAATTTGCTCACTTATCGAGAATGTATTATTTATGCATTTTATTTCATCACTTTTCTTTTTACATTCTTTTCTTTTCACCAATAAATGATATTATTATTATTACTATTATTGGGGTCCGGGGACCTTGGTGGCCATACCTGGGGTCCCACGTGACTTATCCAGCGATCATTGTAATTTTGGTTTAAATATTCGCGCGCCAGAGCGTTGAAGTGCGCTGGCGCCACGCCGTGCACAAACCTCAGTCGATTTCTCAATGAAATTTCAACATCTCTCATCAAAGCCGGCAATTCTTCTTCGATAAACTGCCGCTAATTATGCCCATTCAACCTCGCATGAAGAAAATAGGTACCAATTAAATAATCACCGCATATTCCAGCCCACACGTTAACGGAAAACTTCTCCTGGTTACGGGATTCCAAGATTGCTGTGGGTTTTCTTCAGCCCAAAAATGATAATTGTGGAAGTTTTGGATAACGTTTCTGCAAAAATCTGCTCCGTCGGTGAATAAAATTTCAGTATCAAATAATGGATTTTCATACACTTTCTGAAGAAACAATTGGCAAAATCTCATCCGCAATGAGAGTCCGTGAGGGAGTAGTGCCTGAACCCATTGAATATGGTAGGGATATAATAAAAAGTCATGGATAATTTTTCAAACAAGAATATATCAGATATTCAAATTGTTCCCATTTTTCGTGTACTTAATCCGGGATCTTCCTCAATTGAATTCAAAACCGCTACCTCAATTTCTGGTGTTCTTAGAGTACGTTGTACGTCTTCCAGATAATAATAATAATGTTTATTCGCACAAAAAAAATTGAAAAATACATATAATTGAAAGTACTATGAATAAACATAGGAAAGCCGCAGAAGTGTATAACAGTTTCAAGTGTTATACTCCTTGTGCGTGACTATGCTATGTTTGCCTGAGATACATGAAGATGGATTATGATGATTTGAAAATAAAAAACTAAGCTAGGTACGGGTAGAATGTGACGTAATATTTAACATGATACAATTCAGAAATACAATAGAGAATGGGTGATTAACACGTCAAGATAAACCAATGAATTATTTTAAAAATAACCCTTAATCGATATATTAACGAAAAACACCATGCTAAGTATTGTGTATACATAAAATTCATTCCAATATGTTGGAAAATAGTAAACAACTATAAATAAATGTAAAAGTCATAAGCTGTTCTCAAGGCAAATAAACATGAATAGGTCACTGAAGTGTGCATATCAATTATCAGTTGATATACCACTTGTGCGTGACTGCTCATGCCATTTGACGCACAAGTTGAAGTGAATGTTTGAGAAAAATATCAATAGCTACTACCATTATACAGTGCTAGTCAAAAGTCCCCTCCCCCCCTCGTATCTTTTGAACGGGTATACTTATAATAATGAAATTTGGAGGGTGGAAATAAACGGATGTAGGCTTCTCAACTGGTCATAACAGGTGACGCAATAGTCATAAATGACGTCACAAGGCCACTGTGACCAATAATTTTAAATGGGACCCTATGGCAAGTGACAGCTCGTTTGAAAGGTATTGAAAATACCTATTCAGTCATACCAATTTTGTCTGGGTTTCGGCTGATTTTGATTGATAAATTGAAGAAATACGAAAATTATAGTTTCGCATTTAATTAATAAAGATTTAAGAACCAGTTCTTATAATAAGTGTTCAAAATGTGCTCCATCTACTTCCTGGCAGTAATGCATCCTATTGCTAAACTCTTGTCGTACTCGTCCCAGTGTGTCAGCGGAAATTGTCCCTACATTCTTCAACAATTCGTTGTTTCAGAATGGCAATACTGTCAGGTGCTGTAGCGTAAACCTTAGATTTCAAGTACCCCCATAGAAAAAAATCTAATGGTGTAAGGTCCGGTAACCGAGCTGGCCATTCGATCGAACCTCGTCGTCCAATCCATCTACCACGATATTCTTCATCTCGGTAACGTCTTACTGCACCGTAATAGTGTGCAGGAGCACCATCTTGTTGAAACGTTATTTCCAAGTTGTCGAATTCATCTGGATTATCTTCTAGAATTTCAAGAATTAACGCCTCAATATCATTTTGTAACATCTCCAGATACAATTCACCGGTTAAGTTAGCATTGAGAAAAAGAGGCCCAACTATGTGGTTTCCCAAAATACCTGCCCAAACATTTATTTTTTCTGGAAATTGAGTATGTTTTTCACGAAAGATGTGAGGATTTGTGTCACTCCAATACCTCACATTTTGAGTGTTAACATTTCCATTGAGAAAGAAAGTACTTTCGTCACTAAAACAAATTGTCTGTATGTAGCCTGGTTGTTGGTTCATTTTATTGGACATAGTTTCACAGAATTCTAGTCTTCGGTCGAGGTCATCATCTGAAAGTTGGTGCACCATTTTTAATTTGTATTGATGAAATTTGTTTTTAGCCAACACCCTATGTACTGTCCTTTGACTGACTTCACAGATAGACGCAACTTGGGCTGTGGAAAAAGTAGGGTTTACTACCATTTCTCCAATTATGTAAATTTTTTTGTCATCACTAATTGTTGGTCGACCAGATCGTTTGGCATCTTGAACACTACCTGATGCTTCAAACTTCCGAAGAAGCTCCCTCAAATAAACCCTCGATATAGGGCGATTAAACAGTCGTTCCGCTGCATGGAAATTGTTTCTACATTCACCAATTATTAAGATAGCTGCTACTTTGTCGGCTACAGTACGTACCATTTTGCCTATGTAAACACTTAAACGTCTCGTTAAACAATAGCTTAGGTAAATTTTCAAGGTATAAAACTTTTGAAAAGTAGAGAATTTAAAAACGTCAACCTTTTTGACAATTAACCAGAGGCGTACTTTAAAATCTTTATTAATTAAATGCGAAACTATAATTTTCGTATTTCTTCAATTTATCAATCAAAATCAGCCGAAACCCAAACAAAATTGGTATGACTGAATAGGTATTTTCAATACCTTTCAAACGAGCTATCACTTGCCATAGGGTCCCATTTAAAATTATTGGTCATAGTAGCCTTGTGACGTCATTTATGACTATTGCGTCACCTGTTATGACCAGTTGAGAAGCCTACATCCGGTTATTTCCACCCTCCAAATTTCATTATTATAAGTATACCCGTTCAAAAGATACGAGGGGGGGAGGGGACTTTTGACTAGCACTGTATATATTAATTGATGATGGAAGGGTGCATGGAGTCAGTAAAGACTTTAATTATATAGTAACTCATATATTGGTAGCTGATAATAATAAGATATATTCATATACACACACATATACATCCGCACATATTAACATATATATGCTTATATACACATTATATGTACACCTACATACACACCCACACATACACACACACATATAACACATTAAAATAAAATAAGCGATAAGTTGCTAACATTGATGAATGTCAGAATCATATCGGATTTATGAAATTTCTAAAAAAAGTTCTATTTTATTTTATTATCCATATTTTGGCTTCTTTCTTGAAGCAATTTTTGTTTGCAATATCTTTTATAGGTATTGGTAGGATGTTATAAAGACGAGGACCTAGGTAAGATGCGTTGCGCTGACCTATATATTTTTCGCAACGAGGCTGTAGTACATTTTTTTTTTGTTTCTAGTGTCATTGCCATGGTTCGTAAACTGTAAAGCTATACATCCTTTTTCAATATTTTTCGGTATACTCAAACAGAATAGTTGTATCACGTCGAATACTTCGGATTCTTTGAACAGGTCGTCGTTAGAATATATTTTTGTATAATGTTCAAATTTTCTACGTGAGTATCAGTCACTCCGCCCCATCCAATTATTCCGTACTGTAATTGAGACTCGACTAGTGCATGGTATAATGTTCTTAAATTTCCAATATCAAGAAAATCTCTCAGGTATTTGTATTTATGTAATAATCCCCTTACCTTTCCCACAACATTTCTAATTTGCAGGTCCTACCGCAGATGGCGATCTATTACGATCCCAAGATATTTTATTGATTTGCCTCCTGGGATTTTGTTGCTCTCTCCTATTTTCAACGGACCCATATTCGGTAAGCCACTAGTATAAGAGAAAAACAGTAAGTACTTTATTTTATCGAAATTCAGCGTCAGTTTATTGGATCTAAACCATTTGTCTATTTGCACAAAACCAGCGTTTTCAATTCCTGCCATGTATTAGATTTATAGAGAATAGTTGTGTCGTCGGTGAAACTTAAGATGTTTCCTTCTGTTTTTATTTCGAGAAGACCATTTATATAAATTGTTAATAGCAATGGTCCTAGAACTGTTCCCTGTGGGACTCCGTAGGAAACAGTCCTAGTCTCGCTAGTTATTCCATCAATAGTTACTCGTTATTCTCTTTCAGATAAGTAGCTTTTCAGTACATCATATACTTTCCCTCTTAGTCCATAGGACATTTTTTTTAGAAATTTCTGATGGCAGACAGTGTCGAATGCTTTGGATAGGTCGACGAATATGCACAAAGTGTTTTTTTTTATCGAGAGCATCATGAATGTAAGAGGTTAAATCAAGTATTGCATCTTCCGTCGATTACCTTCCCTGAATACATACTGTCTGTTCAAATGACCATATTATTAAAAAAAATCATATTCTTTTTTTGCGTATTTTTTATGTCATTTTTGCCACATTTGAAATCAGTGAGAGTGGTCATTTCTGTTTTATCTCCACTCTTATATAATGGTTTGATGATTGTCTGGTTCAAATCTTCCCGTTTCGCACAACCTTCTATGACTGCTTGAAAATGTTCGTGCATCCGAGATATTTCTATTTGGAAAGCGGTCTTCATACAACCGTATGACTTCCAGTGCCTTACCATCAGAAAGCCCATACATGTATGCATATCTGCAAACTCAGAATTCGTAAAATGGACCATGTTTTTTTAATAAAATTGTTTATTTCAACAACTTTAGTACGTAACAACTAGACTACCTAGACAACTGTCGAAACTGTTTATGTATACAAAACAAAATCGGCTTCTTACCTACTAGATACGTTTTCAATCCTTGATAATATCCAATTTCATAACCTGCAAATGAATAAATTCAATTTGTTTATGCGAAAACCGTACGGCAAACGGAAAAAATATCAGGAGACCCGATTTGCTCAGAAAGTGTAGTATAGTATCACCTAGTATTAATATTTTGTTCATGCATCTAGTTAGTAAGTCTTAGTTAATAGATAAAAAAGACATGTTTTTATGAGGATTATAAATATGTCATGTAACTGTCTAAAACCACAAAATATACATTTATTTTGGATCTATTCTTTTACTGATATAAATAAGTAATCAGTATATTACAGTGGCGACGAGTTGTGTATAGAACCCAGATATCATACTATATCAGAAATGACGGAAAAATTTGCACCCTTGGCAGGTCACATACTATTTGGGGTATGATATCGACGAAGATGGACTCCACACATCGGGGATATTAATTTCATTATTTAAACTTTTGAAAAAGTCTTCCAAGTGGGAATGGACAAAGAAATGTCAAATTTTATCCGAAAAAATCAAGGAATTGTTGAGTTCAACAAAATTACTTGTACACTATAATCCAGATTTACCTTTACATTTAACAACAGATGCGAGTTATTGTGGTTTGGGGGCAATGCTAACTCATATCGTGCCTGATGGTACAGAGAAATCGATTGCGTATGCTTCGCGAACTTTATCTATCGCGGAAAGAAATATTGTCAAATAGAAAGGAAGGTTTAGCAGAATATTTGGCCTGTGTGAATTCAATTCATATTTGTTGGTCGAAAATTTACATTAGTAATTGACAAAAAACCTTTATCATATATTTGGCATCCCAATTAAAATATTCCCCAATATTCTGCAAATAGATTGAGAAGATGGGCGCTTATATTGTCAAATTATCAATATGATATTAAAGTAGTGAAATCTGAAAACAATCAGGCTGATTGTTTGTCTAGGCTACCTTTATCAGTAGATGAACGTTCAATTGAAAATATGGATTTGAATTTCATGGTATATTTCTCCGATAATGAACACTTTCCGATAAATTTCAAAGAAGTGAGAGAAGCTACTTTAAACGATAAGCTTCTATCAAAAATTTCTCTTTGTATAAGATCAGGTTGGGACAATGATTCAGCTGAATATGGTTCAGATTTTCAAAGAATTAAAAATGAACTCAGTATAGAGTCTGATTGTTTATTATGGAATAACAGAATCATTATACCAGAAATTTTGAGAAATAATGTTTCACATAGTTTACACATTTCTCACATGGGGGTAGTAAAAATGGAAAGTTTGGCAAGATCTTATTTTTGGTGTCCTGGTTTAGACAAAGAAATAGAGAATCTTTGTAAAACATGTGAAAATTGTCTTATAAACAAACAGTCACCACCTAAAGCCGTTCTCAATACGTGGCCTTGGCCGAAAGAACCTTGGTATAGACTTCACTTAGACTTTATGGGTCCATTTTTGGGAAGATATTTTCTAATTGTTTTAGATGCTCATACCAAATGGTTAGAAGTTTTCCCAATGACATCAATAACCTCTAACTTGACTATTGAAATTCTAAGGAGTTGTTTCGCACGATTTGGGTTGCCTAAGCAGATAGTCACCGATAATGGAACTTCTTTCTGCTCGAAAGAGCTTGAGGAGTTTATGATGAAAAATGATATCATTCCCACTACTTCACCTCCCTATAATCCTTCTTCCAATGGAGCGGCCGAAAATTCCGTGAAAACGGTTAAAAATGCATTGAAAAATGCGTTAGGGATAAATAAAGGTTTGACTATAAATCAAGCACTCAGTTATATTCTTTTTGATTACCGTAATATACATCACTGTACCACGAATTCAAGTCCAGCTAATGTTATGTTCGGAAGAAGTTTGCGGACGAGATTTAGTGCATTATTTCCAGATGGGAGTCAGAATGTTGAAGTAAATACTAACATAGAAAGTAATGTACGAAAAAAACAAAGAAAGCAGAGGTTTCATCATAGAGGTACAAGATCAGAAAATTTTGAAATAGGGGAAACTGTTACAGTAAAGGATTACCGAAAAATCAATAATTTTGTTGGATTAAGGGTGTTATTCTTAAAAAAATTAGTCATTCAATTTATATTGTAGTAATTCCGGAATTGCAGGACATTGAATGGAAAAGACATGTGAATCAAATAAAAAAAATTAATATAATTCAATCACACATTTTGCAAAATAATGAGGGGGGCAATATAGGGATTGTAACTCTATCAGTTGATAAAGATAATTCTCAAGTTGTTGAAAATTCGGGTGGAGAAGTTAAAAGTCGACCTAGAAGGAATGTGAAACCACCTGATAGATGGAGGTATGATTGATTATTTTTCCTCTTATTCTCATTAGGAGGGAGATGTATAGTACACTCATTATTAATATTATTTTCATGCATTTAGATTTTTCATCTCTCATTAGGAGGAGATGTAGTATAGTATCACCTAGTATTAATATTTTGTTCATGCATCTAGTTAGTAAGTCTTAGTTAATAGATAAAAAAGGCATGTTGTTATGAGGATTATATGTCATGTAACTGTCTAAAACCACAAAATATACATTTATTTTGGATCTATTCTTTTACTGATATAAATAAGTAATCAGTATATTACAGAAAGAAACGAGGATTTCAAAAAATATTTCAACTTTAAGAAAAAACAATGGCGTATCACTTTTCTCTTTAGAATGATTCAGTGCAAGTCCCGCTCGAACGCACCTGGCAAGAATAAAAAATATGTTGTACATCAGAAAGTGCCTTTTGATGCACAAAAATATCTAGGGTCATACCAAAGTTATAAAAAAAATCCTAAAACCTCAGCACCCTGTAGTTCAAAAGTTAGGACTTCTAGGACATATGTTTATATGAAGTTTTTTCTCAAAATGGATCCAAGAATAACCTCCTTGAATATTAGCATGTTATCAAAAAACACCCTGTATACATCTGTAGCAAGTGTGAAAATGAAATTTCACATTCATTCATACACAGATAAAAAAGATAATGAAAGATACATATAATTTACGTAATCCAGCTAGCATGTTCCACATCATGCAAATATGTCACAAAAAACTTGGGGTAAATATTCTGAGACACAGTAAAAACAGTTATTTCGAAAATATGTTACCTTTACTTTATTCAAACAAAAATATTGGCAGGTAGAGCATTATCGAGTTCAAAATCAAATTAATTTGTATGTGATTCAGCAGTCTGAATCAGTTGAATAATTAAAATTATATCGAAAATTTCACTCATGTGTTAAATGTCCATAAGAGGTGTGGAATTATCGCTGAATTACAGCGGTAACCCACCTAATATGTGGTTTATCGCTGTAATTCAGCGCGCTAGGTGGCAATTCAACTGCAGTGACGCGATTTAAAAATCGGGGGGTATGTTTCGCGATTGCCATGGAAGTAACAGAGAGGCTTACGAAGAAGCTGAAATCGACACGCAAATCGAAAAACCGACTCAGCGAATACAATGAAAAACAAGAAGTTTGTCTGGATTCTGTTCATGGATTTTTGTGCAACAAGAGGGTATAAATTGGAACGAGAAACGCCAGTATGCGAAATTGCGAAAATCTTGAAGGACTGGGCTCATAACATGAAGAAAAGTAACGGTGAGGAGTACAAAGAAAGCACCGTGAAAACTATTTGGAATGTCACCGCCAAAATGAGTATGGAAGAATACCTACTTCCAGAAATACGGTATAAAAATTGACCCATTCCAAGATGTCGTGTCTAAATCTGCACGGGACGCAAAAAATGCAAAGGGAAGAGACCTACAGGCTCGAAATAGGAGAAAAGTGGGCTCAACTGCTCTGAAATTCGAAGAACTGAAAAAACTAGTAAACAGTTGTGAAGAAGGAACCCCAGAGGGACTACAAAAAAAGGTGTTTTTTGTTTTGTCGTATGAATTGGCGTGGAGAGGAGGCGAAGGATGCAGAGCAAAGCTACAGTTTTTCAAGGAGGAACTCGATAACTCAGGCCAAAAAACAAACAGAATTGAATACAATCCGATTTTCGGAAAAACTACACAAGGCGGATCCAAGCCATGTGCCTCATCTAAGTGGTTAGTAATGAATAGAAATAACTATAATTTTTTGTCCAGGTCGATTATTTTACGCATTAAAATGGAAAAGAGAACACATAGAAAGTGACTGTTTATTTTTAACTGTCAATCCATTTTGGAAAGTAAGAAATCATTAGTTCAAAAACATAACTGTGTGGCAAAACGAGATAGCAAAGTGAACTAAGAAACAAGCAAACTAGGTGGGACTAGAGGTGGAAATAAACAAAAATACAATCACTCATTGAGGGCAACAGCGGTGTCAAATTTGGCAAAGAGCGGAGTTGCTGAGCAAGAACTTATCAAAATAACAGGACATGCCAACTCTAAAACTATTGCGAGCTATCTACAGATAGATGAAGAACACCATAAAGCTATCGTTGAAAAAATGCTTGGCAATGAAAATCTACAACCATGCGCGCCAGGAGGAGGTTAAAGATCAACTTCAGTTACGGAGAAGACAAATACAAGTAATTACAATATTACTTACAATAATTGTAGTATCAACTATAACAATATATAATATGAATCTTTTCGTATTCTGGAAATTTTCCACCGAATACCATTCGTGCTTTAGAAATTAACCAAATTATTCTGAAAAAAACGTGTTTAAAAAAAAAAAACTGCACTCGGTTATTTTTTCGTTGTCCTCCTCCTTCGGAGTAGGTAATTTATGCTTTGAAACAACTAAAAAAATAAACTCGTGCAGTTTTAAAAACACGTTTTTTTCAGAATTATCGGTAATTTTAAAAGCATTATCCCCGATAATTCTCCTATATTGTATAGATAGATATTGGAATACCCTATTGCTAATAATACCAAATATATTGTAATGTTCAAAATATTTGTAAATGCCACCTTATCTTTCAATAAATGGCTCTTGTAAAGATCCATAATCTCGGTAAGAAAAATTTTCACAGTGGGTATTTCAGAATATATTCTCCGGTATAAATATTCCATCTGACCACACAACGAAATGGCACCTACCTCCGATCTCCGCAAAAAACATTCCGAAAAAATTCCCAGCTCTCTGCGGCAAAATGATATATTTCAGGTACGTGTACTATGTATTATATATTTTCCATGCTCCAGCGGTAAAAGTCGATGATATCAATTCTTGCTTCTCGTTTCACACTGGCTTATCTCGATTGAGAGAGTCTCCGATTCACTTCTGTTCAACTACCCGTGGATCTAGATGGTTTATGGGTGCTGGGTGCATGAGGAATTTTGAAAACTCCTCTGAAAAATGAGAGGACGACGACAAAATTGATGGTTTTGGTTTTCTCATTTCTCGTATTTCGTAAAAGTATGTAGATGAGAAATGTATTCCTGAAATTATCTTTTTAACTACCATTATTCGAGCAATTCAAAGATTTAAACAGATGATTCGGGAAAATCCATATGTTTTCTTGTGAGGGGTAATTTTTTGCGAGGAATGGATTTAATGTTAATACCAGGAGCATTCTGAATCATTCAATCTACAGGTAATATTGCTGGTCAGGAAGGATTTTTATCAAGTATTTTTTAAATTATAAAAAATCATGCGGAAATTTTTCAACATAAATACAAGAATGTGCACAACTATAGAAACCTTGAAAATAACCGAAGCAATTTTCCAAATACAATAAAACCTTACTAAAAAAATCTTCATCCGTATTGTAATAATAAGAAAAGCTTTCAACAAACTCCTGATATTTTGTTTTGGGACAAGTTTTGCAATTTTTGGTTGAAATGTTGTTTTTACCCAAATATTTCTCATCATATATTTTAGCTGTATGTTGATGGTATTAATTTTTATATATGTATCTAATAAACATTTCAGACTAACTCATGAAAACTGACTAATATTCGGAAGAAGACTATAAAGTTATTTATTTAATAAGGATCATAAACACGATCATTATGGTACAAGTCGTGAATGTTATTGGGCGAAATCATTGAATTACTTCAAAAAAATTATTAAAATGTCACCGCGTTACTCGATGCCATCATTTTACGCCTTACCTAATTCATATGCTTGTTTGTTTGGTGCCGACTCAAAATTAGTTACTTACATTAGTTTAGGAGCTTAGTTTTCGAGACTAAGAGGGTTTATTTTATTTTTTACTTTTCAGTTCCGTATTTCGTCGGTTTAATTTTTTGTTAAAAAGTTTTTATATAATATCCATTTCAGGATATAATGGTGTATTGAAATATCATGTAATTTTCAGGTTTTTTTTTTGTTCTGTGAACTTGATGTAGAAAATACAGTTTTGAATAAGCAATTTTCTAAAGTTTTCTATAAATTGAAATTATTGACAGAATATCTGAAAAGTTGTGAAATAAATGGAGCTGGAATACGAAATAAAGAACTTTTCTTTCAGTTTGGAAACAAATTGATTTGAAGATACGCACCACTGGATGTTCATCTCCCAAATGCGTGGTGTGAGGAAGAATCTGAAAACATGTTATCCTCCAAAACCACTGAGCATCATTATCTCGAATCTCGTCCACATCTCCGAAAGCATTGTACCAAAGCCATACTCCATATTTCATCTGTCAAATTTAATGTCGCTACCAATTCCTGAATGTTCATGAATACATCTGAAAGACGAGAACGAAACAATGAGCCACTAACAGTATAACTGTACTCATCCATAAAATTCCAATATTAAATTTAAATAACTGATTTTAATCATGAACGGCGCTGTTTGTTTATTTACCCATAACTAATATTGTTGTTTAGATTAGGATCAGCTTGAATGGGCTCAGTTTCATCGACTGATGATCCTGTGTGTAACAGTCAGGCTACCGGGTGAGCATTCTGGGTTGAAATCAAAGCGAATGTACTTTTTTCATTGATTTTCTGAAAGTTGTGTGAAAAAGGACTATTGTGTGTCGATCAATCTGTTGTATTTGCATGGAAAATAATGAATTAAGAAAAACTTTATTGACTTTTATAGTATATTTGACAATGAAACCAATTTTCTAGAGAGGGGAGTATTGTAACAAAAGAGGGGAGTATTGTGAAACCTGTACTTTACCCACTCCACTAATGTGTATTGAGACGCTTGTACTTCCTCTTTTTTATCAATGTTACAATTCTTGTTTTTTTTTGCTTTATCAATATATAAATCCAAAGGAGAAAGTTTTGTGGCACTTGTACTTCACCCTATTTATATACAGGAACCTCTGAAACAACTTTGGCTTTTCTTTCAATTTTGGTACATGTGAAGAACGCATAAAAATTAAAAAATTCCTTCAAAATGGATTCCTTAATTTTAATCAGCGGCGTCCCTGTTAACATGCCCTCTCATATTTTTTATCAAAATAATGATACGACACCTTCTGTTTTCCAAATAAATATAATTTTTGTAAGTGTCCTCTATCTTCTCATAAAAATGGTCTCCTGCCTTTTTTCTCGTCTGGTGGAGGGTTTTCGATTTAGAAAAAACTTTTAAACAAAAAATTAAACCGACGAAAAAATCAACTGAAAAGCAAAAAATAAAATAAACCTTCTTAGTCTAAATGATAATTGAGCTCCTAAACTAATGTAAGTAACTGATTTTGAGTCGGCGCCAAACAAACAATTATCGAAGATCATTATCTATGAAATAAGTCATCAAAACGCAGTCGTGCATCTCGCTGTCATCATTTTACGCTTCACCTAATTCAATTGCTAGTTTGTTTGGCGCCGTATCTCAGAAATACAGCGGTTGCGGACCTATGTTCATATAAAGAAGTTTTTTGAAAATCATCCAAGGATTATCGCCTTTCAGGATCAGCATTCAATTATGAAACACCCTGTAGAACAATTGTCTACTTCTAGTAGGCCTCGCGGGAACCAGAAAGGGAATCGAGGACAAAACATCTGAAGAGTCAATCATACCATTAACTATTTTGAATAATATATAGAGATCGTTTTGCCTTCTTCTATTTTCAAGAGTAAGAAATTTGTATCGTTCAAGTAAACTACAAGTGTCAGAAAGTTGGTAATTACCTGTACTTCAAAATTCAGGTATTTAATGAATTTATTTTGAATTCTTCCAAGTCTTGTTATATGAAGGCAATACCTTGGCGAACAAATAACTGACCCAAAATTCAGCCTACTCTGAATAAGGGCCATAATATTTCTTGACATGTTTTTTGGGTAACCTTCCACAGTCTGGAAATGAAAATATATTTGGGAAAATCTATACAAGTGTAGAAACAGCCTGTATTCTTCTTTCCAATAACAACTGCTTTTAAACAAATTCTGTTGAAATGGACCTTACATGGTTACCTCTACTCAGAGAGGAAGTGAGATATGGTAGAATGCTGATAAACTGATCTGAACAACACCCCATATATCAAATGAGCAATACGTCACTTTCAAACTTTTTTGGCAGATATCAATTGACATCCGTCAGTTGAAAAAGTGAGAAAGACTCTGCAAAACAAAATCAAATTATTCAAACAATTAAAGGAGATTTAGAAGATTTTGAGAACGGGGGCAGATATAGTCCCGAAACGTCAATCAAAAACTATATAGAGAAGTATCTTTTGAATTTTAACAATTTTTTTATAGGCATATTCAGGGAACGAAACGTTACTGACAAATCGAATCATTTTTCTATAGGAAATATAATTTGGTGAACGCAGTAACTTATCGGGGTGAACTAATTAGTTTACCTTTTCCACACTTGTATATATTTTCCTGAATATATTTTCATTTTCAGACTGTGGAAGGTTACCCAAAAAACATGTCAAGAAACGTTGTTCCTCCACAAAAAAACCACATTCATTCAATGGCCATAATATATATATATATATATATATATATATATATATATATATATATATATATATATATATATATCAATTCGAGAGCTTTCGCAGATCTAAAGTCTCGGCAGATAAGAAAAAGATTCCCCATTAACTTTACATTACATTTTATAGCTATATAATCAATGTATAAACTGAAGTACATTTTGGAATCAAAAATTATACCAGGATGTTTTACATGATCTTCCTTAGTAATAACATCTTCATTAATGTAATATTCTATTTTGAAATAACGAATATTTTTGGTGAATTAAATTTCTGAATTTTTGTTGTTGTTGATAAACAAACAGTTACTTTCACAATGAAGCATCAGGTTATTCGAATCTCGCAGGATCTTATCATCATCTTAATTTTTTCAATCACTGTAAATAGCTTCAAGTCATCAGCATAGAGCAAGAATTCACAGTGATTGAAACCATGTTTTACATCGTTGAAATAGTAATGGTCCTAGATGGGTCTCTTGCGGAATACCAGATGTTGCGTGAGATGATGATGATTTCCACCCAAAAACTGAAGCTATCTGCGACATAGGATGCTATCCACCTCATCAAATTGTCGTGTACACCGATTTCGGCTAATTACTATATTATGGTATATTTCACGCTTCCACTATCGTCAGGAAGACCGGAAGAAATGAGGTGACACTCCAAAATCAGTGTTTTTTGACATTCATCAACTATCATGGGCTATGACAGACTCATTTGTTTGAAAATATAAACAGGATGTTCATAAAATCAGTGAAATCATCTGCGACTGAAAGATGATCTTAAGTCACTACGTAGTACCTTCCTAGGCCTGGGAGTCCTTGAAAACTTTTTCGTCGAAGGATTGTACCAGAATTATTCCCATGTGCATTCAGGATCTTTCAAGCAGTTCCTTACTATTCTAGATTCCATCTAACCTAGCCTTGAGGGCACTATTGTGTTAGCTCTTGTGAGATGGAGTTATTTCATCTACGATTCATTCATTTCTGGGCAAGGTACTCTCATTATATTGTGTCCGAGGGCATCGATTTAATCGAACGGGATCTGATTTTCCCTTTGGTACTTCGAAAGCTCCATCCACTATTGTTTGGTCACCCATAAATACTCACTTCTGTCCAGTCTTTCTCTCAATATTCGGGAATAAATATAAAAAAGGCGGTTTATAATGACTTCCAAAGCCACGGGGGTGGCCTCTGTTATGGCCAAACACATGGGATTTCTTTAGGCTTTCCCCGAGTGGTAATGGTAATTATAGGTGGTGATAGATGAATATGTGTGTGATTGAATCTATTGTGCCTCTTCTCCTTCAGAAACTCTTTGAGCCGCCAAACTCTGAGGAATTTGAGGAGACCAATGTATGTATTTCTTCTATTATCAGCTGGTACGATCCAAGGTTTCTCATTTTTTTTTATGGACATGGAACACCGTTACATGATTTTCTAGGCGAATTGTTTTGCTAAAATCCGTGTACACAGAATCCACCTGTATAAGTCCATTCGGCGGGAAATGTACTCGGTGTAACATGATAAAATACTTCCAATTGAGCGACCATTGTCTTGTCTCAATACTGAATTCAATTAAGCATAGGGAACCAGTAGATGCGTATTATACTCTACATTAGTTTTAATATTTATTAGTTATTAGTTGACAATGTCCATGTCGTGAAATGGGAAAAAGACAAGTACCTGAAGAGTGCGAGCCTCCAGAGAAAGAAAAAAAGCGCCAAAAGCTACTTTAGAAAGAAATAGAGTTTCCAGCCAGGCGGAAGGCGTTAAAGGAATACGGTAGACAACAAAACCTCCCAGCGACGCTAGATATACTGGTTGCATCGATTGCCCGTTAATGATCAGAATATAAAACTATCAGAACGTACAAAGCTAAGAAATAACAACGTCAAAACATAACAGTATCAGAATCGGAAAACATCCGAAACGTATTTGATCAGAATTAACAACATCAGAAAGAACTCGGAATGAAATTGCATCAGAATCGGAAATCATCAGAAACGTACAATGACAAGACATAACATCATCAAAATCTATCAATAGCAGAATATAACTTTGTCAGAACGTACTTTTGTCAGAACCGGACATCATCAGAAATGAACATAGTCAGAATAGGACATCATCAGAAAAGCACATTATCAGAACCATACATCATCAGAACTGAACAGAGTCAGAACCGGACTTTATCAGAAGTGCTCATCATCAGAACCGTACATTATCAGAATCTTATATTATCAGAACCGTACAGTATCAGAACCGTACATCATCAGAACCGCACAATATCAGAATCAGTAATCGTCCAAAAGCAGGGATTCAAACGACAAATATCAGTTACGCTCCTTTGTCATAGATGGTGTTACCTCTTCAATAAATCAGAAATGGTGTGGAAAAATCATTGTAAAACCACGTGTATATGAGGCCAATCAAGGCGAATAAGAAAATAATCCATTTTCTCAACTTTGTACATATAAAGTTTAACTTTCTACATATAAAGTTCAACAGTGTGTTAGGTCTTAGGTTGCAAAAGATATTAATTTTTCACTTAGCAGTCGCCATATTCAATTCTTCATTGTGAACCCAATTGTGACCAATGAATTTGTATTCAATCATTCTAAAAATCTACTTATACAAATTTTGAATGATATATATCCGTTGCTTAATTTTTTGCTAGGTTCCTTTTTTGCAACACTATATCGTCTCGATTCTGAAACTAACTATATATTCACACGTATGTTTAGCACAAACTTTTACTGTTCACTCTAACGCACCTTCCACAACGAAAATTATGTTTCTGACCGGAAAACGTAGCTTTAAATGATCAAACCGACGCAATAATGCTATATGCGAAATATCATATGTGATTTGACAATGAATTCCCTGTACAACAGTTATGATGAATCATTTCCTGATTTATTGAAGAAATATCACCATCTATGACGAAGTAGTGTAACTGATGTTTGTCGTTGGAATTCCGAATGACAATGCGGATTGATTCTGATATTGTCCGTTTCTGATAATATACTGTTCTGATAATGTGCGGTTCTGATGATGTATGGTTCTGATAATGTCCGGTTTTGACAATGCTCGATTCTGCTGATGATGTCCGGTTCTGATGAAGTTCAGTTCTGACATAAGTTCGTTCTGATAGTGTCCGGTTCTGACAATATTTGTTTCTGATGATGTCCGGTTCTGATTGTGATAATTCTGATAAAGATCTGTTCTGATGAAAGTACGTTCTGATAATGTCCGTTTCTGACAATCTTAGTTTCTGATGATGTCCAGTTCTGATACAAATTAATTCTGATGAAGTTATTTCTGCTGTTGTTAATTCTGATGAAATGCGTTTCTGACGTTTTCCGATTCTGCTCCTGTTATGTTTTGACGTTGTTACTTTCTGACCGTGTTATGTTTTTACATTGTTCATTCTGATACAATACGGCCTACCGTTGCATCGATAGCGTTGATAGCGATAGCGATAGGTGAAGACACAGTAAGTGATATGGAGGATCTGAATGCACCTGACTAAGGGGTGAAATCATAAAATCGTTAACAAATGGTAGAACCTAAGTTCGCAGGTTTTTTTTTGGGAATGTGCGAGTCCGCCAAATCGGATTTTTATGTCATTATTAATTAAAAATATCTCTTCTACTTCAAAGTTTGTGTTGAAATCACAAACGAAAGATCTATTCTCATACAAATTCATCATCTTCAGTTGTGCAGGAACAACGTGACGTATCATGAGAATGACATACTCGTCATTTGTAGAACCTCCTGAAACGATTCGAGATATCTACGTGAGGTCAAGGGGACTACAAAATCCGAGAAATGCTGAGAAAAGATAAGATTTATCGCGAGTACGGTTTCAGTGAGTATACATGAGTCGGGAATAAAAAGCCCTGAAGTGATTATTCATATTTGTAGATTATTCATGTATGCGTCGGGAATCGTCGTACAGCAATTATAGTAATGAACGGTATTTACATGAGATATTGCGAAGATTTCAAAAGTCAACTTGCATGCTTTGACGAACGCAATATTAATATCCGTCTACGAAAACCTCTGCGTGTGTTGAAGGATCGTTTCATGCAAAGTTAATAACATTAAAGAAAAAGCCACATTCTAAGCTCTCACAGAATATTGAAAAGGGAAACATTCTCAATTGAATATTGAATGGAAATATTTTTCTGTGAATTGAAAAATCCACGATGAAAATGAAGTTTTCCTATGAATATCTAACAGAAAACAAGTACTTCCCCGGCTAAAGCCACGCTGACAGATATTGTGAAAGGGCCCTAACTCAAAAGAAAAATCTGGAAGTAAAAATTTGATTTTCTATTCCAGTCTTAATAGGGAACTCATATAGATGACTGATATACAGAACAATGTTTTCCAAGAAGGAACACTCACCAGAAATTATTTGTAACATTGATGCAAGACTGGCATCTAAAATCTTTTTAACGCTTCCACGATAATCAGGAAGAGCGGAAGTAAAAATTTGATTTTCTATTGTTGTTAATCTCATTCATCTGTATGAGTTTTTATTAAGACTAAAACAGAAAATTGAATTTTTACTTAGATTTTTGTTTTGAGTTAGGGTCCTTTTACAATATCTATCAGATGTGGTTCAATGTCCAGCGTGGCTTTAGCCGGGGAAGTAGTTGTTTTCTGTTAGATATTCACAAGAACAATTTCAAATGTATCGTGGATTTTTCAATTCACAGGAAAATCTTTCAATTCAATATTCAATTGAGAATGTTTTCCTTTTCAACATGATTACCCCACAAGAGGTTATCTTGAACGATGGAAGATAGTGACTACTAGTTTATCTTTGAGTCGCAGATGATTCCAAATCTGATTTTATGAACATTCTGTTCATATTTTCAAACAAATCAATCTCACAGAATATTTTCATAGATTACATTTGACACTTCAATAACTGAATGACTAGCGTGGATCAAATTTTGCAATCTGAATTTGACTCACTCCTATCGATCCTCCAATATACCGGGTGTCAACGTTTCCTTTAGACAACCCATAGTCTCCAGAGTTCCGAGGTAATGATATCCAATCAAGAATTGTTATTTGTTTCAATATTTCTTACTCTCCCAACATTTCCGGTTTTAACGGAAACGACCCTTACTTAAGATTTTCAAATGGAACACCCTGTATATTTTTCTTTCATTGGATTTCAGTACTTCGGATGGCACTTAAAAAGCTAAGGTCCCCGTCTTCTCAACTCACACAAGTCTCTGACGTCCGAGGGTTGCTTTGCAACTATGTTGGCGGTTAAAAACTATTTTTAAACAATTCTTGGTAATATTCTGAGGACGATCACATAGTTTTGAGCCGAAAAAATGGAACATTTGCTTTTTCAGAAGCATTTTCATTTTCGCATTTAGATTTTGTTGGACCCACTTCAACCAATTTGATGGACATGAGTGATGAGTGAAAAATATTATATGACAGTTTTTTTCGCCTAGCTGAGAACCTATGGTGGTTTGATATTTCCAAAATCACTAATCGTGAATAAAGTGAAGCGTTAAGTTAATAAGTAATATATACAGGGTATTCCATTTAAAATTATAAAAATGATTACAGTCGCCACGAGCATTCGCTCTGCAAGTGCAAGTAGTTTTTTCAACTTTTATGTTACAATCAATCTACGAAAGGACAAAAGGTCAATAGACAGATTTTGCAAGTTTAATTTTCACATTGATATAAACAATTGAATTTGTTCACACTAATATTTACAGTTATCTAAAAAACATACATGAAACATTTTTTTAGTCATGTAATACACATTCAATATAATTTTTTTAGTCAAATTCTGACAGCAAACGAACAATATGGAAAATATGTGGAAATGTATGTATATAGAAAAGAAAACAATTTTTTTTTTATATTTCTTCCATATTTATTAATATTTCTTTAATTTTTCTTTTGTCTTATAATTTACTCCTACAAGTTTTAGTTGAATTCTATCAATTGTTTGTGAAAATATTCATTGACCTCTACGATGGCAGGCGAACTACGTATTCGCAGTGCACGTGTTCAGTCGTTTGAATGCGCTTCGCAGACTACTCGTCCCAATCTGCATTTTATTCATTACTAGGGCAATTTCCGAAACCGGGGCTCAATTTAGTTCAAAGGTTTTAAATGCCGAATCACAACGCAACCGCAGTTTTCACGTTTGTAATAAACAAATTCAAACTGTTGCACTTTAAAACACTCTATTTATTAAAGGGTCAAATATGGATAATTTAACCATTTAAAATTCCCAAGTTGGGGTCGTTCCTGGTGACATCGGAAATGACGGGAGAATATGAAATATTGATTTTTTTTCCAATTCTCCTGCGAAGTTTGGATCTTATATCCTCGGAACTCTGGAACCAAGGCTTGAATAAAAAATACGTTGACACCCAGTATACATAAATGGGCATGAAATCAACCCTTCAATTCTAAAGTGAAATATAGCTAAAGGTTACGCCAAAAAGTTGTTGAAAAAATCAGAAAAATGGTGAATTTTCATGCCCTACAAATTGCATTCGATGAAATTTCGAAATGATATTCAGAAAATGAACGTACGATTTGAGAGCGAAATACATGTAAAATGTGCAAACAAGTAATTTCGTACGTGATATCCAACAGAATATGCAAACTCTTCGTTTGTTCGCAACACATTTTTCAGTATTTTCACCATGACGATTCAATACGACACAGCATGAATGCCAAATACAGTAAAATGTGTTTGTGGATGATAAAAATTCACTCGTCCAGTCGCGGAACTCAATTATCTCAAAACGTGTTCAATCTAACATTGATTTTTCAGTTAAATATTTATGAAACAATAAAATTTCAGTTGATACATATATTGATAATCATCTGGAAACATCGTTAACTGACATTTTCCCATTCTCTACATACAGTGAGGCTTTTAATAGTCTCCCGCCCTGTTAACTTTCGAACGATTCGACATCGAACAATGGAAAACAAAGATATTGTACTACTCTTTGAAATAAAAGACATTGTAATTGCCCGATAGATGGCGCGGGGGCACATCAATTTCAAAATTTTAAATAGCATGGGGGTCATGTGGCACATCGTTGAAAAGATAATTCGATTCTCTTTCCTACGAAGGCGTTGAAGGGCCACACTTTTTTTTTATTTTACAATTCCGACTTACAAGTCGGAATTCCGACTTGTATCTCGGAATTCCGACTTGTATCTCGGAATTCCGACTTGTAAGTCAGAATTCCGACCAACAAGTGGGAATTTCGACTTGTAAGACGGAATTCCGAGATACAAGTCGGAATTCCGACATACAAGTCGGAATTCCGACTTATAAGTCGGAATTCCGAGATACAAGTCGGAATTCCGAATACAAGTCGGAATTCCGACTTACAAGTCGGAATTCCGAGATACAAGTCGGGATTCCGAAATACAAGTCGGAATTCCGACATACAAGTCGGAATTCCGACTTACAAGTCGGAATTTCGACTTACAAGTCGGAATCTCGAAATACAAGTCGGAATTCCGACTTACAAGTCGGAATTGTAAAATAAAAAAAAATGTGGGACTTCTACGCCTTCGTACTTTCCAAACACCAATTTCTTTTTCGTTTCGTTGGTATTTGAATTTGCGGCTTTTTAAAGTTATAACTTTTGAGCGGTTCCACGTAGAACAATGAAAAAACAAAGATATTGTATGATATCTCCGATACTACTCTTTGAAATGAAAGACATTGTGATTGTTCGATAGATGGCGCGGGGGCGCACATCAATTTCAAAATTTTAAATAGCATGGGGGTCATGTGGCACATCGTTGAAAAAATAATTCGATTATCTTTCCTACGGAGGCGTTGAAGGGCCACACTTTTTTTTTATTTTACAATTCCGACTTACAAGTCGGAATTCCGACTTGTATCTCGGAATTCCGACTTGTATCTCGGAATTCCGACTTGTATCACGGAATTCCGACTTGTTAGTCGGAATTCCGACTTGTATCTCGGAATTCCGACTTGTAAGTCAGAATTCCGACCAACAAGTGGGAATTTCGACTTGTAAGACGGAATTTCGACTTATAAGTCGAAATTCCGAGAAACAAGTCGGAATTCCGACATACAAGTCGGAATTCTGACTTATAAGTCGGAATTCCGAGATACAAGTCGGGATTCCGAAATACAAGTCGGAATTCCGACATACAAGTCGGAATTCCGACTTACAAGTCGGAATTCCGAGATACCAGTCGGAATTCCGAGATACAAGTCGGAATCCCGACTTACAAGTCGGAATCTCAATAAAGTCGGATCCGACTTACAGTCGGAATGTAAAATAAAAATGTGGCACTTCTACGCCTCTACTTTAAACATCAATTTCTTTTCGTTTCGTTGGTATTTGAATTTGCGGCTTTTTAAGTTATAACTTTGAGCGGTTCCACGTAGAACAATGAAAACAAAGATATTGTATATATCTCGATACTACTCTTTGAAATGAAAGACATTGTGATTGCCGATAGATGGCGCGGGGCGCATCAATTTCAAAATTTTAAATAGCATGGGGTCATGTGGCTATCGTTGAAAAATAATTGATTATCTTCCTACAGGCGTTGAGGGCACTTTTTATTTTACAATTCCGACTTACAAGTCGGATTCGACTTGTATCTCGGATTGATTATCGAATCCGACTTATATCCGAATCCGACTTGAGTCAAATTCGACCAACAATGGGAATTTCGATTGTAAGACGGAATTCGACAAACAAATTCCGAAAATCAATTGATAAATCGAATTCCGACTTATAAGTCGAAATCGAGAACAGTCGAATTCCGACTTATCGAATTCGACTTATATCGAATTCTGGATACAAGTCGGATTCGAAATAAAGTCGGAATTCCGACATACAGTCGGAATTCCGACTTACAAGTCGGAATTCGAGATACAAGTCGGAATTCGAGATACAAGTCGAATTCGACTACAAGTCGGAATCTCGAAATACAAGTCGAATTCCGACTTACAAGTCGGAATAAAATAAAAAAATGTGGACTTCTCGCCTTGACTTCCAAACACCAATTTCTTTTCGTTTCGTTGGTATTTGTTGCGGCTTAAGTTATAACTTTGAGCGGTTCCACGTAGAACAATGAAAACAAAGATATTGATGATATCTCCGATACTCTCTTTGAAATGAATGACATTGTGATTGCCGATAGATGCGTGGGCGCACATCAATTTCAAAATTTTAAATAGCATGGGTCATGTGGCACATCGTTGAAAAATAATTCGATTATCTTTCCTACGAGGTTGAGGCACCTTTTTATTTTACAATTCCGACTTACAAGTCGGAATGGAATTCCGACTTACAAGTCGGAATTCCGAGATACAAGTCGGAATTCCGAGATACAAGTCGAAATTTCGACTTACAAGTCGGAATCTCGAAATACAAGTCGGAATTCCGACTTACAAGTCGGAATTGCAAAATAAAAAAAAATGTGGGACTTCTACGCCTTCGTACTTTCCAAACACCAATTTCTTTTTCGTTTCGTTGGTATTTGAATTTGCGGCTTTTTAAAGTTATAACTTTTGAGCGGTTCCACGTAGAACAATGAAAAAACAAAGATATTGTATGATATCTCCGATACTACTCTTTGAAATGAAAGACATTGTGATTGCCCGATAGATGGCGCGGGGGCGCACATCAATTTCAAAATTTTAAATAGCATGGGGGTCATGTGGCACATCGTTGAAAAAATAATTCGATTATCTTTCCTACGGAGGCGTTGAAGGGCCACGACTTGTATCCGGAATTCCGACTTGTATCACGGAATTCCGACTTGTTAGTCGGAATTCCGACTTGTATCTCGGAATTCCGACTTGTAAGTCAGAATTCCGACCAACAAGTGGGAATTTCGACTTGTAAGACGGAATTTCGACTTATAAGTCGAAATTCCGAGAAACAAGTCGGAATTCCGACATACAAGTCGGAATTCGACTTATAAGTCGGAATTGTAAAATAAAAAAAAATGTGGCACTTCTACGCCTTCGTACTTTCCAAACATCAATTTCTTTTTCGTTTCGTTGGTATTTGAATTTGCGGCTTTTTAAAGTTATAACTTTTGAGCGGTTCCACGTAGAACAATGAAAAAAAAAGATGTTGTGTGATATCACCGAAACTACTTTTTGAAATGAAAGACATTGTGATTGCCCGATAGATGGCGCGGGGGCGCACATCAACTTCAAAATTTTAAACAGCATGGGGGGTCACGTGGCTCATCGTTGAAAAGCTAGTTCAATTGTCTTTCCAATCATCCAATTGTTTCCAGCATGTCGTTGATTTGTTTTTTCACAATGTGCATTAGAAATGTCAAGCATGAGTGCGGATCTGAATGGTACCCTCATCACGATAACTTTTGAACGGTTTCTTATGAAACAATCAGAGCCGGATTAAGAGGGGGGCAAACGGGGCTGCAGCCCCGGGGCCTCCACAAGAGAGGGGCCTCCACAATATACATTTTTAGGTGAAATTTCCTAACAAATACCGAAGGATATGCAAAATTATATATAAAAAATCTGACAACGAAAGAGCAGTTCTCCCACTTTTTCCTCTCATTTTTCGTTTAAAACATTCAAAAACATGTTTCGTATTCTTGTCAAAATCCATGGTTAATATTAATCTTCGATCTGATGAATCATGTGTATATGCGAGAAACAATCACCAAGTAAAACATCATACTATTATACAAAATATTATATCGTATCGAAATTAGCTGTAAAAACAAGAACAATTGAATTTAAAAAAATATATTCATTTTTTTTATTTAAATGAAGGCTTTTCTGTCGATGTATTCTTCGAATGACACAAGCGATCTAGATACACAATGAAATTCAATAATCATAAGCAAAAGGAAATAATATTTCAATTTATGAATATGGTTGCATCAAATTATTTATAAGAGCCCTGTGCGCATTCCATAATAGAACAAAAGTTCAAATTCTGTTGACTATTTTTCTGCCGATTCTACAAACACTTTGCCCGTCTATACCTGTTTTTTCTATTTATTGGCGTTGACAAGTGTCCGCTGAGTGGCGCGCTTGTAACAGAGAAATCCCCGAAATCTGAAAGTGTGAGTCTACGAGAAGGATGACATTCCGCAACAAATGTAAATCCTTCTGAAGAAGGACTATCAAAAAGACCAATCTTAGATGTTCTACTATCAAATTCTTGAAAACCAAAATTTCAGAGCTACATTCTCAAACATTGAAATTACAGTGATTATTTTTTGACATTGCTAGAAACCAATGGAAACGTTCAATTCAAATAATTCATATACGTTTTGGCCAATCAATAGTGGGAATATTCTACCTAGAAAATTGTCGCGGGAATAATTATAGGTATTTTGTTTTTATTGTCTGACAACCTATATTTTTAATTTCACGTCTGTCATCAATTCGCATGAAAAGTGTGAAATGAATCAAAATCGGTTTAGTACATTATATAATTTTGCAAGGAAATGTGTTCGTAACATCAAAAAATAATCTAAAGAATACCACACGAGAGTTCGATATAGTAGAAAATAATTATCTGGATTTCTTTCTCAAACTTGTTGGCAATAGTCATTCGAACCAGTTGGTCTCTCTTGTCTATTGCCTGGCAACAAGTTTTCGAAAATCTGTCGAATTATTTTCACTCTCTTGTGCTATTACAACTAAAAATGTGATGATGTCAAACTGCACTGGAAAGCGCTCATTTTCCAAAATGAAAAAATAGGCGAATTACGATGAGACAAAGCCCCCTATCAAAGTTATCGCTTCTTGGCATTGATAATGATTTTCTCCGGATGCTCGATCAATGATTTTTCGTCGAAAAAAGCTCGCAAGAATCACGCTGTAATTTAATTTATTTCTTGTATTTTATTATACCTACATATGCTCGTGTAGAAATAATTTGATTTGTACCGCAATAAATTAAAAAAAAAACTTGTTTGAAAAATAATTAGGGGCCTCCACTCCTTTGTTGCCCCAGGGCCTCCACACCTTTCAATCCGGCCCTGGAAACAATGGGTTAACGAATATTTCGAATGGTGTTACCGGTAATACTTTTTTAGAGAAGAAACTTTACAATTACTCGAACGAGGGCGCTGAGGGCATAACATCTTGAAAATTCCGAAAGGCATAGAGGTCGAGTTGCACACCGTTGAAAAGGTAATTCAATTATAGTTTCAACCATGGTTGTTCTACGGAATCACAATTGCGATGAGTAACACTGCATACGGTCAATAGAGGAAGATTCATTACTCAAATGATTTTTCATTTTCGAACTCGTTTCAAAGCTTAAATAGGTTGAAATTTTGAATCGATACAGTAATCCAATTTTTTTAATTGATGCGGACATACTCCAAATACTAGAAGAAAATGAAAACTATTTTCAGGAACACATTACTTTCCAACAAGACGGGGATCCTCCTCACTTCCAACGTCAAGTTCGAGAGTATCTGGATGTAAGGTACCCTATGAGATGGATTGGACATCGTGGACCAATCGATTGGCCGGCACGATCACCAGACCTCACACCTTGTGACTTCTTTCTGTAGGGTTACATCAAATCAAAAGTACATGAACTACAATCCAACTCTTTGGAAGAACTGAAACAACGAGTAACATAAGTGTGTGCTGGTATATCTGCAGATATGTTATATAATGTTCGGGAAGAATTTTTGAATCGAATATTTTATTGTCAAGGAGCATTAGATAGACATAACGAACACATAATTCGTTGAATTTCAACAGTTTTGCTTCTTATTCTCGGTTAATAAAAATCCCACATAACAGTTGTGTTTTTTGTTATACTTGACCTTTCAAATGCATATTGTGAAAAAATGAACGAACGAAATAAAAAAAAAGATGGTTGGAAAGGAAATTGAATTGTCTTTTCAAAGTTGAAACACATAACCCCCCATGCTTTCTGACATTTTCAAGTTGATGCCCCCCTGCGCCATCTATCGGGCAATCACGATGTCTTTCATTTCAACAAGTAATTCAACCGTTCAAAAGTTAACAGGGGGGGGCGCTGAAAACCCGCACTGTATAATGAAATAGCATCCCATTTTTTTTCATTCTATTACTCGTTTTCCACTACGTTCGTTACTAACGAGACTAGGAATATTATAGATTGGAAACAATAATGTTTCGACGTTTTCGTATTATTTCGTCTTTATAAGCAGTCGTCATTTTGCCTTGTAACCATTTGTCTTCACGTCTTGCTATTCTTTAGTCTTTACGCGTTGGTATATTTCATCTTTGCTTTTTTCTATCATTTCGTCTTCCGGTCTTTTCGTTCTAAAATAAAATATTTCATTTTTCATTAGCACTGTTATGAAAAAATAATGTAGAGTGCCACTCTGATTTGTAATAAATTAGGTTACTAGCTTTCATTGATACTTAAGGAATTCAGTGAAGGTATCTTTCTTATGCTATAGTAGTAGATTATCATGAGAAAAATCCAATTGAATATTTAAAGAGCTACAAAGCTACAAAGAACCATCAAAAATATATTTGCATTTATAATCTACCATCGAGCATTATGATATATCATAGGTTTCGTTGTATTTCACAAGTAGTATCGTTCATATTTCAATAAAAAAAGAAGCAAAACAACTTTTGAATCATTTAAGATCTTTGAAAGAAGGGCTTGAAAGCATTTGCTAGTACGTTTTGTAAAATACAATCAAACGTATGATTTCCGATAGAACACAATGTAAAATGTATGGAATTACCAATATATTTTGACTGGATCTCTGTAGCTCTCAAACAATTATCATGAACTACTTCTTCTAGTATACGTTCTATAGGGTTCCAACATAGTGATCCCCCTGTGGGGGTAGGAGGGGGAACTCTAGTGCATGAGCTGTAAACAAATTTATTTTGTATAAGGCAGAAAATGAATCCTTCATCACTCAACGTAGAAGAACATACTAATGGAGACCAGGAAAATATTGCTTTCGATATAGTTCTACTAATTTCAGTACTCACTAAAGCCGTCCAATATACTGTACAAAAAAACCCAAGAAATTTCGACATATTGCACATGGTGGCAACGCTATGATCTGTCATATTGTGATGTTATTTTCTTCACGTACTATATCATAATCTATCAGTTTTGAGCTCCTGAATTGCAGATACACTGTAGTTATAGTTCTCAGTACTTCGTTAGTCTCATGACTGTTTTTGTACAGGAACATTACCAAATTCTCTGAAATTTTCCGTTGTTATATCTGTATTGAAAAAAAAAAGCTCTGACGATGTCAATAACCTCCGTCCAATATCTACTATTCCAATAATAGGTAAGATCATTCAAATCATCATCAAAAAACAACTTTACAACTTCATGGAAATAAAATTATCTTTTTTGCCCAGGTCAATTTGGTTTCAGAAAAAAGATGTCTACAACGAAAGTTCTTCTGCAAATAGTGTCGGATATAGTCGAGGTCCTCAAGGCAAACACTCACAACTTGAGTTGTGTGATCACGACATTCTATTGGTGAAACTTCACAGTTATGGCATCAGGGGTTTAGCTCTGAATTCCTTCAAATCTTATCTCAGTAAACGCTCTCAATGTGTCAAATCGAACGGAGATCTATGGAGTAGTGAGGCCGTTAACCACGGTGTTCCCCAGGGCTAGGTTCTGGGTACACTTCTCTTCTTAATATATATAAATGATCTATATTTTTACATTCTACTAAAAAAAAGCGTTCTTTTTGCTGACGATACAACATTTATCTGTCAGAGTAATAATGTTGGAAATCTGTCCACGTTATCAATTGAGACAATGGCTTCAGCCAAAACTTGGTTCACTTGTTATCAACTCAATCTCAATTTGGACAAGAATCAATCCATTATTATATCTTCAAATACAAATCTTACTAGAGGTCACTATGTAAAATTAGTTGACATACATCTTGATGATGGACTCAACTGGGGCCCACGTATCGCTATATTGGCTAAGACACTGTCTAGTATCACCTTTCTGATTCGACGTTTGAAAAATTTCGTCAATATCAAAGTTCTCAAATCTTATTATTTTGGCTTATTCCATAGTCATTTGTCTTACGGTATTCTTCTTTGGAGTGATTCGTGCCACTCTCAAAGCTTTTATTCTCCAAAAGAGAGTTATCAGAGTAATGGCGGGTGTTCATCATCAGTTCATCAGTTTCCAAATAATGCATTTACCTACTTTATTTATTCACTCATGTTTACTTGAAATTCATGAAACTGAGCATAAATACTCAGCCCAATCCGAAGTCCACTATTACAACACTCGCCATTCTGATCTAATCTGAACTCCTACATTTAGACTACAATTGTTGAAAAAATAATTCTCTGAACCAAAACTCATATAATAGACTACCTTCTAGGATTAGGAGTCTTTTTACAAAGGAATTGTTTCTATAATGTCAATGACTATCTTGTTTTAAACAAGAGTGAATTTGACTGTATGTAATGGACACTCTACACCGGAGTTATTGTCAATTTTAATTATATTATCATGATATGTTTATTTAAACTGTGTCTTTACATTTATATCTTTTCCATGTTTTGTTTATGACGTTCTACTAATAATATTGTTTATTGTTGTGAAATAAATACTTCTACTTCATTTATAATGAATCATACAATCATACATACATTTTCCACTAGGCTTTAGGTTGCCTTGCCAAACCACTATTATCAATTCCAAGAAATAAAAAAAATTTTCCTCAATATTCCATAAAATCTCAGATAAATCGTTCACCAGGTCTCTTCTCTCGAAACCATTATTGATTCACGAAAACTTACTTGAGAATCATTCGGTAAACTTTCACCCCTCCGGTTGGCATAATCCCTCGGTTTAGTGGATCCACTCGAATTTAGCATATTGTCGAAATGTAATCGTGGATAAGTATAAGTTGTTTGTTTGTGAGATTAACCCGACCACGATGATACTCCTCGGTAGTTATCGGTACATAACAGGGACGTATTTAGTGGATTTAATTCTCCGTTGATTCCAAGAGGGGTAATATGCGACATCCCATGAACAATATTCAGAACTTGATAATACCACATATTCATTTAATCCATCTCCACTCGACAGAAGACTCATGATAAAAGGTATTAGTTCCTATATATGGAAATTAGGAAATCCTTCCAGACATTTTCCCATGACGTTGAGACCCACGTTACCGTGATCCCATTCTGAGTACGTGGAAAAACGGAGTCAGTGAATAATATATATTTCATTCGGATAAATCTAACGAGAGACAAAAAAGAGTATGAATTGAAAGAAATGTAGCTGATAAGTAATTTTGTTGACAAGTGAATTGGATATACATCACAAGAATCCATCACTTTCCATCGCTTACTTCATTTGTCCACCGATAGACTATTTGATCAATCAAACATGAATGATCATACAGGGTACCACCAAGCAAGCACCATATCTTTTCTTACATCCAAGCTATGGACTTTAACGATAGGTAGGTAAATAAGATACACATCGTGACGTATTTTTTTTATGGCAAAGCCCATTTTTGTTTCATTTTGGGATTCGCTAGTAAATTGTCGATAAAACGCACCCAGGTTCTTAGACATAACTGTAGTTTTTGACTTTTGCCAATTTATGTGTCAAAATAGCATCATGCATAGACCCACACAAAAATTCATAACTTCATAACTATTCAAGATAACTCAATCAATTTTTTTCCAGTCGATTCCTTAGGCTATAGCGTGTTTCGAAAATTAAGTTGGCAATACATTCAAACAGGTTGATCCCTCCCCACTTTGCATATTTACAGTTGTCAGATGTCGAATGTATGTCATTTCCTTTTCTGTGTGATCCATGCTCTTTGGCATAACTTGACCATTTGCAGAATTAATTTTGACATCTCCATGATGAGAATTTTTCTAGCTTTTAGTTTTTAAATGAAAGTGGTTGTAATTTCACTTATTTTCGAAGCAATGCATTGTTTAATGATCTGCTCGATTGTTTTCGTTCATGAGTATGTACTATTTAACTTTGTAATGTCATCCTTACGTTAGTAAGTATTTCTAACGTTTTATGGAGTACCATACTACTCAAAATTGTTCTTCTTTACATTTTTAGATGTTTTGAAAAAGGAAATAAACGTTTCCGGAAGCTCTACCATATAACAAAGTGTATTCTTCAACCCAGCCCAGTTATTTTGCCTGCATCCACAAGATAGTTCCGTAGATTTTGTATATATAAATATATATATATATATATATATATATATATATATATATATATATATATATATATATATACAGTGAGACCCATTTAAAATGGAACCACCCCTGTAGAATACGCATTTTTCGGTCAATCACAAAAATATTTTTTTTTAATATGGAGCATCAAAAACTGTATCTTGACACAAATTTTCATTACTTTAGTTTCATTTCCAAGGCACTCTATGGTTTTTTTCTTTGTCGAAAATGGCAAAAGTTTATTAGGCATTTGAGTACACCACTGGACTCGTAGTCGTTATAAATGGAAACCATCAAAATTTCATGAAAAAATATTGGTTAACAACGAAGTTACAACAACTTTAATTTTGGAAACAAAGTATTTGATTATAATTTTTATTTAGATTGCAGACATATTTGGAATCTGGCAACACTGCCGATACAAAGAAGAACACAAGTGAATTTGTACAGCGAAAATCCGAAGTCAATAGCTCATTCCGTTCAACAGTTTTAACTACTGAAAGTATGGTAATGTGAGCGATTTGTGGTGTACTAAATCACAGCCTACTAGGACAAAAAAATGTTCCTTTTTTATTCTGCAAAACTCAACTAAAAGAAGCTCCTAGAGAAGGTATCGATAATTTGAGGAAAGCTGAACTAATACATTGGGCATAGGTATTGTACTAAAACCTATGCCCAATGTATTAGTTCAGCTTTCCTCAAATTATCGATACCTCCTCTAGAAGCTTCTTTTAGTTGAGTTTTGCAGAATAAAAAAGGAACATTTTTTTGTCCTGCTTTCTGTTTTATTATTGAATAAATAATTTTGATACTTTAAAACTTGATTCGGTTCATTTCGTTTTTATCGGCTATTAAAAACTGCATAACGTGAAAATGAATATTTAGTTTTACGTTATTTTTGAATAAACTTATAACCTAAACTTAAATAAATGATTTTGAGAGAATATAATTCACAAATCCAGTGGCGTAGTCAGATTTTTATTACAAAATCGCTTCCACAAGAAATCGCTCACATTACCATACTTTCAGGAGTTATAACTATAGAATGGAATGAGCTATTGACTTCGGATTTTTGCTGTACAAATTCACTGGTGTTCTACTTCCAGTGTTGCCAGTTTCAAAATATAATCTAAATAAAAATTAATATCAAATTCTTTGTTTCCAAAATTAAAGTTGTTGTAACTTCGTTGTTAACAAAAATTTTTCCATGAAATTTCCATGGTTTTCATCCATAATGGATACCAATCCAGTGGTGTAGTCAAATTTCAAAACAAAAATTTCCTAATAAACTTTTGCAGTTATGAAAATTTGTGTCAAGATACAGTTTTTGATGCTTAATTTTCGAAGGAATTTTTTTTGAGAATGACTGAAAAATGCGTATTCTACAGGGGTGGTTTCATTTTAAATGGGTTACACTATATATATATATATATATAGATATATATATATATATATATAGGGTGTCCCACACTCGATGGCCTATTAGACGTTTCTGGAGAACGGGACACAGGATAATTTTGAAAATTTAGTCTCTATCGATCAAGATATTCTCAGTGATGCGGCGTTGCCGCTTATATTGAAAAGTAGCAACAACTTTGATTTTTTAAGTGAGATATCCTGTATATTATTACAATTTTTGCTTTGCTCTACGATCATTTTTGTATAATACTTCCCTATACCTATATCAAGCGGTTTTCTAGAAATTCATTGATTTCCTTATTTTTTGTGCAAAACATAGGCTTCCGATAGATACAAAAATGGTGAAGAGTACATTTTTTAAACGGAACGCCCTGTAGATCATTGAATATCCTGAAAGACAATTATAGTTTCCTCCAAATTATGTATCATGTTCCTAAACCTAAATAGTCTGATTTCCGAAATGAAAGCAAATTTTTATAAAAATTTAAAATATCTGCATTAAATATGTATTATTATCTATTTCGACAGAAACACCATGAAAATCTCTGCTTGTCAAACTAAAAGATTTTCTTGCTCTTTCCTGGTCACGGCCCACTACTAGCATTCTCCAGTATAACAAATCGAAATAGGTAATATTACCCAATTGAAATGATCTGATTAAGAAATCAAATCAATCTGAAATGATTCACTTGAAAATGTTCATACTTTTGGAGATGCAGCTGAAACTTGTTTTTTACTCTCCGATGATGCAATTCACTTTTAGCAAAGATATTTAAAAAAAAAACTCAGGAAAATTTGAAAATAGGTTCGAGTCAAAAATGTGCATTAGTAATTATTTTTCAGATCATCCTGTATATATCGAACAGCAAATCAAAACGGACCCAAAAAAATTCTGGCAATTTGTAAAAAAAAAGAAACACTCGTCATCTCTACCACTAACAATGGTCTATGATGGCATTGAACATAATGACCCCGTAAGCATTGCAAATGCCTTTGCGGAGTATTTTAGCAATTCTTACGCTACACCTAGTCAAACCATACAAAATAATACTACCGTAAACTTGGCGAATGATGCTTTGATCATAACTGAATTTTCGGAAAGTGAAGTTTGTGAAGCTCTCAAAAAAATCAAGCCAAAATTTACAATGGGACCTGATAAAATACCAGCTTTCCTGATTCATGACTGTGCCTCCGTATTCGCTGCACCTCTGGCAATACTTTTCAACCTCTCAATAAAATACCAACAGTTCCCTGATGTGTTGAGACAATCTAAATTAATACCAGTTTTCAAAAAAGGTGACAAACATGACATAGAAAACTATCGGCCTATTACAATAGTCAATAATTTCTCAAAATCTTTTGAAATCCTTCTTAATAAACCACTTTACAACCATGTCAAAAATCAAATAACTGAGTTACAACATGGCTTCTTCAAAGGTAGGTCAACTACCACAAATCTCTTCTGTATTACCCAGTACATATCCAACACATTCGAAAATAATGCCCAGGTAGATGTCATATATACGGACTTTTCCAAGGCATTCGATAAGCTTGATCATGATATTTTACTCAGTAAACTGAATGCATTTGGCTTCTCAGGGAACTTGAACACCTTTTTCACCTCTTATCTACAAAACCGCTCCCTCTACGTTGAGTGCCATGGCCAGAATTCCATTGTATTTACACCAACATCAGGCGTTCCACAAGGTTCTGTTTTGGGTCCACTTTTCTTCAATCTGTTCATAAATGACATTATTGAGGATGTCGGAGTCAATTGTCTATTATATGCGGATGATTTGAAATTATATATAAAAATAAACTGCCAGAATGACTGTACCATTTTACAAAACGCCCTAGATAGAGTAAATACTTGGTGCAAAAATAATCGTCTTCTATTAAATGCTAATAAGTGCTCAACTGTAACATTCACTCGGAAACAGAACAACATCACCTATAACTACTCAATTGGCAATGATGTGCTCCCTAGATCCAATTCTGTTCGTGACCTTGGTGTCACCTTCGACCAAAAATTATATTTTTCAATACACATAAATAAAATTACCAATGAATGTTCTAGGGCTTTAGGTTTCATTGTCAGAAATACTCGTGATTTCTCGAATAAGAACACACTGCTACTGTTATATAATTCCTATGTCCGTTCTAAAACAGAGTATGCATCTATCATTTGGTGTCCATATTATAATGTCCATTCAAATAATCTTGAACGAATCCATAGACGCTTTATGAAATATCTCTCTTTCAAAGAAGATGGTGCGTACCCTGCTACAGGAATATGTAATACCGCTTTACTAAGAGACATAACTTCACCTCTCTTGCAAGTAGAAGGAATACATCTGCTCTGATTTTCCTTTATAAGGTGATCCATGGCCAAATCAACTGTAGTGCTATTTTGAGTATGCTGAATTTTCATGTTCCAAGAGTAAATTCAAGACATAACACTCTATTTTACCTCGAATTCTCTAGAACAAATGTACAGAAAAACTCACCCTTATTCAGAATTTGCAACAACTTCAATGCTGTCAATGACAGTTGTGACATTTTCTCTTGCAGCATTGCTTCATTGAAAAAAATCAGTTTTTGATATTAATTTTCTTTTTTCTCTAGTTTTTGTATCATGTCTCATTTCTACACTATTGTTGTATCTTTACTGATTCTCAAATTATTTATGTTTTTTGTTTTTGTACTTGTGATTTTCCCACCCTGTAAATGGATTTCTGTTGGGTGGTGTACAATAAAAAAAAAAAAAAAATTCAGTTTCTACTTCCTGATCTAACTATCATCTATTTCCAAAATTTCCTCAATATTTTTTAATTAATCTATTCCAAAACAATTCATGGAGTTAAAAAAATTTAGCTGTATCTTCAAAGTGATTTTTCTGTAAATGCAAACGTTTTATCATCATGACATATTTCATGACATTCAATACAAAATATGGTAAAATAATCCGATTTTAATAGAAACTAGCTTTTATTTCGGAAATCAGACTATTTAGGTATAGGAACATGATACATCATTTGGAAGGAACTCCAATTGTTCTTCAGGATCTTCGATAATATACAGGGTTTTATATTCAAAAAAATGTACTTTTCACCATTTTTGTATCTATCGGAAAAATCACAAATTTTGAACGACCTTGTATAATGGAGAACGAGTTCACTCAAACATAACTGATGCACAGAACATTGGTAAACTACACCCAGGATTTCAGCTTTGTACGAGTTCAAATACCGCAGTAATAAACATTCAATTGAAGCTATGTTTTGCACAAGAAATAAGGAAATCAATGGATTTCTCGAAAACCGTTGAGATAGGTATAGGGAAATATCACACGAAAATGATCGTAAAGTAATAGCAAAGCAAAAAATGCAATACTATACGGTATGTCTCATTTAAAATATGAAAGTTGTTGGTACTTTTCAATATAAGCGGCAACGCCGCAGCGCTGGAAATATTTTAGATCGATAGAGCAGAACTAATTATCCTAAAAACCAAATTTTCAAAATTATTCTGTGTCCCGTTCTCCAGAAACGTCTAATAGGCCATCGAGTGTGGGTCACCCTGTATATATATATATATATATATATATATTAAAAATGGAACCGCCCCTGTAGAATACGCATTTTCCAGTCATTCTCAAAAAAAAATATATTAAGCATCAAAAACTGTATCATGACACAAATTTTCATTAATTAAGTTTTATTTCCAAGGCACTCTATGGTTTTCTTTTCTTCGTCAAAAACGGCAAAAGTTTATTAGGCACTTTTTGTTTTCAAATTGGACTACACCACTGGATTCGTAGTTGTTATGAATGAAAACCAAGAGAATTTCATGAAAAAAAAAAATGGTTAACAACGAAGTTACAACAACTTTAATTTTGGAAACAAAGTATTTGATTGTAATATTTATTTAGATTATAGACATATTTAAAATCCGGCAACACTGCCGATACAAAGTAGAACACCAGTGAGTTTGTACAGCGAAAGTCCGAAGTCAATAGCTCATTCCGTTCTACAGTTATAACTCCTGAAAGTATGGTAATGTGAGCGATTTGTGGTGGAAGCGATTTTGTAATAAAAATCTGACTACGCCACTGGATTTGTAAATTATATTTCCTTAAAATCATTTATTTATGTTCAAGTTATAAGTGTATTCGAAAATAACAGAAAATTAAAAATTCATTTTTAAGTTATGCAGTCTTTCATAGCCGATAAAAACAAAATGAACCGAATCAAGTTTTAAAGTATCAAAATTATTTAATCAATAATAAAACAGAAAGCAGGACAGAAAATGTCCCTTTTAAATTCTGAAAAACTCAACTAAAACAAGCTCTTAGGGAAGGTATTAATAATTTGAGGAAAGCTGAACTAATACATTGGGCATAGGTATTGTACTAAATCAATAGTAGGCTGTGATTTAGTACACCACAAATCGCTCACATTACCATACTTTCAGGAGTTATAACTGTAGAACGGAATGAGCTATTGATTTCGGATTTATGCTGTACAAATTCACTGGTGTTCTGCTTTGCATCGGCAGTGTTGCCAGATTTTGAATATGTCTATAATCTAAATAAAAATTAAAATCAAATCTCTGTTTCTAAAATTAAAGTTGTTGTAACTTCATTGTTAACCAACATTTTGTTATGAAATTTTGATGGTTTTCATTTGTAACGACTACTAAGTAGTCAAATTTGAAAACAAAAATTGCCTAATAAACCTTTGCCGTTTTTGACAAAGAAAAAAAACCATAGAGTGCCTTGGAATTGAAACTAAAGTTATGAAAATTTATGTCAAGATACAGTTTTTGATGCTTAATATTAAAAAAATTTTTTTGAGATTGACTGAAAAATGCCTATTCTACAGGGGTGGTTCCATTTTGAATGGGTCATACTGTATATATATATATATATATATATATATATATATATATATATATATATATATATATATATTGGAAATGTGCTGATCAAGCCCTTTCTCTTGATATCCAACAAGGCATCATGAAAAAGTTTTTTTTTAGTTCATGATTTTATGTCCTCTAGAGGGCGCCATATTCAATTTGATAAGACGTCATATAACCTATAACTAGCGGACGATTTAGATGCTTCCAACGATACCTCATTTGTCAAATATGGATAAGTAGTTTAGAAGTTATGAGAGAACAGATGAACATACATACATACATACTCACATACCTCCCGGTCAAAATCATAACCCTCCTCTTTGCTTCGACGTAGTCGGGTAGAAAATAACATACTTTGGCCTATTCGAGAAGGTATAGAGCATATCTACGGGATGTTCGATACATTTTCAAAAATACCAAGATAATCATGTAGTCTCAGGTGCATCGTTCTTTGTTAAATCTTGAAAAAATTTAACAAAAGAAGAGAGAAATGGGACTGTTATTGATAAAATCGTTTGTTTTGCTCTTTTGTATACATGTGAAAGCCTCACAATATTATTTGGAACTATGCCTTTTCATTATTCAAGTTAATATTATATTGTTTTTTTTTGGCTTGCTCTTTTCTTGTGTATTTCTTTATTTGATGGTTGTTGCCATAGTTTTAATAACTTGCATTTTATCTTTCGAGTTATAAGAGAAGTAGAAAAGTATTTTGCCAGAAATAATTCATTTTGGAGATTTTGTACGCTCTTTACCTCTCTGCTGCTGATATATTAATTATTCCCAGAATAATTACTTCCGTTATACCAGAAGGACTGAATCAATTGTTGATTTTTTCAGAAATAATGACTATTTCTATGTATTCACAGTAATAATAAAGCCATAACTCTTGACTTAGTATGAGCTGGTAACTTTCGAAGAATAGCCGTACTGCTAATACATTTCTGACTGATAAAGTTCACAAACCTTTCACTTGTGGGTTTCTAAACAATAAATTATCTAGTCGAAACCAATTATTTCGGAAATATTCTCAATCACCACATCTTCCCAATCGAAAACCCTTTTTATATTTCCACTAAATATCCGAAGTCCTTCTCTGGAATACTCATCCTATTCTTGTACAAATCGATATACTCATTCCTAATCAAGCAAAGAAATTGATCAAGCGTGTGATTTTTTGAGAGCTCCTTCATGTTCCGCAGACCCCTAATCCGCTTTACTCAGTATACATATTCTCTACGAAAGGATTTTTCGCCGAGGGTTAACCTTAATCCTTGTTGGGGTTACGAGTTCCAGTTTCTAGAATTTATCTTCCTTGTGAGCTTTGATGAGATCCTGAAAAATAATGAGTAATCCCACATATCGAGACCTCGTCTCGTTTTGAGAGAATTGTTCATAAAAATGTCGGCTTTTAAAGAACTCAGGGTATTACCCATTATTACTCCTCCATCAGAAGAATAGAAATGATTGTTAAATTGAAAATAATTTACAAAAATTATAGACAACTTGGAGAAATAAATCACAATAATTCTTTAATTATTTTTTTTTGTACTGATACAGGAATGTGGACGACATTTCAGTGTGCTTTTTGGGAACTGGAAGGCAATTAGAAATGCACTTCAACTTTATCAATGCAATTCACCTTCAATTGAATTTACGAAAGAAAAGAGAACAGGTAATTCTATAAACTTTTTGGACCTGACTTGAACAAAAATCAGTTATAAACGTAACGTTTCAATTTTCCATAAACCTCCATATACAGACATGACAGTACCTCAACACATCCATACCAATATAAATTTTAGCTGCATATCGATCTATCAAAAGTATTCTATACTCTTTAGGATTTCGTGATCTTAAAAAAATATCTGTTAAAATTGAAGAGCACAGGTCTGATTTCTATTCTATGGACCTGGGAGTTCCTCAGGGTTCCATCTTGGGTCCACTGATTTTTTTATTATTTATAAACGATCTACCACTTCATATGAGCACACAATGTATAGTTCTCTGTGCTGATGATTCAACTTTGGCTGCTGATGCTGACAGTCCCGAGGAACTCCAAGGTGAATTGAATATATTGTCAAAGGAATTCACAACCGTCGAAGGAATTCACAACCTGGGCGAAAAAAATTCTTTAAATGTGAACTCAGACAAAACGGTGTGTATGCAATTCTATCGCAAATCAAAAATTGTAACAAATTTTCAAGTATGAGTGATGGATGATGTGATTAATCTCTCTGAAAAAACTAAATTTCTCGGAACTTTCGTAGATAGTGATATGAGATGGGAAGCAAATATAAATGCTGTTTGTCAAAAGTTAAATAGTGGTTATTATACCATTCTACAACTGAAAAATATTTTTGATATAACTCAACTGATCAATATTCATTATGTCATAATCTACTAGAATATTTATTCTTCAGAAAATATTCAGCAAACTCATTTTTAATCTAAAGATTAGAGATTCCTGTAGGGAATATTTCAAATGATTCAATACCTTAACATCTCCATGTATATATATTTTTTTGAATGTATAATGTTATTTCTGAAACACAAACATATGTACGACAGTGTTTCCCAACATCATAACTATTCCACTAGAAACGGAGATCTCATCAGGATCCAGACTCACAGCACATCATTTTTTAAGAACAGTCCGTCATATACAGGAATTACATTTTTCAACCATCTCCCAACTGATCTAAGGAAAATTAAAAACAAAAATATGTTCAGATCAAAATAGAACAAATATCTGCAAGAAAACTGTTTCTACAGCATTTCTGAATTTTTAAACTCGAGATAAAATATAAGTTCTGTCTCTGTATATATGACATTTATATTTTACATTTGATTTGTTTTAAATTCAAGATAAAATGTCAGTTCTATCTGTGTATATGTGACATTTATATTTTGTATTTTGGTATTTTGACTATTTGTCTACCTTTTTGTGTACTTGACGTATCCTATATCATGAATTTGATCCTAAAGGATACAATAAATTATTATTATTATAATTAGGAATGGACACCATAGCAATCCCCATAAACTAATTAATTTATCAATTCATAAATTCATTCATCAGATTTGTTATAATCCTTTGGCAATTTGGCAACCGGCAAATCACAATTTATATGTTTTTATGTTTCTATTTTCATTTCCTGTCAAATAATTTTTTATTTTTTAAATCTTTATTTTCACTACTATGTTACATTGATATATTTCTTTAAGATTATTTAGTTATTAGGTATCCATGTAATGAGACCCAATAAGTCTTTTCGGATGAAATGAATAAATAATAGGATGATACATACACCGATCAATATTCCTCTTCCAGAAGAAAATTTTAATAAAGAATTGAATATAATTAAACAAATAACTATTAATAACGGTTAGGTATAGTTCAAACCTGATGGATAATATTCTTTCGGGAAAACTTTATGAAAAAGGTTCACGAGAAGTGTTTCCTACTCAAAACGGGGAATATAATGATAAAATTAAAACATATATAGGCCATCCTACCGAAAAAAAAAACACTTTCTTACGTAAAAACAACATTAATATTGCAAACATAACAGTTAATAATATGAGTAAATTAAAAACAATTGAGATAAAACTGAGAAATCTAATGAATCTGAAGTATATAAATCAACTTGTTGCTCTTGTGCAAGTTTTCACATAAGCCAAACAGGCAGAACACTTGAAATACGATTATCGAAACATAGGAACTCTTTTGTCATTGGAAAAAAAAGAACTCTTGCCCACTCACCTCATGACTGAAACACATTGTTTTGTCAACGATTTCGAAATATTACATACGGAAAAAAAAGATTTTAAACTTGACCATCTCCACCTGAAAAGCTCAAGCATATACCGAGTGTCAACGAATCTATTAGACAAGTCATAACTTCTAGAATACTGGGTGTATCGGAACGAGATTTGGTGTAGGTGAATGGTATGTAGGGAAGAGAGTTTTCGCATATTTTTCAATATCCGGTTACATCCGGTTTCGCCGAAAATGGCTCCGGTTTGGAATTTTTAAATGGAATACCCTGTATATTGTAAGATTTCTGAATTCCTGAGACAATCCTGAATCAGAATGTGACATTTTGAAAAGTTTTTACGCCGACTTAATTTTTTTAGAGTCACTTTCAATAATGCATCTAGGTGGCCATGATCGAACGTAAACTAATCCTCAGGTGAAAATTACAATCGCAAAGTTTCAGTGACTAGTATTATAGATAGGAGTTGGCAAAAATTACATATCCGTGATTAACTATTATTTTTCAATTAGCGACCATTTTTTGACAAGCACTTTCTGAAAAAAAATTTTTTTCTAAGAATCTACCGATACTAATTTATTTGCGATTGGATAAAAAATAAGAACATAAATTAAATATTACTAAGGAAAATACTGGATAATAATTTATTTACTTTTGTTAAGTGTGCCATGGATAATAATTCACTGTAGAAAATTTTCAAAGTGCAATCCTCCTTGTTCAAGACTCATTTCAACTCGTTCAATTGTTTCTCTCAACACGTTTCGTAACATTTGAGACGTTATACTGCTAAATGCTCGTAGAAATATTTCTTCTGAGATTTCATGAGTGGCTGGGGCGTTGCATAGTAAACCTTTTCTTTCACATATCCCCAAATGAAGAAATCGAGCACAGTGAGATATTGTAAGCGTGCTGGCCACCGTACTGGACCATTGGTTGCAATAACTTGATTATTAAAATGCTCTATCAAGAAATTAAGAACTTCTCTGGTATTATGAGGGGGTAATCCATCTTGTTGGAAGTAAATTCGTCGTAAAACTGCTGAAGGTAGATAATTATGATGATCCTCGATTTGATTTTGTAGTACCTAACCCCTGTTAACTGACCTTGAAACAATATAGGCCCAATTATTCTATTCCCAACGATACCAGCCCAGACATTGACGCCAAACCTTTCTTGAAAATCGCTCTCTCTCTCATTGCATGTTGATTTTGTTGGGCCCAGTAGCGAGTATTTTGCTTATTCAAACCATACAAAGAAATGAAAGATGGAGGTATACTCACGGACAAGTTCTCCACTGAACTTAAGTGAGTTAATATTTCCATGCATCTCACGGTTTTTCACATGGTTTATCCATTGGAAACCGTTCCTTTTTTTTAACTTTTATTTTCCTGGAAAATGTATATCCCTTCGTGTATATTCCATTTACAAAAGTTGATATAGTATGCCCTTAATTATATTCAATAGCTTGCCTACAGATATTAAAAATTTCAAAAATATATCACTATTGAAGAAAGATTTGATATTATTTTTATTGCAAATTGTTTTTATTCACTGTCGGAGTTTTAAATGTAACTTTAACTAACTATAAGTCTACTGAATATTTAGTTTGTTAGTTTTTCTAATTTAATGTGTTTTCCTGTATTTTACTTTTAGGTTCAGTCATTGACAATGTCTCTACAATGTAACTTTCAACCGGAAATGAAGATTATTATTATTGAACATACCATTATTTATAAATCGTCGTCGGAAAATAGAATGAAGTTGATAAAATTTGGATTAACTCTATGATTTTGAAGCAGCCAATCACAAAACAGTACCTGTCTATTGCCATCGTCAGCATACAAATGTTGATGTAACTGATATTGAAATACTCGATATCCGTGCTTTTTCAGTATTTTTTTGCTGATTCGTGACTTATCCGCATTTCTCGACTAATTTATCTTTAAGAAACCGTTAGATTCGTCAGAAAAATCTTTTTTCGAAAGTGCTTGTTAGAAGATGGTCGTCATTTGAAAAACAATAGTTGGACACGAAAATATAATTTTGCCAACTTGTCTTATTCCTATATATCATACTTGTCACTAAAACTTTGCGATTGTAATTTTCTGACATCTCCTGAGGTCCTCAGATCAGTTTGCGTCCGATCATGACCACCTAGATGCAATATTGAAAGTGACTCTAAAAAAATTAAGTAGGCGTAAAAACTTTTCAAAATGTCACATTCTGATTTATAATTGTTTCAGAAATCCAAAAATATTACATGTGTTCCATTTAAAAGTCATTTCCCGGAAGTGACAGAAAGATGCAAAATATGCGGAAACTTTTTTCTTCGCACAACATTTACCTATACCAAATCTCATTTTGATACACCAAATATTCTAAGAGTCTAATAAATCCGTTGACACATGGGATATCGAACTTGGGAACTTTCAATTAGAAGACCCCGTATACTTTTACTTCATTGGATTCTAGGAAAGATTCTGAGTACGATCATACAGTTTTGAGACAAGGGATTGGTACATTTGATTATTCAGAAGCATTTTTATTTTTGCATCTAGAGTGCATTGTACACTTCAACCAATCTGATGGACATGAATGATGAGTAAAAATAATTATATCACAGTTTTTTCCGCCTATGGTCGTTTGATGTCTCCAAAACCACTAGTTGTGAAAAAATACAATTTTTTCAAATTATATCTTTTGAACAAACATTCCCTGGACTCTAATTTTCACAATGGATCCATTAATGGTTTCGAATCGAAATACATGAATTATTTATCGAAAAAACTATTTAACAAAAAATTAAACCGACGAAATACGGAACTGAAAAGTAAAAAATAAAATAAACCTTCTTAGTCTCAATAACTAAGCTCCTAAACTAATGTTAGTAACTAATTTTGAGTCGGCGCCAAACAAACAAGCAAATGAATTAGATAAGGCGTAAAATGATGGCATCGAGTTGCGCGGTGACATTCTGATAATTTTTTTGAAGTAATTTAATGATCTTCGTTGATTGTTCGTTTGGCGTCGACCCAAAATTAGTTACTGACATCAGTTTAGAAGCCTAGTTATTGAGACTAAGAAGGTTTATTTTATTTTTTACTTTTTAGTTCCGTATTTTGTCGGTTTAATTTTTTGTTAAAAAGTTTTTATTTTACAATTATTTGTGGCTGAAATCTACCAATCACTACCTACTTGTTTCTTGATTACTTCCAAAATACTTACTAACCCACCTTACTTCAACTATTACCAGTTAAATAAGATGATTATCTACTTTTACTATTTGTTGTAATATAAACTATTTTTGTGGTTCTGGTTAGTTTATTTCATAACTTTGTATATCATTCCATCCTCCCATAGAATATAATGATTGTGACGGATGTAGGAGAACAAAAATAATGACAATAGCGATCTGTCATTGTCAACCACATATGTGCGCCAATCCCAAGCAGCATTATAGTGACGGGAACTGATACTGCAACTTCGAGTTGGTGGTTATCACGTAATCACCACTAAATCTACCACTATACAGTGAGAATAACTGAGTTTTTATATGTGTAAGGTTGTAGTCACGTAATTCCCATCTATGGTAGCCACTCCACAGTTCTATAACTTATTAGTGTCATTTGAGGTGTCTGAAACATTATGGCCAATGATCAAATCACTTTAAAGGTTTTCAAACTTAAAAGTGGAAAATAACCGTTGCGGTAACCATCCTGTTCCACTCAAATATCACTTAGAAGTCACAGTCACTTTCAGGAGAGTATGATAGTTTCGGTGACGTTTTGGAAACTTCCATAAAAACTTCAATGTGGCAGGCACTTGATTGTGATATATGATGATGGTTGCCACGTTCTTGCTATCTCCATAAGTGATAACCACAGTTCGCATTCAATAAAAGTCACTACAAATTCCAATAACCTTCAAAATTCACCATTCCGCGCGAAGACGAAAGCTAACCTAAGTTTTCGCAAATCATTTCATTGTGGCTCACAAAAGTTTGTTCAACCAGTTACATGAAACATAATTTTATTTAATATGAAATGGGTTATGCGTTTTCAATAGACAATTTTCCTTGATTTTGTATAAAACGGTTAATTTAAATAGATCGGATCCCTGACTTGTGCTCCTGCTTGATATTTTTACTTTAATTGTTACTTCTGTTTGCATAAATGCCATCATTTCCAATACTTGTTGATTGATAATTGTTACTTGATACTTGATAATTGTTGATTGGAGCCGCATAAATCCACTATACTTGCTATATGTCCTTTTTTAAAAATTAATGAACATGTACCCGCATTATCGAGGTTATAACTTTGAAGTGGCAGGTTATAATGACCCGACGTGTTCGCCCCTTTCAAGGGTATGAGACCTATTGTAATTATTAGGTTATAAGTTTGAAGTGGTGAGTCATGGGCCTGCGACGTGGGTGCCACTTTCCAGTGGTGAAAAAGTTAATAATTCAGTTCCACTGGGCACTTCATGATGGGAGGAGCTTTAGAGTGGTATATTTACACTTTCTGCCACTTCAAAGTTATATTCTCCAAAAGCCGCCATATTTACAGGAATATGCTGGGTCGCCATTATTAGAGAAATGATCGAAACATTCGATAAAGATTTATTTGTCATCAGCACTGCATCAAATGTAGTAATTTCTTTCGTTTCAACTAACCAAGATTGTTGAAACAATGTTTGAGGAATTCAAGTGCATAATTTCAGAGACGAGTTATTTCCAAAATTATATTTTCCTCAAAAAGTGTATTCAAATGGCGCGTGCTCACAATCGAGCTACAGCACCCACATTTCACATAAAACTTTCAATCGTTTTAATTTTATCCCGATTAGCAGTATCCAAATTCAACACGTGTTTGTATGTTTATACGTTATGTATTTTTATAGTTGATCGAGTGTTAGAAATGAATTAGGCAAAATGGAAGAATGAGGAACATTCATCACAAAAAGATGTTGCTGAACAGAGATAGAGCTACATATTATTTACACAAACACAGTCAGTTGTTTAACGTATCCACTGTCGGCACCGAAAATTATACAGGGTGGGAAAATATGAAATATTGAAAAATATTTCAATTCTTGAATCCAATTTGAATCGGAACCCTGGAAACTATGGCTTGACTAAAGCATACGTTGATAACCGTAATTGAAAGTTGAACCTCGGACATTAGAAGTATAAATCCGAGAGTGATTACAAAATTTCCATATTTTATCGATTTATATAAAATTCCCTGCCCTATCCTAGATTATTCTTCAGAACAGTATTCAAATGATTGTGATACATATTTATTTCAAGGCAACTTTGTTCTTTCTGTTCATATCAAATAGTTTTCTCATATATCCGAAAATATTCTTCCAGTGGTTCGCCACTGATGCCAGAAACACGACTCCATAGATACCGTCTCCATCGATTCCAACGAGTTATTTATTTTCGATCGAGGTGGCGGAGTGTTACGTCCCGTTTAGCAGCTAAATGTGCCGTTTTGGTATTTAGATTTATTCAATTGAATAAATCAGTCGAGTTCATGTGTAAACGCTAAGAGCCGAAACTTTTCCGCAGTTCTTATTTGAATACAATCAGCCATCGATTTACCACTTAAACTTCAAACGAGGCCAAATTGAGTCAGGGGAATTCAGATGTTTCGAAAAATACGAAGTTTCTACGGGTTTGTAAACGAAGTTATAGGTATAGAGAGATGAGGTGTTGTTCATAATAAAAAATTAAATATAATTTTTGTAGGTTTTATATCACAGAATAAGGATATTGGGGTCCACGGCCATCATATGGATTTCATTATATCTGGAAAAAGTGAAAATCAATGAGAGAAGCAAAAGCTCACAAGGTTTTCCATCACAACATGATTCATAAAAGGGTTTAACTGGGCAACAGATCTTTCAGATATGTTGGACGACATCTTAGAGGCGACTTATGCAAATCAAATAAGTATATTGATTCTACTTGACTATTCAAAGGCATTCGATTTGATTGATCATGATATACTTTTATCAATGTTACACTACTTCGGAGTCAGTCAGTAAACACGCTCTCTAATGGCTTCATATTTGCATGAGAGTACACAAATTGTAAAAATCAATGATGATAAATCCACATCTATGAAACTGGGGAGTATCCTGGTCCTCTCTTATTCACGTATTGTATTCTTCGAATTCTATTACCATTTTGAAACAAGGTAATCATCACTTTTACGCTAATGATACCCTGATAGGCTGAGTATTATGACAGTTAACATGATAAAATTCAAATATAACTAACTAATGTCAGTAACTAATTTTGAGTCGGCGCCAAACAAACAATTATCGAAGATCATTATATTACTTTGAAAAAGTTATCAAAACGCCGCTGTGCATCTTGCTGCCATCATTCTACGCTTAACGCAATTCAATTGAGAGCACGAACACTTCTAATAGTCAAGAGAACACCAAAAAGGAAGAATAGCAGGTATTTCAAAAGCAGAACTAACAACATATCAGGTCCAGACACTTATATTGGTTATTTGATCATTTGTGTCCATTCATTTGAATATCAAATGGTCTTTTCTATGCTCACAGACTGTTCATAACTGTTCATTAACGTTTATTCACCAAGTATTTATCACACATAAACAAGTTTTACCATTTCACATTACTGTTCTGAGTTATATAAGTTAGATATCGCAGAGTAGGTCAATTTTAAAGGTTTATTTCAATAACAAACAACTATTTGGCGATTTTTCTGCATTCTTTGTTTATCTATTGAGCACCTAATCATAATCCCCCCACAAAATAGCACATTTGACATCAAGCAGAGCGCCAAGTTGGCATTACTGAGTCCTGCCATGAGAATAGAGATGACTCATACTCCATGGGCGTACCGACTGAGCTGGGATAAGGTAAAAGAGTGTTGAACCAGGTGTAAGATAACATAGCCGGAGTTTCATTACTGTTATGATAGGAATTCATTTTAAAAATTATTAAATAAAAAAAGGAAATAACTGAAACAAATTAACCATAACAAATATTTTATGATAACTAGTTGTTATTGAAAAAATAAAATAAGTAACGATAACAATCAATATAATAATAACGATTAGCCAATAACAAATACTAATATAAATATAATAAATAACAAATATGAATACATTAAAGAGCCTATCACAACAATAATATATATATATATATATATATATATATATATATATATATATATATATAACTATGAATTTGAAATAAACTTTGTAGAAAGGACATTCCTTGAGGTTGCAGTCAAATTTAATGGCCAATGAGAAAAGAAAAACTCTTTCTTATTTAGTCAAGCTTTCGAAAATGTTTATTTTCATTATCAAGACAGCTGTGAAAAAAGAAAACACTATTGTGAAATACGATTTTAAACAAATCTAAAGAACTTACTAAAGTGAGGTTAAGTGAAGACAGCGATCTAATCACCATTTTGTGATTAAGGTAGTTTTCAAAATCATATCACTATGAAACACTACTAGTAATAAATATAAAAATTAAACAATTGCAAACGCACATATTGTTTAAGAAACTTAATTCAAACAATTTAAAATTTGACAAGTACGAAAATTACCACATGGTTAAAGCATGACTGAAAATGGAAAATGGTGGATGACAAGTAATGCATGACATGAAGTGTCAAGTGTCATATGTCAAAGTTGAAATGTCATGGGAGAAACATGTGTTTTGTCCACAGAACAAAAGGAATAGTACCAATTTATATGACAAAAATTATTAAATGAAAGAAAAAATCAAGAAATACTAAGCAGTTTTTTTAACTTTCAAAACTTCAATTGGAATCAAGTTTCAACAAGTAATTGTAAATGACACTAAGGTTGGAAATATCAGATCGTTTGTTCATGCTATTTGGTTCATTTTTTATGAACACCATTTCAAGGAAATTCCTTTTGTGGAAGTTATTCTCTACTGCTAAAATGGAAGGGTTGTTGAAATTACTAAACTGATTAGAGTTTATATCATGTTCAGCTAATGCACAACTGTTTTTTTTAATTTCACAATCACTCTCATGAGATGCTATGCGACCTGTTAAATTCCTACCGGTCTGTCCGATATATATTTTATCACAGTTGAGGCAAGGAATACTATATATGACATTTGATTTCTCATAAATCGTTGAATGGGCTTTAGTTCTAGTGTAAAGGCTTGCAATAGTTTTAATATTTTTGTTAGCAATGCGTAGTTTATCTAATTTAAACACATTAGTCAGTTTGAAAGTTAGTTCTCTTACATATGGTAATGTTTTATAAATAAATGGTTCTACTGGTTGAGGTTGAGCACTTGAATTTCTTATTGGAGAATTTAATGGTACAAGGTCTAAATTTATATTTGCATTTCCAGATTCAATAATAGTAACAGTGGGTTGACGATCAGTACTGAATAGTAATTTATTAATAAATTTAATTGGATATGAGTTTTCTTTTAAGATTGTTTTTAATTCATTTTTCAAAAGGAATGTTTAAATGAATTAAAAACAATCTTAAGAGAAAACTCATATCCAATTAAATTTATCAATAAATTACTATTCAGTACTGATCGTCAACCCAGTGTTACTATTATTGAATCTGGAAATGCAAATATAAATTTAGACCTTGTAACATTAAATTCTCCAAAAAGAAATTCAAGTACTCAACCTCAACCAGTAGAACATTTATTTATAAAACATTACCATATGTAAGAGAACTAACTTCAAACTGACTAATGTGTTCAAACTAGATAAACTACGCATTGCTAACAAAATATTAAAACTATTCAAGCCTTTAACGAACTAAAGCCCTTTAACGATTTATGAGAAATCAAATGTCATATATAGTATTCCTTGCCTTAACGGATAAAATATATATGGGACAGACCGTAGGAATTTAACAGGTCGCATACATCTCATAAGAGTGATTGTAAAATTTAAAGAAACAGTTGTGCATTAGCTGAACATAATATAAACTCTAATCATTTTAGTAATTTCAACAACCCTTCCATTTAGCAGTAGAGAATAACTTCCACAAAGAAATTTCCTTGAAGGTGTTCTAAAAATGAACCAAATAGCATGAACAAACGATCTGATATTTCCAACTAGTCATTTACAACTTGTTGAAACTTGATTCCAATGAAGTTTTGAAGTTAAAAACTGCTTAGTATTCTTGATTTTTCTCTCATTTAATAATTTTTGTCATATAGATTGGTACTATTCCTTTGTTCTGTGGACAAAACATGTTTCTCCCATGACATTTCAACTGACATATGACACTGACACTTCATGTCATGCATTACTTGTCATCCACCATTTTCCTTTTCAGTCATGCTTTAACCATGTGGTAATTTTGCTATGTCAAATTTTAAATTGTTTAAATTAAGTTTCTTAAACAATATGTGCGTTTGCAATTATTTAATTTTATATATATTACTAGTAGTGTTCATAGTGATATGATTTTGAAAACTACCTTAATCACAAAATGGTGATTAGATCGATGTCTTCACTTAACCTCACCTTAGTAAGTTCTTTAGATTTGTTTAAAATCGTATTTCACAATAGTGTTTCTTTTTCACAGCTATCTTGATTAAAACTATTTCACATATTAAATTTTAAATTAAAAAAAATTTTCTTTTCTCATTGGCCATTAAATTTGACTGCAACCTCAAGGAATATCCTTTCTACAAAGTTTATTTCAAATTCATAGTTATTCTCAACTAGTCCAGTCACGAGACTACCCTTCTTCTTCTATATATATATATAATATATATACAGTGTCCGGCAGAAAGTACGCATCATATGGGATTTTTTTTTAATATAATGTTTTGACAAATGTCGATACATGGAAACGCTTCTGCATCAGAAGAAACCCCAAAAGATGTTGTACAGTGCCGTTCGTATTTTCTTGTTTGGCGGGAAATTTACAAAATTTAAAAATTATGTCTCAAAACACACTTATTTGGGAAAATATTGAAAAATGTTATTTGGAAAAGTTGTTAAGAACGACATTTTATAGCTATGTACAAGTTTGGAAAATAATCTGAGATGAAAACATAAAAATCAATTTTTGCCATAAAAAAATTTCAATTTGAAAAAATACATTTCTGACGAAGAAACTCATTAGTGAAGCCCAAGAGTAATATTTTGAATAATATTTTGTAAAGATTCACCAGCTACTTCTATTTTATTCGAAGATAATTTTAAATCTGTGGATTTGCCATGTGTTCAGCTGCTTCATAAGAGGTCACAGAAATATCTTCAGGACATTATAATCCTGATACTGTTTATTATTGACAAAGGACCATGTATCTACAAAATTTTATTATCAATTTTTTATTAGAACAAAAAATGTATTCAATTTTTTACATAATTACATTTTATAATGAAATTAGAAGCTGAAATAATTATAAACCTAACAATTTAATGCATACTCGAAAGTTTGTCACCAATTTTTTGTATGAATAAAAGTTTCAATTTGAAATTATGTAGATACAAGGACCTTTATTAATAATGAACAGTATCGGGATTATAATGTCCTGGAGATATTTCAGTGACCTCTTATGAAGCAGCTGAATACATGGCAAATCCATAGATTTCAATTTTTTTCCGAATGGAATAGAAGTAGCTTGCGAATATTTACAAAATATCATTTAAACTATTACTGTTGGCCTTACTAATGAGTTTTTTTGTCTAAAATGTATTTTTCCAAATTGAAATTTTTATTATGGCAAAAAATTGATTTTTATTTTTTATCTCAGATTTTTTTCAAAACTTGAACATAGCTATAAAATAACGTTCTGAACAACTTTTTCAAATAACATTTTCGATATTTTCCCAAGTAAGTGTGTTTTGAAACATAATTTTTAATTTTTCTCAAATTTCTCTCCAAACACGAAAAGACGAACGGCACTGTACAACGTCTTTTGGGGTTGCTTTTGATGCAGAAGCGATTGCACATATCGATATTCGTCAAAAATTATTAATAAAAGAATTTCCCAAATTCAATTGAACCCAGAAAAAAATCGAGAACTGTGGCCAGTGAATGCAATTTATCAAAAACTGCTGTTAATAAAATAGTCGAGAGACGCGAATACAATGATTTTAAATTTGAATACCAAGCCTTGCAAAAATTATACGTAATGATCTCAAAATGAAGTTCGATTCTGTAATTTCTTTCAACGGAACAAATGACAAATCCAACAATAATGATTCCTGGCGAGAAGATTGAGAATGTATTGGAAGGTATTCAAGGAGACGAAATAAGCAAATGTATAAGAAGTATGGGTTCCAGAACCGCAAATTGCATTTCACAAAATGGTGGACATTTCGAACACTTAATGTCCATCATTTACTCTCGAATAATCATTTGATTTTTCTTTCATTAAATGATAGTTTCGTTTAATTATTATGAATTAGGTTTTTCACCTCTTGAAATTTGTAAATAATAATTACTTGTTTCTTGCTTTGATTCTGTTACGTTCCATTCGGTTGAAGATGAGTAAGTTGATTTTCTTATCGAAATGTATTGCATGTTGTTAATTAAACTAAAGGTACCTAAATGTAATACAGATCCGACCCAAAGAAATTTGGATAAGGGTCAAAATCACCTGAAAATCAACTTTGAATGACATTGTATGATATATCGTTGAATTCAGCGTCAAAAGTTATTTCAAAAAGTGTCATGAAATATGCAGGTCCGTATTGCAAAAAATGAGGTTGAGGGTGGCCCAGAGCGTACGAAACGTTGGATACGAAATCTGATAATGTCAAAGAGGATAATTCACTGTCGAATAAAAAACTTCCGTGACATTTTTTGATAATATTCGAAATAAAGTGGGAAAAAAAGAAAAATCAAAATGACAGAATTTACTTTTCTTATGATATCTCAATAACCGGCCCTGATAATCTCAATTTGTTTGAACTGCTTGACAATGCTTCTATGAATGCAACTTTTTCTCCATTTGACCGACCTTCTAACTCTTATGGTTTAAAAGTTACCAATACAATCCCATTAAAAAAGTGGCCACTCTGTATATATATATATAAAAATTTCCAGTAATTCAAACTGTTAACTTTCATAATTAATTTTATTATAATTCGCATTTGAATATAATATTCGTGGAAAATCAACCCTGTGTCAGTTGAAATACTGAAATTCACTTTCAGTCCGGCAAAATGACTTTCCCCGACTAGTGATGTAATGTATCGTATCACTGACCCAACCTGACAACGTAATGTTAGATGCTACAGCGAATGATAGTGCAGCAGATGTGATCACACCCGTTTCGTTGTTTCACCACTCTGTCGACGACGAAAGAAATTTGTACATTAGTATTCACCTCATTACCGTCGAAAATCCCGAAGAAGCTTCCTCAGACACACAATACATAATTTCCTTCGTTAAAAATTGCATAACCGCCCATGCCGAAGAAATATCCTTCGCAAAACAAGCCAGCTTGATGAAGGGGATTCTATTACAAAGAGGGTTGTTAGCAGCAACGAGTTGAAAACATTAAAGAGCACGGAAGTTTGGGAACGAAGAGCTGATCGAAACACGAGAGCGGGGATAAACTCAACTTCTCAACTCCCAGACGCAAAAAGTTCGTCTAAGTTGCATCTCTTCAAAGTGCACCGAAGTGTGATGTGATAGCTTGCAAATGTTTTGGGATTTTCAGCGTTATGAGATTTCGCGTTTGGAGCATGGATTATCGTCAAGTTTTGTGGGATAATTGGTGGAAGTTTGAAGTGGAAATGAGGAGCAGTTTTAGGGAATTGTACATGTAAATGATACGATCAATGACTGCGGTGGAAGAAAATTGTATGTAACAGAGGAACGAGACAATAGTGCACTTTTTGGATTTTTTCTTGTCCTTCAATTATTCATTTGCTTATTAACAAATTTCTGGTTATATTTCAGGTTTCCAGAAATAGCATCTGCAGTGTGATTTTTTAAAGGTTGTATACGATGTGGTAACTTGATTACTCTCGTTTCGAACGTCCATCGTCTCAATGGATTCAAACTATTTTCGAAATGTTTCGAATGCTGTACCTGCAATCATCTTCAGGTTAATAATAATAATAATAATATCGTTTATTATGCATGCCAAAGGCTATCTTCCACCCCTCCTAAAAATTAAATAGTGTGTGTAAGAAAATAATGATAAAATTAAAAAGAAAAATACTTATTCACTACCAAAATAATGTAAGAGAAAAAAACAATGTTAGAGAAAAAAAGAAAGAAATCAATAATGAAGAGAGAAAGAAAGAACAAAACAAAATTTATACAATCATAAATGTGCTAATAGCTATTAATATCCTTGACATTCCATTGGTCAACTTAACGAATACATTACAATATTATACATTGAGTCTTATATTAGCACTGAGCAGTAAGCAGCTGTGATTTTATTTTTCTTGAATTGATGAATATTATTATGTGAAATGGGTAAAATTTCATTCAGATAACTAGGGGCAATATTTGAAAAGCATCCTTCATATTTGAAAGTACGGTGCCTAGGTATGTTGAATGAGTTAATTCTCAAATTGACCGAATGTATGTCAGAATGCCTGCTCAATAGACTATATAAATAACTAGGAGTTTTAGTTTGGAGCAACTTAAACAGAAAAATTGTTATCAAATATTGGACTCTGTACCTCACATTCAACTCCTTCGTTTTTAACAAAAATGGCGTGACATGTTCACCATATGGAATGCAGCATACGAATCGCATGCAAGCATTTTGTATGCGTTGTAACTCCAATTTGTTATATTGCGGCAAAAAATTGTAATACACCGAACAACAATACTCGATATGGGGGTTTTAACTAGCCTGAGTTGCATTTCTTCAGATAACTGATACTTGAATTTATATAGCGATTTGAGTTTGAAGAATGATACTTTGAAACTGTTTTTCACATGTTCATCGGAAGACAAAGAGCTATCTATGATTACGCCAAGATTTTTAGCACTATCTACCCAGTCAATGTCTGCGTTATCGACAGTGAGCCTAAAGTTTCTTTGGGTTTCACCTTTTTGTCCCTGAGATCCTATGCATAGAGCCAAGGTTTTATTTGGATTGATTTCCAGTCCATGATGCTCCGAGTGAAGGAATGTTTTATGCAAATCTGAGTTTAAATTAGCTACGCAACTTTCTGTATCAGTGTTATGGGAAGACAAATATAACTGTATATCATCATATACTGATAAGCTTAGGTGCTACTTACCAATTTATATTACTGCCGGTGCAATGATGCGTGTAATTCCGCCATGTGCAGTGGTGCGTATAATTTTGCGCGGTGTGGTGGTGCGTGATGTTTCGCGCCTCTGCAGCCCGCCAGAAAAAGCGATCAGTGCTTTCCATACGTACTTGATCTCAACGGTTGGTTGACTAAAGGCGTTATTGGCTTCGTTGTAGGCGGCCTCTTTGAACTTTCGTTTGAACCAATGCTCCTCTCTATGTAGAACACTTGCGTCGTCCCATAGAACTCGATGGAGCTCAGTCCAGGCGTGGTCAGCGATTCCCGATTTTGACGTTCCTCCATGTTGAGTCCATTTCTTGTGCTCATCCAATCTTACCGATAACGGCCTCTTTGTCTCTAATGTGGGAATTTCCGCATTCACATGGAACTTCATAAATGCAATTCTTACTGATTTCATTTTTGTTGTCAGGTTTGGTCTTAGTCAGAAAACTCCGTGAAATACTGCCGGATTGAAAGCAGCTCTTGATGTTGAACTTGTTTCCGATCCTTCTGATCTTCTCGGAGACACCTCTGCTGTATGGAATGAACTTGACCAGAAGATCGTTTCATCAGATTCCACGTGGAGAGCCTTTACACCAATGTCGCTATAGAGGAACCCCTTGGTATCATCAAAAGGAAACTCGAAGAGGATAATCAGCTGCACGAGAGGACTGACCTTCCTACCCAAGCAATATTGGAATTACTGCAGTGCTGCCTACAGAACTCATGTTTCCATCAAAAGGACCGATTCTTCTCTCAAAGCGACGGACTCCCGATGGGATCTTCTCTTTCTCCAATGATCGCTAACATATACATGGAGTGGTTCGAGAAATTAGCTATACGGGAGACAAAATACAAACCAAAGCTGTGGTTGAGGTACGTGGATGACACTTTCATTATATGGGATCACGGAGATGAATATCTCCAGGATTTCTTCTCAAGAATTAACAGAATCAGGGATTCGATCAAATTCACGATGGAAATGGAAACCAACAGTGCCTTACTCTCCCCCGATGTGAATAGAGAATAGGCAATGAAATCCGCACCTCTGTCGACAGAAAAAAGACACATACGGGGCAGTACCTCAGTTACAACTCCAACCATCCGAGTTCGACAAAGAGAGGGATCGTGAGGACATTGGTACAGAGAGCGACGCACATATGCAACGATGGGGAGTCATTAGACGCCGAACTAAACCACATCATGGGGACCTTCACCGGAATGGATACTCCATGAAACTCCTAGGAGAAGTATTGGAACAACTCCAGAGAACGAAGACATCTGAAGAGAAACAACAAAGCACAGTGATCCGCCTTCCGTACATCAGAGGTGACTCCGAAAAGATCAGAAGGATCGGAAACGAGTTCAACATCAAGAGCTGCTTCCAATCCGGCAGTACTTTACGGAGTTTCCTGACCATTTGGTCTTGGATCTTCTGGTCCAAATTCATTCCGTACATCAGAGGTGTCTCCGAGAAGATTAGAAGGATCGGAAACAAGTTCAACATCAAGAGCTGCTTTCAATGCGGCAGTTTCTGACCAAGACCAAACCTGACAACAAAAATGAAATCAGTAAGAATTGCATTAATAAAGTTCCATGTGAATGCGGATATTCCTACATTGAAGAGACAAAGAGGCCATTATCGGTAAGATTGGATGAGCACAAGAAATGGACTCAATGTGGAGAAATGTCAAAATCGGGAATCGCCTGGATTGAGCACCATCGAGTTCTATGGGACGAAGCAAGTATTCTACAAAGAGACGAGCATCGGTTCAAACAAAAGTTCAAAGAAACCGCCCATATCGAAGCCAATAACGCCTTTAGTCAACCAAGCGTTGAGATCAAGAACATATGGAAACCACTGATTGCTGTTTCTGGTGAGCTGCAGAGGCGCGAAACTTCACGCACCACCACCCCGCGCGAAATTACACGCAACACTGCACATGGCGGAATTACACGCCTCATTGCACCGGCAGTCATATAAATTGGTAAGTATCACCTTAACTTGTCAGTATTCGCCTGAAGACGATCGCAGATACCAGCATTCGAAACGTCGTGAGAACCTTTTGAATCCATTAAGACGATGGACGTCCGAAACGAGAGTAATCATGCAGTGTGATTATCAGGCTAGGTTATTGACAGGTTTTAATGTAAAAAAACACTAATTACAAAGTGTCTCTCCAGAAGAAATGTTTCTAACTTTTTTGCATTTCTTGCAAAGTGAGATTGCATCTAGAAAATGTGTTTTCCACTCCTCCCAGTCTTCCTGACGATCGTGAAAGCTTGAAATAGATTTTCGTCGACCGAAATGTATTGAAGACCTAGTGAATGCAATACCTCTCTTGAGTCAATGTTACAAATGATTTCTGGATAGTACTCCATTTTGGAAAACATTCTTCTTTGCTGCAATGATCTATAAGAGTTCCTGATTAAGTCTGAAATAGAAAATCAAATAACTATCTGAATGAAAATACGAATTTTCTATTTCTGATTTTTTCTTTTGAGTTAGGAATCTTTCAGAATATCTATCAGATGTAGTTAAATGTCCAGCGTGTCTTTAGCGGGAAAGTAGTTGTTTTATGTTAGAATTCGCAAAAAATTATTTTTATCGTGGATTCTTCAATTCATAGAAAAATATTTCCATTCAATTTTCAATTGAGAATGTTTCCCGTTTCAACAGTAGTAAATGTAATTTAAAAGTGAATTATAGCTGATACAGACAATATATGCGTTTTTCGAAATGTTAAGTTAACTTATGTATACTTGTTGAAAAATTGAATGCAAAAGTGATAGAAAAACAATATATACTATTATTATATGTTCGGAAACAGTTTTTTCAACAGATTTTCGAGTTGATACAGATTGAATGTAAAAATATCGAGTGACAAATTGGGGTCGTTATTTCGAACGATTTCTGCATACGAACTAATGGGGAGTTTTACGCTAGATTTGTTCTACAGAAAGTAATGTTAAAGGGGACATAGACACCTGTTAAGTTGGAGTTGTTGATATTGTATGTATTCCAAAGGATAGTTTTGTTCCTAGAAAATGCTGTGGCAAAACATTGTGTTGGGTTCAAGAGAAGACAACTTCTCTCGCAGTTTTCAGCGAGTCTGTAGAAGTCGCTCTGAATTTTTGAACAGTTTTCAAAGTTTTCCATGAGCTATAATATTTCCAGGTCGTCTGCGTAAAGCAGTATTTGGCAACCGTTTTCATGCTGTTTCTGTTGATAATAAAAAATGAAGGACCCAGAAAGCTACCGTTTGGGACACCGAAAACTGCTTTAAAGACCTGCTTGAATCCATTTACTCCATCTGACGTCTCTCTATTTTTTAAGTAATACCATATCCACTTCAGCAGCATTCTACTCACACCAATCTCAGCCAGCTTTTTTTAAGTAGAGTATGGTCCATTTTTATCGAATCTACCTGAATCTTTTTACTAGAGCATCGCAATTGAAGTCTGAGAAGCACATTAGGTTTGACTCGATCCTTTTTTTTTAGAAAGAATCCATGCTGCTCCTCCATAAATATGTTTTTCAGTGCAATATGGCTGCACGTGGTTGCAAAAAAGTAACTAACGTGATTTAATTGCGAGTCCTTATATTCGTGCTATATTAATCAGGGGCTCTTGAAGCAACCCCATACTGATGTTTCGCTTCAATAAACCTCCTCCTCAGCACACCTGTGTCTGCTTTCGAGTGTTGGCAGATTAACTGAACAACCTTGAGATTTTTGCTCATCTGGGTAGGATTTCCACCAAGATCTCGTTGTGAGACACTGCTGCCTCTTCAACAACCCTTGGTTCCGCACCCTCCCATAGGAGAAGAATACCTATATATGCAGTTCAAGAACATATGTACAAAAAATGTCTCAGTAAGAGAACACGCTGATTAATACAGAGTGTGTAGAAGATTTCAATAAATTGAAAGAATTCATCAAAAGTAAGAACGTAGGCTTCCACACTTATACACACAAAACTGAAAAACAACACGCTTTCGTGAAAGGAATGGACAATGCACCAACAACCGAAAAAACAATGGAGTGGCTTACAGACGAATACGCACTTGAAGCCAAAAATGTCTTCAGAATTATAAAAACGGAAAGACCTCTCTACCTAGTTATAATCGATGGTGAGATAACCCTAACAACCCTGAAGAAAAAGTGTAAAACACTAAACAATATAGTTATCGATTGGGAAGACAGGAAAATGGACACAGCCCTGACACAATGCAGGAGATGCCAGGGCTGGGGACAACTGCAATCTGACAAATGTCTAAAATGTGCAGAAGGGCAACTTACTAGGAGGTTCCTGATTTTAAAAATGATTAAGTGAAGATATCAGATGATAGTTTGCAAATCGCTTTTTATACTTGTTCAACTGGGTCAATCTTCAATACTGATGAGAATATCGTCATTCGAAAGCATATATTGTGAAACCAAAATGGTGGTTGTGCAAGGCAGTGTTTCATGAATAAAGAGGTTGAGATATCTCCCGGTCCAGGAACTTTTCTTGCAGGCTTACCAACATAGTCATGGTTTGTGATTTCTCAGTATATTGTATCTCTTAGTTGTTTATAATATTCCATAATTAAAAATAAGTAAACAATATGGTAGTCATTCAGGATCAGTTTACTTATATCTCTGTATTCTGTTCATAACTAATCTGGCTCATCAAACATATTATATTCACCTTCCTATGGCTTAGATTTCCTCATCAAAGTTCCTGTTGAAGAAGCAATTTATGAAACTGGTGTTGTTTAGTATTCCACAGACAACTCATTAGGAAAAAAATGGTGTACTCCAGACGACAATTGTAAAAAAAACGAGCAGTTTCCTTAACTTCTGGTACTCCATCTATATGCTTTGCTCATTCCAAGTTCCAAAACTGATGCATTTTTCTTCTTTCTGTTGCCATAACGAGTTCTGGATACAAATTATTGTTTTCTCAAGCTAGAGATGCAGCGTATATATTCCCATGTCAATATTTGTGAAATCTCACAGGGACTTGGATTGGGTGGATTATCTGAAGATTCGATATGGTAAATATTTGTATCACACAAGATCTCCATGTATAACAAGACGTTGCAGAAATTCTCTAATATACTTGTAATGAAATTGGATGTTGCGTAAATAAGCTTAATTCACTCTGTACGAAATTTATATAACCAGCTATTTCGAAGTAGGAGTTTACTGAAAGGCCTGACATAGAGTTTCATTAGCGAAAGTTCTCAATCCTAATAGAAGCGGCAGCCTTAGGATATTTCGATGATAGAGTTCGGGAAGTTGTTTTGGATTCTGTTTTATTATCATTCCAATACTCAGTTTGCTGAGATATATTGGGAATAATATTCGAAACGGAGATAAAATTCAATACATTTTGATAGATTGTTATTCAACCAAGAATGCCAATTGACAAATATGTACTTTGACTTCTTTTCATGTGGACTACAAGGATAGAGATAACAATGGAAAAAAAGGAGTTCTAGACTCGGAGAATTAAAAGAGATAAGATAATAGTTATATGATAAAAAAAAGATCGGAATATACGACAAATGGCAAGACAGAATTATATAATTAAAATTTGTCAAAGAGAGCTGTGAAAGTGTAAGGATTTTGAAACAAAAATGTTAACAGAACTAAAACAAAACAACAAAAATCAAAGAAAAGAAGGAAGCATCTAAAAAGTGCCTGAATACGAAGAAATTCATGAGATATATGAAGGAAAGAAAAAACGAGATATTAGATTCATGGTTTGATAGAAACGAAAATATAGTTGAATAAAGTTACATTTCATGAGGTATCCGAATAGGTTAGTATTTTGTTTCCATGTCGCATCTCCCGTGCAACCATTCTCCAGATGAAATTGATCCAAATTCAAATATTCTAAAAGTCAATGTTGAATAAATCTACTGTTTCTTGCTTTAATTTCCAAAATTTTATTGTGTTCTGTTATAAATTATTCAGTTATTACAGTATATATGTGTGTATTTTTTATATTTTTATATTTTATATTTATATTTTTAATTGCTACACTGTCTCGGAACAAGTATTTTACTTACCGAGTATATTTACTCATCATATCATTTATTTTAGTATTTAGTATTTGTTATCCATTCTCCATTTCATTAATGCCTGTCGTGTGATATTCAATAGGACGTTCTAGTGGAGTGTTCATTATTATTATCTTATACTACTTCTATTATTATGTCACAAGTTAGGGAAAATCATTTTTTACTTTCCCAAATTTCCAGTTCATTATTCAAAATTAATAAATCATATCACCTTTCCATAACATCCAAATCAAAACATTCAATAACAAAAACTAGGCCGACAATCCAAAACATTTGTGGGCAGTTTTGGCGACCTAGAAATTCCAAATTAATATATAACAGAGCAGAATTGCTGAATTGCTAACCTCGATCAGTTGATGAATAAAACAGTTAGGTTTCGAGGTAAGCAGAGAAAGATAGGGGGTTAGTAGTTGTCGGTCTTGGGGTGTGACACAAGTCATTGGGGAGTGACGTGCCCCCAGAAGAAAGAGCTGGATATAGAAATGTAGTTTCTATTCTTGAGCTGCCGTTCTGGCAGCGTTGTATATATAGTCATTATGTGTAAGTATATTTTTTTGTATATATTCATGATTGAAATAAATATTGTGTGTTTGTTTTTGGATTCTGAGTTCATAATCTGGTTTTCACAAAATACCTCTGAGCTACCAACCCCCTTTAAGGCCCATATGGCCGTAGATATGACATATGGTGGAGGTGCCGGGCCATATGGGCCTTAAAGGAGGTTGGTAGCTCAGAGGTATTTTGTGAAAACCAGATTATGAACTCAGAATCTAAAAACAAACACACAATATTTATTTCAATCATGAATATATACAAAAAAATATACTTACACATAATGACTATATATACAACGCTGCCAGAACGGCAGCTCAAGAATAGAAACTACATTTCTATATCCAGCTCTTCTTCTGGGGCACGTCACCCAATGACTTGTGTCACACCCCAGACCTGACAACTCTAACTCCCTATCTTCTCTGCTTACCTCGAAACCTAACTGTTTTATTCATCAACTGGATCGAGGTTAGCAATTCAGCAATTCTGCTCTGTATATATTGATTTGAATTCTAGGTCGCTAAAACTGCCCACAAATGTTTTGGATTGTCGGCCTAGTTTTTGTTATTGATTGTTTTGATTTGGATGTTATGGAAAGGTGATATGATTTATTAATTTTGAATAATGAACTGGAAATTTGGGAAAGTAAAAAATGATTTTCCCTAACTTGTGACAATAACGTATTGTATTGCTTATATTATTATGTGAGTGAATAAATTTATTTATTTATTATTATTATTATTAGATGAAGAATCCAAAACAGAATCTAGGGAAAAAATGGCAAACCATTTTAGGTTGATCACAAGCTATTTTATGAAACATTGAAACAATTGAAACGGAAGGAAGAATACAACATGACGAATATAAGAGATGAAGAAGAAAATATAATCTCGGTAGAAGATGGAATAATGGAAAAATTGACAGATAGCAGAGGCAATTCTGGAGTTGTCAGAGAATTAATCGAAATAGCATCGTCGACTTCACAGACTGCTGCTACGTTTTATTCTTTTTCATTCATCATCATCAGGTGGAGTCGCCGAATTATCGAATTTGTTCTACATCAGATGAAACTCTGTGTAATCTTTCTTTAAAAATATTCCAGAGCGTCAAATATAAGGTATGTTCATATGAGTCTCATTTCATTATTTTTGATTAATAATAATTATATAGTTTAATCAATATATTAGATAGATAGATAGATAGATAGATAGATAATTTTATTGAATTAATGTTACATTACAGGGTAAATGCTATACTTTAACAGAATGATATTGCACCTAACTTCTGGAGAAGTTGTAGTGTGCCTGACTGGTAGATTTGAGTAGCAAGTAGATTAACTAATCAGTATTTTTTTTTTTTTACATGAACATACCTATCTTGAGTTAACAGTAATAGTAATAGTAAAGAGAGGGCAAAATATAGAAAAGGTTGTACCTAGTGATAATAATAATAAAGAGATAATAAATTATAGGAAAGAATGTAATGATAATAATAACCTATCTTCATAATATACAAATTAAAAATATAAAGTGAACAGATCAATGAGTAAGAAGATTCCAACAGGGTGTTTTTGGCGCGCATGACATTTTGTTTTTTGTGAGTTTGTTATAAATTTTCCGTCATAGAATGAACTTGAAGGTTTCCATGTTTACGAGTATAAATTTTTTCACTTTATTGCAAAATGATTTGAAATTTTTTATACTTTTAAGGTGTTGGGGGAGGCAATTGTAAATTTTTGGTCCTGTTGTACAGATAAATTTTTGAGATAGGGTTGTTTTAGTTTGGGGTGTTTTTAATGTGTCTCTTCTTCTTGTGTTGTAATCGTGTTTATTTATGCTTTTCTCAATTTTATTTTTGTACATAAATTTGGAGGCGCTAAGAACATAAAGTTGGTGTATGTCCATGAATCTTGTATCTGAGCAGTGTTGTTGAAAATCTTTTTGGTTTCGATAGTATGACTTTCAAGTTTATCCATTTTTGTGTTAATATGAGTGTTTTTATCTGGCTATGATAAGTACCACCCCATATGATGATACCGTAAGACAAAATAGATTCAGCCAGTGATCTGTATGCTATTGTAAGTATGTTTATTGGGAGGAATTTTCGTAGCTCATAGAACGTGTATACCAGTTTTCTCAGTCTTTTTGTTAAATATTCAGAGTGGCTATCCCATTTTAGTGTATTATTTATTATTATGCCTAGATATTTCATATTTTCAGTTTTTCCTATAGTTCTCTGACATATACAAGGATTCACTGCACAGTTGGAGTGATATTTCAAGGTGGGGAAGTCAGGCTGATTTACGATACTATTTGAGAAGGTCATAAATTTGGTTTTGTTGAAGTTCAAGCTGAGTAGATTACTGTCTAATCAGCACTTGATTTTGTATAGGCCTGCTTCTGCCTGTTTTTTTGTTGTTTCCCAGGTGTGACTTGTGAAGAGTAGCACAGTATCATCGGCGTATGATATGATATCGCCCGGAATATTCAATTTCAACATATCGTTTATATAAAGTAGGAATAGCTGGGGACCAAGAACTGTTCCTTGGGGAATACCAAATTCAATTTGCTGATTTTCACTGAAATAGTCATTTATTTTGACCATTTGCGTACGGTCAGTTAGATAGTTCTTGAAAAGCTCATATACAATCCCGCGAATACCATAAGATTCAAGTTTTTCCAAAAGCATTTCATGAGATATGCTGTCGAAGGCTTTCGCCAAATCTATGAATATTCCTATAACTTTTTTATTATTTTCAAGATATTCATGGATTTTTTTTTTGAAATTAAACAGAGCGTCCTCTGTGGAAAGATTTTCCCTGAAGCCGAATTGACAAGATGATATCATGTTATTTTTAGTTAGGTATTTATTTAATCTGGAAACTATACATTTTCTAATATTTTAGCCATTATCGATATAACAGAGATTGGTCTGTAATTTTGGGGTCACCTTTATCTCCATTCTTGTGGACAGGGGTTATGACTGCTTGCTTCAGTGCAGTTGGGAATTTTCCGGAGGTGAATATAATATTTATTAAGTGAGCTAATATTGTTACTATGTTTTCTCTGATTTCCTTAATTGTTTTGGTATATAGTTGGTCCGTACCACAGGAAGTTTTATTGTTTAGTTTTTTAATTATGTTTAAGATTTCGTCCGTGGTTACCGGGTCTAGGTACATAGAGTGCATTTGATTGTTTTCTATGCGGAAGGTATCTGTAAAGTCTGTATGTTCGTCTTTTTTATGAGGTCTGCCATTTTCTTCCCAACTGTCGCAAAATGTGTGTTGAAAATATTCGCTACTTCGTTTGGTTTTGACGTTATTATTTTTTGGTCGTTATACAATTCAAAATTTTCCAGGTTTATGTTCTCAGTATTTTTATTATTTTCCATATGGCTTTCGTATCGTTTTTTGCATTGAATAATTTGTTTTTATAGTAATTTCCTTTCGTTTTCGCTAATAGTTTTGTTAGGTGATTTCGATACAGTTTATATTCATTCCAGAGTTCAGGGTTATTTTCTTTAATGCATTTTTTTTTCAATTTATCTCTCTTTTTGATTGATGTGATTAGTCCCTGTGTAATCCAGGGCCTAATTTTTTTGGAGATTTTCATGTTTCTATAATGTGTGCATTTTATTATAGCTGATGATAGTTTGTTTTGAAATAGATAGTAGGCTGAGTCAACATTTTGTTCGGCATAGACGTCGTTCCATGTTTCTTGTTGTAGGATAGTGTTGAGTTCGTCATGGTTGATGATTTTTGTTTGTTTGTATATGGGTTTCGTGTTTCTTGGGAAGGATTTGCCTTTTTCCGATATGTTAATTATGACACTAAAATGATCTGTTATTGCGCTTTCGAATATAATTGGAATAATTTGTATACCCCTAGTGTTGTGCTCCATTTTGATGAATGCATGGTCAATGCAGCTCATTGTTTCCGGAGTTACTCTAGTGAGTGATTTTATATATTGTTTGTAGCCACATGAGCTAAGAACGTTAATGTAGGAATTAGTTATTATGTTAGGCTTATTTAAATCTATGTTCAGGTCTCCTATCAACATGCTGAAATGGGATCTACCATGCTGCTTTAAAAAATACTCTAGTTGATCAATGAACCCCATCACATCTGTGGATGGCGGTCTGTAGATCGCAAAAATATCGTAGTTTGATTTGTTGATTGTTATTTTTATTTGCATGAGGCTTATATCTGAGATTTTTGTTACCGATATTGTGGAATTCAGCTTATTATTAATGAAGATGCATATACCGTCATTTTGGTTCAGGTCAGAGTTGTTATAGTGCGTGATGTAATTTGGCAATTTGAAGTTTTCTATGTTAGGAATGTTCCAAGTTTCTGTTAATATAATAATGTCACACTGAAAATCAAGAGATTCCAGATATACCACGAATTCATCAAAGTTTTTCCGTAGGCTACGTATATTTTGATGTATGATGTTCATTCCAAGGTTCAGACTTTTTAAGGTTGATTCTTTTTATTCATAACAACTCTTTACAATTTGTTCGTCCACCCTGTTGTAATCTTCTAGTTCCTCAATATATTCTAACATTTCACAGCAATGCTTGGTTTTTAACTCAGTTCTTACAACGAAAAGAAAAAAAAAATAATTACAGAAGATAAATGAAATTAAGAAAGGTAAAAAAGGTAATTGATAAAGTAGGTGAGTTTGTTCGAGTTTTTTAAGTGCGTTTTGTTTTTGTTTGTCCATTGTCATTCCGATATGGATACATTACTTTAGGATTTCATATTCTTGATTTAATAATTCTAACAAATTGGTATTCATAGTAAAAATAAGTAATCAGTTTATTGTGTTCAGTTCAGTTTTTTTACCATCAATGAAACCATAGATTTTACCATTCATGCTCCAGATATTTTTATAACCATACTTCTCAGAGGCTTGCATCATCAAGTCTAGTTTATATTTGGTTAGGTCTTCTTTAATGTGTATTCTCGTCCCTTTGAGTTTCCTTCGATTTTTCATTATCTCCAGTTTATCCTCGTAGTTCGACAGTTTCACAAATAATGCTCTAGGTTTGTCAGTGGTACGTTTCCCTATTCTGTAGCATTCGATCACGTTTTTCTGTTGGATTCCCAGGTTACCCAACATATTATTGAAGTCTTCCATCGGTCCACTATTACGGGTTTCGTTGATACCATATATTCTCAGATTTTGTTTCCTTGTGTGCTGTTCGAGGGAGTCGATTTTTTCTTCCAGTTTTTTTATTTTGTTTTCATAGGATAGTCCAATTACTTTCAGCTTTTCATCCAATTTCTGTTCGAAAGTATCGCTCACTCGTTCTATTATATTCTGCATAAAGTCGTCCTGTTTCAGGAATTCACTAAGTGCACTTTTCACGTTGTTTTGAATTTCTAATTTGATTTCGCACATTTGCTCTCTAGTGAACGGCATATTCCGTTTTATCAATAACACAGAGGTATGAATTAAGAGGTATGAATTATTTAACTTGCGAAAGATTTATATCGGAGCGGCTTTAAACACGTCTACTCGCAGCGACTCATCGACTATATATCAATATTGAAATTAATTTGTGTGCATGAGAACGTTGTTATCCTAGGGCAGGTCCAGTCCATGGATATTGTTTTTCAATCTTCATCCTTAACACAAATCTTTTCCTTTTCGAAAGGTTAAGTTCAGTGAATCACAGATGAATATTTGTTTATATGAACGAAAGGATATAATGAATACAACCAGTATTGATTCTAACAAGAACACCAATATTGAAACCATGATAAACATGACTGAAATAAAAATTAGATTGATACAGTGTACAAAATTTCTATTGTGAATGATTTAACGGATGAAAGTGGAAATGAAATGGATATGTTATTTCTAATTGAATATAAATATTTCCAATGAAATAATATTAAATTGTAGTTTGATTTTTGAGAGAGTGAATATCTGGAGCAACTTCAACATCTGAGGAAAAAAGTGGTAAAATTGATTTGTCAAAAAAAAATGTTATTTATTGTATAAAGAAAAAAATATTAGAGTTTAGCTCGAGGTTATGTTGTCTCTCGACGAGAAGCGGAGGGAAATAAAAAACCGAGAGCTTAAATTCTAATATTTTTCCCGTGTATAATACACATTTTTTTCTGTGACGGGTAAAACGACGATTCAATATTGAAAAAACATTTTAGTATAATATATTATAGTCAGAAAATTATCGATGGGAAATTTGAATTTTTAAACTGGTAGGCTGTTGTACTTATAGCGACAATTAGACCTGCGTTGCTGAGGAAACCTTTAAAGTAATCAATATCTGTCAATTCAATTCTGTGATTTGATTTAATAATTGCGAACTAAGTGGTTGTTCCAAAAATACATGCAGTTATTTATCGGAGACGGTGTTATTGGCTTATTTTTCGGAACTGGCACAACAACAGAAGCCATTAACAGTGTGGTCGAATCATTAAATGATTAAAAGTATGTTACAATCCAATAATGATGTAGACATTTCAAAATATTTCAAACTAATTACATTTCTGAAACAAAATGGGAAAGATTACACGCCCAAGTAAGCTGCAATTTTTACGAGTACACAAATTAGTGATTTTTTGAATAATGCTCCCGATGAAGTTTATTTAATGGTCAAGGCTGTTGTTGTATTTGGGATTGCAGGAGCTTGTCGAATTTGTGAAATCAGCCAGGTAATATTAGATGATATTGAAAATTCGGGAACGTTATTAATTGTGTAACTCAAGCAAACAAACAATTATGTAAACAGGAGATTTGTAGTTACTGAAGAATATATTGAATTTTACCGAATGTTCATAGCCCTTCGTCCAGCAGCAGCAAAGGATCGCCGCCTGTTTTATGCATACCGCAATGGAAAATGTATCTATCAGGTTGTGGGTAAAAATCAGTTGTATAAGGTACCTGAAACAGTAGCTAATTTTCTACAACTCAAAAATGCTAACTCATATACAGGTCATTCATTTCGAAGATCGTCTGCTATACTTTTAGTTGAATCTGGGGGAGACTTGATGACATTAAAGAAACATAGCGGTTGGAAGTCATCAACGGTCGCTGAAGGGTATGTTGATGAATCGGTAGCACACAGGACAGAAATGGCTAATAAAGTGTTTAGAACGGCAGTTGTGTTTATGACAGGAAAAAATATAATTTCAACACAAGAAAATTCGACTGGTGACACTGGTGTACCGAATAGTTCAAGGAACATGTCTTTCATGCAATGCACATTTAATAATTGTACTTTTGATATAAAGGAAATGTAACTTTTGTATAATAAAATATTCTATAATTAAATATCTATCTTTACTTATGTGTATATATATCCGGGAAAAAAGTACTCACTTTTTTCACGGGTAAAAAAGTAATTTCATAAAAAGTGATATTTTGTTACCTGTCAACTGAGATAAAATGTCAAATTTTTTCCCGTCACAAAAAAAAAATATTTCTTTATGGTTGCTTATATTTCCAAGGCTTTTTGATCTCAAACGTATTTTGTATTTGTGACTGATGCAATCTCGTTCTATTCTTGAATTGTCTCATCACAATTTCAGGAAAACAATGCTTTCTTAAGTATAAGACTTCATCTTTGAAAATATTGGGGTGGCCGAGTATCGAATTGATTCAAATAATTAAAAAAAAAATGTTTTTATAATTTTCAGATTCTATAGGTTGTTGCCCCCAAACCAGAATTTGTTGAAAATGTTTGAATTTATAAGAAACGAAACGAAGTGTTTTGCATATTTATTAATTTATTAATAAAATAAAAATGCTGTCTACGTTTTTTTTTTAAGTTCTGGTTCCCACGAAAAGGGATATCCTGTAATGTTCAGAGAACATCGTGGGAACCAAGGGAAAGAAGGTAGGAGTTGGTGTTCTTCTTAAATTTCTGGAGGTTGTATGCCTCGGGGAACACCTCCCTAGGCAATGAGTTCCAAAGCCTCGCTGTTCGTTGGATGAACGAGTCTTTGGGAAGTGATGTTCTGCAGGTCTCCAAAGTGACCACGAAGGGGTGTGATGACTGAACTTGACGGGTTAGTCTCGAAGAGACTGCCAAAGCAGGAACGATTGTTGATATTTCAGAAGAGCATCGCCCATGAAAATATCTATAAAATAGAGACAAATCGCCAACTTTTCTACGGTGTTCCAGACAAGTGAGCGAGTTTGTAAGCGAGGCATCACCGACGAGACGAATTGCCCTTTTTTGAACAGAATCCAATAGCCTCAGGATATGTTTAGGTGCCGCGCTCCAAATATGGGAACAGTATTCCAGGACAGGTCGGATCTGTGCCTTATAGATCATAAGCAGCTGGGTGGGGGTGAAATAGCTCTTGGCACGAAACAAAAAACCAAGTTTTTGGGATGCACTTTTGGCAATGGACCTCACGTGATTTTCCCAGGAAAGGTTATTGCTGATAGTAATACCAAGCATCGATATGGATGACTTCAGTGGTATGGTTACTCCTGACAAAGTTATGTTAGGCACAGTGAGATCGACTTTTCTAGAGAAAAGACATGCTTGTGTTTTGTTTGCATTGAATTCTACCACGTTATTAGATCCCCACTCGAGAATTGTTGCTAAGTCCATATTTATATTATTAACATTTCTTCCTCGTTTATTTCTGGTTTCACGGGCTGATATAGGGGCCCTGGAAGAGAAAGCGGTATGGAGGGTACTATCATCGGCAAAGCTGTGTACTGGACATGAAGTTGCTTTCAACAGGTCGTTGATGTGAAGTAAAAATAGTGTTGGTGCGAGAATAGATCCTTGCGGAACACCAGCATTTATTTGTATATGTTAACTAATATCTAGCTTTCCGACTGGATGCGCTTTTGTTTTTTTGTACTCTCGATATCTTCCAGGCAACATAAATTCTAGTACAATTATTCACCTCATACTAGCTCAAAATAAAAATATTCACCCTTGTAATATTCACAATCCCTATTGTAGTGCCCTGAAGATGACTTCATAAAAGTTGAAACGTCGGCAACAGATCCATAGTGGTTTTCAGTTGATTGACATTTTCCCAACCAACTCCAAACTATAAAAATAATATGTTTCAAAAAAATTATTATTCTCAACTGTAGCCGGGGTATTAAAGCCATATCATAACTCCCCGGTCCAAACTTCGCGACGAATTAGAAAGTGATTATACTTTTACTTTCGACTTCTCTGTTACCGAAGAAGTAAAAAAAGCTTAAAGGACCGAACACGTGTCGAGAATAAGATGAAAAAGATCACGTTCTCATTTAACGATCGGATCAACGCAGAACCCATTTCCAAGGATATTTCGCATCTTTTTCTCACAGCACAAATTGTGTTTCCTTGTTTCGTCAACTGCTTCTTTCTTTCAGACTAGTCACTTCGAGTTATTACTTTTGGGCGTTCATTGAGAGACATCCACTCATAATTGACCTCCTGGTGGCTTTCGTGCAAACACTGTGAAATATCGACTGGTTATTTCTTATCCTGGAAAAATCATGAATAAAAATTGAAAATGGTATGAGTGATGAAATACCCTTCCATCATAGAAATCAACAATGACAATGTGGAAAAGTATTATTTCTAACTTTCGCTTATTACTCGTATAAAAAAAACGTGAATCAATTCATTACAACACATAACCACATACAGGGTGTTTCTTAATAACATGCTAATATTTGAGGTTATTCTTCGGTCCATTTCGAGCAATAAACTTCATATGAACATATTTCAAAAATCTTAACTTTTGAACTACAGGCTGCTCAAATTGAAAAAAAATGAGGTAGCTGTTTTGAATTCATTTCAGGAAGATCCTGGATCAAGTACACGAGAAATTGGGAACAATTTGAATATCTCACATATTCTTGTTTGGAAAATTCTTCATGACTTTTGATTATATCCCTACCATATCCAACGGGTTCAGGTATTACTCCCTCGCGACTTTCCATTTCGGATGAACTTTTGCCAATGGTTTCTCCAAAAAGTGATGTATGAAAATCCATCATTTGATACTGAAATTGTATCCACCGATGAAGCCAATTTTTCCAGGAACGCCATTTAAAACTTTCAAAATAATCATTTTTGTCACCAGGAGCAGTTTTCCATTGATGGGCCAGTAGAGAAAGACATGATTTTCCCAAAATTTAATAATAATTACAAAAGTTTCAAAACTTCAGTAGAGTGAAGAGGACTTTCATATGATATGTAGTCTGATTTTGCAACTCTTTCCTCTGAACGGAAGATGTTGAAAATCAAAATTCAATGAATTTTCACATTTTAAGCGCAGAACAATTTGCAAAAGTTCTGCAAACTACATTTCACAAATTTCATTTCACAAATTTCACTTCACAAATTTCATTTCACAAATTTCTTTTCACGAATTTCATTTAAAAATTTCATTTCACAAATTTCATTTCACAAATTTCATTTTACAAATTTCATTTCACAAATTTCATTTCACAAATTTCATTTCACAAATTTTATTTCACAAATTTCATTTCACAAATTTCATTTCACAAATTTCATTTCACAAATTTCATTTCACAAATTTCATTTCACAAATTTCATTTCACAAATTTTATTTCACAAATTTCATTTCACAAATTTCATTTCACAAATTTCATTTCACAAATTTCATTTCACGAATTTCATTTCACAAATTTCATTTCACAAATTCCATTTCACAAATTTCATTTCACAAATTTCATTTCATAAATAACATTTCACAATTTCATTTCACACATTTCATTTCATTCATTTCATTTCACACATTTCAACAAATTTCATTTCACAAATTTCATTTCACACATTTCATTTTTCACAAATTTCATTTCACAAATTTTATTTCACAAATTTCATTTAACAAATTTCATTTCAAAATTTCATTTTACAAATTTCATTCATTTCACAAATTTCATTTCACAAAATTTCATTTCACAAATTTTATTCACAAATTTCATTTCACAAATTTCATTTCACAAATTTCATTTCACAAATCTCATTTCACAAATTTCATTTCACAAATTTCATTTCACAAATTTCATTTCACAAATTCTATTTCACAAATTTCATTTCACAAATTTCATTTCACACATTTCATTTCACAAATTTCATTTTACAAATTTCAATTTCACAAATTTCATTTCACAAATTTCATTTCACAAATTTCATTTCACAATTTCATTTTACAATTTTCATTTCACAAATTTCATTTCACAAATTTCATTTCACACATTTCTATTTCACAAATTTCATTTCACAAATTTCATTTCACACATTTTATTTCAAAATTTCATTTTACAAATTTCATTTTACAAATTTTATTTAAAAATTTCATTTCAAAATTTCATTTTACACATTTCATTCATTTCACAAATTTCAGTTCACAAATTTCATTTCACGAATTTCATTTTACAAATTTCATTTCACACATTTCATTTCACACATTTCATTTCACACATTTTATTTCACACATTTCATTCCACACATTTCATTTCACACATATCATTTAACAAATTTCAGTTTACAAATTTCATTTCACAAATTTCATTTCACACATTTTATTTCACAAATTTCATTTCACAAATTTCATTTCACAAATTTCATTTCACAAATTTCATTTCACAAATTTCATTTAACAAATTTTATTTAACAAATTTTATCACACAAATTTCATTTTAGAAAAACTAATAAAAGCTTGTTTTTAAAAACAACATTGAAAACTCTCCAGGCATTTGTTGTATTCATCTAGGCTAATTATTGAGGTCCGTGGATATTGCACAAGGTCCAAAAGACACGAATTAATGTTTTTTTTTTACCCGACTCCCGCAAAGCGGAAAAGGAAGGGTAATGATTCTAGCAGTCTATGTATGTTTGTATTTTGAATATTCCACCATAAACTACTCTTCCGATTCTTATGAATGAGATGTCAATCGATTCGTTATTATGGCCCAGATAACATTGACTTTATTTTATACGCAAAAAATCAAAACGGGGTATGTTACATAAAAAAAAGTGGGGGACTCTGATTTTCTTTGCTATCGTTTCGAGTGGGATATCTAATGAAACAGGAAAAAACTCTAAGTTCATAAATATAAACATAGTACAATATTGAATATAAATAATGATTTTAGTAGGCTATGTATGTTTGTATTTACGAATGTTCCATCGTAGCACCTAAACTACTCATCCGATTTTGATCAATGAGGTGTTAGTCGATTCGTTATTATGGTCCGGGTAACAATGGTTACATTCAATACGAATAAAATCAAAACGGATGGTACATCGAAAAAACTATTAAATTTTTTTTTGAAGGCCAGCTTTCGTTATACAAATTATTTATGTCATTATTTGATCTAGGTTATTCTGTGAGTAACAGACTCAAAATCTTGCCGCGCAAGATTACCTTAGTGCATTTGTATAAAAGCTTGTCTATAACATTTTTTTTTTAAATATATATTTTTAACTTTTAAGTTCTGTTTTTATTAACAACTAATGAAAACTTGTTTATTTTTTTTTCTTTTATTCATTTCTTATTTTTTTCTGTTTATGATGTTGAATAACGAGAATCAGACCATAATCACAAAAAATTTTACGCCATATTGAAACCGCCATTTTGTTTAATTTTTCCCGACAAAAATTTCATGATGCATTGTCACCGGAATTATGTACACCTGCCAAATTTCAAATCATTCGGATGATTCGAAGTGGGGCAAATTCAACTTGCAAGATTTGACTACAGACAGACAGACACACAGGCAGACACACAGACAGACAGTCACCGGGACGGGTGAAACTAAATAAAAGCACCTTGTAGTTCAAATGTTAAGACCTTTGGGACATATATGTTCATATGAAGTATTTTTTTTCTCAGAATGGATTCAAATATTAGCATGTTATTAAGGAAAAGAATGGCAATCAATAATAATTTTTGCCTAATATATTATTTTTGATAATAACTTTATTTATTCACCATATCAAAGCAAATCATGATAGAGCATTTACAGTGACCGGAAGAAAGTACGCATCATATGGAAAATTCTTTTATTAATAAATTTTGTCAAACATCAATAGGTGCAATCGCTTCTTCATCGAAAGAAAACTCAAGAGACGTTGTACAGTGCCGTTCATATTTTCGTGTTTGGCGGGAAATTTCAAAAATTTAAAATGTATGTCTCCAAACGGACTTATTTGAGAAAATATCGAAAAAATTTATTTGGAAAAGTCGTTTAGAATGACAATTCATAGCTATAAAAAGAATCTGAGTCAAAAAAATAAAAAAATAAAATTGCCATAAAAATTTTTTTGTAATAATAATAATTATTATAATTTGTTTATTTCACCAGTTGAAAAGTACATGACAGCGGATAATTCCATCAGTACAGTAACAAGGAAAATGTCATGTGAAGTTGTCTACATACAAAATGTTTTTATTTATACATTTACCTATATATTTTGTAGGATTTGAATGAAACAGTTAAAAACATATGAGGATGCTAGTCAGAAGGTAACAAAACACTTCAAATCCATAAAATAATAGCACATACACTTAACAGTTAAAATTAGATTTCACAGTATAAATACATTTCTGACAAGAACCTTATTAGTAAAGCCAACAATTATATTTTGAATAATATTTTGGGAAGATTCGCAAGCTATTTCTATTTTATTCGGAGATAATTTGAAATCTCTGAATTTGCCATGTGTTCAGCTGCTTCATAAGTGGTCACTGAAATATCTCCAGGACATTATAATCCTGATACTGTTCACTATTAATGAGGGTCCTTGTATCTACACGATTTTAATTTAAATTTTTTAGTCGAACAAAAAATAAATGGATTTTTGGCATATAGTTGGAATCATACATACCTACAATATTATCATTGTTGTTGAGGCCATGAAACAATTAACTTATAATGCTAATATGTTATTAATAATTGTCAAACGATTTAGTAGTATCATTTTATCCAGGTATTTCAATGGTCTATCTTGTATAGTTTTTTTCATTGTAAAAGTTATTTTACATATTGTTGTGCATTAACAATAATTAGAGATGCCCCAAGAAAAGCTAAGTTTGCAAGAAAAAATTGAGCCCATCTTAATATATGGCGAGCGTTTTCATAGTTCCAGAAAGCGGCAGATATATTCAATGCTAGATCCAAACAAAATATCCATGGATTTTATTTCAAATGAATTCAAAGCTACAGAGAGTGTAGAAAATCGTTAAAAAATTCCACATAGTAAGCCCGTCACTAATCAAGAAGGTTCCTTCAATGTTCTGTTATTGGCCACAGAAAATCCACAGATGGCACTATCGGAGAGGCAGGAACAAACTGTTATATCTGAAAAATCCATAAGAAGAATTTTAAAGAATGATAAATTTCGTGCATACAAACCAAAAGTCACCCACAGCTTACGCGATAGAGATTTCGATGCCCGCTTAGATTTTTCATTTTGGTTCCAAAGCATGATTGGAGAATGCCAAAATTTTCCTACAAAAATTGTATCTACTGATGGGGCGACTTTAACATCAAACAGTACTGTCAGAACTGTAGATGGTGGGCTGATGAGAACCCAAATTGGACGATAGAGGCGAATAGTCAATTTTCCCACAGAAATAATGTTTGGTGCGGCATATTACATACGCAGATCGTTGATCTTTTCATGAGGGTACCTTAGAAGTAAGGTTTATAAACATCGTCCATTTCATTCATTAATTTTTTATTTATTTTATTTATTACAAAGTAGGGATACAAACAGATAAATCCAACGAGTATCCTCTTTTTAGGTAATCTAATAGTAATCGAATAGTGAGCTAAAATAACTTACAAGATAAACAATGATGCATTATAGAATAAATATGAACAAATATGAATAAATGTGAACAAAAATGAATAAATTGAACAAATATGAACAAATATGAATAAATATGTATAAAGTGACAATATACCTATGTAAAATGTGAACAACATATAAACAATATATAAACAATTCAAATGAGATATTATATGTATATTGAAGTGGAAATAATCATTATTAGGTTGAACGGAGGCAGAACATGGATTTCACGTAGTTTTTAAATCTTAGAAATGAGAGCCTGAATATTGCGATGTCATTACAGTGGCTATTGAAAGTTCTCACCATTCTACAAATGGGAGAGTTTAATCCTGAATTTGTTTTTCTAAAAGTTTCGTGCTTTCTTAAATCTCTGTTGGGTGTACTTAAGGATATTTTGGACGATAGTTCAGAACAATCAATACGGTTATTGAATATTTTGTAGATCATTAGAAGGTCGGACATACTTCTTCTATCGGTGAGAGACAACATGGAGTACTTTCTCAGAATTGGACTATAGTTGCTGTTTAATATTGGGATATCTGATTTACGGGATAGTTGTTTAGAGAAGAAGTGAAACGACAATGTCTTAATAACATTACTCCACGAATGCTGCGAAATGTGTCCAGAGAAATGAAATCCCGAACAACTACATGTATTGAACGTCAGGGTAGACATGTCGAATAATGGACAATAACAAAGTTTCGAGTATGTATTAAATTGTTTGGTTCATAATTATTTCAGCTCCTAATTCCATTATAATATAAAATAAAAAGTAATTTTTTTTCTTGTTATGTCAAAAATTAAATCAATTTTTTGTTTTAATGAAAATCCAAATCAAAATTGTGTAGATACATGGTCCATCATTGATAATAAACAGTATCAAGATTATAATGTCCTGAAGATATTTCAGTGACCTCTTATGAAGCAGCTGAACACAAGGCAAATTCACAGATTTCAAATTATCTCCGAATAAAATAGAAATAGCTTGCGAATCTCCACAAAATATCATTTGAAATATTACTCTTTGCTTTATTGATGAGTTTCTTCGTCAGAAATGTATTTTTCCAAATTGAACTTTTTTATAGCAAAAAACTAATTTTTTTTTATCTCAGATTTTTTTCAGAACTTGTACATAGCTATAAAATGTTATTCTGAACAACTTTTTTCCGAATAACATTTATCGATATTTTTTCAAATGAGTGTGTTTTGAGACATGATTTTTATTTTTTTTTAATTTTCTGCCAAACACGAAAAAACGAACGGCACCGTACAACGTCTTTTGGGTTTCTTTTTGATGCAGAAGCGATTGCACGTATCGATATTTTTCAAAATTTATTAATAAAAGAATTTTCCATATGATGCGTACTTTCTGCCGGTCACTGTACAATTCAAAATTAAAAAGATACTTTTGAGGTTGACACCATATCCATTTTCCATATTATTTATTCTTAGCATCAGTGATTCTGTGTGTAAGTATGAAATGTATATTCGACATGAATAAAGAATATCTTCACTTACTCTTCTTAGAATATATGGGCCACTGAGTACCTCTAAGTTTTATCTCAAAGACAATTTTCATTGTTCAAAACGATCCGAACAACTAATTTTAATATTCCCGTAAAGTTTATCGCACTTCACATACTTTGGAAACTTCCAAGAAAGAATTCATATTCCGGGGAGGATTGAGTTATTCCCCAGGAAAACTTTCACAGCTTCATCACGATTTTATAGTGCAGAAATTCAGTTTACCACACATAAAGCTGCTTCATCTCTTAGATAGTTAGCTCTGATCTAGCTCGAGAAAGTTATTAGCTGAGACGCCCGTTTTCAACAAGACAAAGCTTCTAACAAACAACAGAAACACATAAAAGTGAATAAGTAACTTTGATGCAGTGTCTGGAGAACTTTTCCATGTTCTCCAGGAGACATTCCAGGGTTTCTAGAAGTTCTAGTCCCATCTTGAGCCCTAACAGCAAGACTGTATTCGTGATTTGAAGGTTCTCCTGTGACTCTGGAAATCCTCAAGTCATTGCTTATGTGTTTGGATTTCTTTTAGTTCAATAAAAAAATGGCCATCTCTAGGGTTATATGTTATTTTCACCCCGAATTCGTTCCTTGATGTATTTTATTGTCCTTTCTTTATTTTCTTAGCGGTTATACTTGCGTTTTTGGAATCTTCATATTTATTTTTGTTCTTTGTTGAATGCGTCGATAATGCGAAATTATAAAAAAAAACAAATGGAATAAGGGGAAATGCCCTCGATTGGATAGAGTGTTTCACTAAAAACAGAAGTCACTTTGTTTTGGTGAATCATAGATCTGAAAACAGTAATGATAAATGCAATTCGGATACTCAACGTTGGCTGTTGGAGTACCTCAAGAATCAATGTTGGGACCGTAGTCTGGTTCAAAAGTGCCTTTATGACCAAGATGTCATTGGATGCGGAATTGTATCTAGATATGATTTACAGTTTGGCCCATGTCTTGCAAAAAAATAGTTTGAAAGTTATAAACAATTTGGTAAAAAAAGGGGGTAGGTTTTTGCAAAAAAACTATTGCAGATATCGGAAATTTGAAAAAAGATCCACAGATAGTAGGAAATTTCTAAGAAAAAGTCCCATCTCCCGGAAATTTAGCACCAATATTTATAATTTTAATTGAGCGGTGAAAATACGGCTGGAAACGAATGAATTGGGGCGCGTCGCTCTGCTCGGAGGCTTGATAAAAAAAATAGGAATATTAAGGAATGAAAAAATCAGGCACTTGCTGGATAGTTGAATTAAAAATAATCCGCTGGCAAAAAAAATCTGAATTTGATTATTAATTATGCTTTTGTTAATTAACAAGTTTTTCTAAGTTGGAACTAAATAAAATAATCTCGATAATTTTCAAACCGGAAGCCAGAAAAAACTAATTGAGCTGTTATTCTGGTTTTTAGGTATTGTTTGGTTTGCCCTATATAACAATCCCCACATTCACAGGGAATACTATATATTACACATGAATCTGATTTAGCTGGTATCTCATCTTTTAACTGCGTGAATAACTTTCCCGTAGTTTTCAAATTGTAAAAAGCAAACTTGTGAGAATCAGTTGTTAAACATTTTTCAAATTTTATATGGGAGTCCAACTAGATATGGAAATTTAAAATAGTAAAACATTTCTTTCGGAAACATATCCTTCCTATCTGTTCTCAGACGTTTATTAATGATACTATCAATTAATTTCGTGGGCTAGTTGTTGTTTTTCAACAAGTTCTTCGCCTTAACTGAATTTTCCGAATGGAAACTATTATCGCTAAGAGTATGTACCTTTGAAATTAGGTTAGAGGCTGTATTAACCTTTTGGCTGAAAAAGTGTTCTGATAGGTAATTCAAAATTCTCCCCGAATTGGTAGGTTTCATGAACCAATGGACCTTTTTATGCACCATGAGAAAACACTGTAATTAGAAAGTATATGTGCTAATATCACTTGGGATTTTTTGTTTTTTTTTTCTGATGGGTAGTTTTTCTATAATTCGGGAAAAAGTGGGTTCGTGACGTCACGTTCACTAAAAGTTGATTTGGCATCGTTGTATGAGTTGCGAATCATGGAATTGTGACGTAATGACATTTGTTATTTGATACTTTGATAGGTTCGTTCGTTTGCTCCACGGAATAGAATATTATCAATCGTTTGTCTCCCTTCAGCTCTTTTTCTTGCATATATCTGATACGAGACACGAGATATGCAGAGAACTGCTGCAAATGAACAAGCTCTCCATGAATGTTTGGTATTGAAAAATTTCGGAAATTATTTTCTAATTTTAATAACTATGAAAATGTCTAAAAAGTGCAATGTGCCCGGTTGTCTGAACACCAGTGAAAGTGAATCAAACTTTTGTAAAAAGCGGAAATATATGCTTTTGTGCAGAACATTTCCAGGTGAGTACATCAAGGAACGATCTTTAATTTCACTCAATGCAAGTTTGCAAAATCATCGATCAGTACTGTATTTCATATCCAGTCCTATAAACATATTGTTCTTTGGTTCCAGCTGAAAGAAGATACTATGAATTGGGAATGTGCTAGAACAACGGGATCCAAATTTATGTTCAAGATGTCTGTCCACATATCAACCTGAAACGACATTGGTCTGACAATGTTTCATCATAAGTACATGACCTACCAACGATGAAGAAACCCAAACCAAATGAAAACATCACTCCTTCAGCTAGTAAAACTGTGTTGAGTGACATTACATCCATGGGAAATATTTACTCAAGAGTTTCGAATAGTTCTTCTCCTAGCAGTAGCCAAGCTAGTACATTATCCGATTCACCAAAATAACACCACAAAAAAAATTCTGAGTATATTCCTAGTCAGTCTTCATGCGATCCTGATTGTGAAAATATCGAAGGACAGCAGCGCCAGCGCTTATCTATTGCACTTATAGAAAAGAAAAGTAATTTTATTTGGGGCTTCCTGAAAATGTTTACCACATTGTGAAATACATTACTAAAATTGAAAAAATTGTATATATGGATGTTCTGATAAGTTTAAAAAAGATACGGGTTGGGGATGTATACTCTCGATTGGCTGATGACTTTGATTGGAGTTAATCAAGTGTTCACAAGATTTTCATAAAAGCTGTGCCTATGATGGCAAATTGTTTACAAGAGCTTATATAGTGGCCTGACATATCTGAAATTGAAAGAAATTTGCCGATCCTTTTCAGAGCTCGCTATAAAAAAGTTAATTCAATTATTAATTGTCTGGAAATTGAAAAACCCTCTGATCCTGTTCGTCTGTCCATGACTTGGTCAGAATAGAAAAAATGCAATACTGTAAAATTTTTAATATCTGCTACTCCAAATGGCACAATACAATCAAATTTTATTTCAGGAGCATACAGTAGACGAATTCTTTAACAACTTTGTCGATAAGATTCATTTCTTCTATTTTGGTTGATTGAAATTCAAAAATACTTTAAATAACTAGAATGTGCAGTATTATGTCAAAGATTTCTAAGGTTTGTTGTCACATTCTCTTCATGAATGTCAATATCTTCAGATTTTTTTTTTTCTATAGCTTTGTAACCATAGGGAAAATTTTTACCATAGAAAATGTAAGCCTGTATTTGTGAAAAATAGATGAGTTAACGTCTTTACCTTTGAATTAGTATCCCTCAACAAAGAATTGGTGTGAAATAAGTAAATAATTTTGCAAAAAATTAACGAAATTTGTATGAACATATTTCAAGTCTATTCATTCTGAATTATTGATTATATTTTCAGTAGTTCGAACTTAATAAATATTTGACTCATCACATGAAGGAAACAGGTACCGAATATGAATTTATTTATATTATAATACAAACAGACAAAGCCTACATATATATTCACAGTATAATGCATTTATGATTGATTATATCTAAAGAATCACAGAAAAAATAATTCGGCGAATACCCCAATGGATGAAGGTAAGTTCAACAGAAGCTTAAATCCCCACTTCATTTTGAAGAATTCATCCATTGCTTGATCCATTCTGTGTAAACTGTACAGATGCTAGATGAACAAAAAAAGATTATGAAAGTAGTCCATGTCAGGTGGAGTTCTAATTAATTAGTACAAAAAATCAAGTCTGCTCCACAGTAAGAAGCATTTATTTCTAGGAAAGAAAATAGCAATGCATTTTGACAAAGTATTTTGCCATCTTCAGGCTCTCTAAAATATACATAGAAAAGATACAAGGATGAACATTGTAAAAATTGGAAGAAGACTTAGCACAAAAATAAACAACATCACCGACTTACACAAACATTGAATTTAAAATGTCAACTCATTAATTCAGTCGATAACCTATGTTATATTAATCAGTTGACATTTTTACTTCAATGTTTGTGTAAATCAGTGATGTTATGTTTATTTTTGTGGTAATTCTTTATCAACTTTTACAATGGTCACTCTTGTATCTTTTTTATGTATATTTTAGAGAGCCTGAAGATGGCAAAATACTTTGCCGAAATGAATTGCTAATTTCTTCCCTAGATATAAATGCTTTTTACTGTGGAGCAGACTTCATTTTTTCTACCAATGAAAAAAAAAGCTTGATATTTTTTTCAAAGGATAAACAATAACTTTTTTAATGAAAAATCAAAGTGGTTTCAAATATAAATTAGAAAAAAAAAGCATTTTCACTTTATATTTCTTATAAAATAACCAGAGGTTGTGAAGTATCCCATGTTCAATTTTGTTATAAAGTATCATTTAACCAATATATTAGGAGTAATTTTGACAAACTTGAAATAACTAAATAAAATATTCCTCACCTTCATTGGCAAATGCTCCACTGGATCAATCAAAGGAGCTTGCGCTCTCAGGGATTACACAGTTCTTTGGTATATTCTGTATTCTGTGCATGTGCTGAAACATGAAAACAAAATCAAATATTAATATATATATTTATATATAATGCCTGTGGCTTCCCGTTTCCCATTATCTCGTTTGGGTGCCATAATTGATTTTACAGCAAAAGTAATTTTCAAGTTAGGTTACACACGAATTCTTCATTTGTAATAGAGAGCCAAAACACCAATGTTCATGACCGTAATTCAAAAACTAACCGAAACCTCATAAAAAAATGTACCCCTCATTTGACCTCTTTAGGGGGTGAATTCCAAAAAGAAAAGCTCAAATACCAGTTTTCAATATACACATACCTTCAGAGGCCGAACAGTCTAAACTCGGACATTCTAGGACATTGCTTCTTCGTCTATCTGCACCAAACAATTATTAAAAAAATTGTGGATTTTATGTTCCGGTGTGAGCTTTGCTTTCACATTGCAGACGTTTTCTTGGCGTTTCAACTGTATGTAGCCAACAGCATTATCACCACTGGAGTCACTGGTAGATCTGTAAAAAGATAACATGTGTTGATTTACTTTTTTGATGCGAATAAGTCAGTTGAAAATGATCTCGATATTTATTTTTGCTATATACCTAACACAAATTGCTTACCGTTTTCACATTTTCCATTTCAGCACTCGAAAAAGTCATGTTTGTTAAATAAAAAGAGTAAATCATCTCATAATCCATTTCCGAACCTGATTTTACGAAGCCTTGTTTCATTATAAACACACCAAATCGTTTATGATATTAAGAAATTGATAAGTTGATAAAAATAAACATTGATGGTTAACCTCAAATCTCAATATAATTTTCATGGGAACTGGGAACTGTCTGTAACATTTGCGGTGTTGCCAATGATCGGTCTCCATCAAAAGAAAGGCCCGTTCAGAAACTTTGAATGTTTTAAATGAAGAAACCCGTTGTTGAAATGAGATTTTTTTTTATGAGTCTATCAATAAACAGAGTTCAATTATATATTAATGGTGTATATCAAGCAGTGAGCTATATTTTTGACAAGAACAGTAATGCGTGTTTCTGAACGTGGATTATGGAGGGGGTAGTTTTCGATGAACGTGACGTCACGGGTACTCTTTCAACCGCAATATCTTTTCGAAATAAAAAATATATGATGGCATTCTAAGTCAATCGGACGTTTCAAATGGAATACAATCGACCTATATAAGTTTTGGAATTTTTTTTTCCTAAATGGAAAGGTCCATTGCTGAGCAATTTCCCATTGTTATCTCTTATGATATGGAGATCCCGCTGTTATTTTTGTAATTATATAATTAACAACTATATTCGCCAACACAGGACTGGCTGGATTTCCCATAGCTGTTCCTTCTTTTTGTTTGTAAAATGTTCCATCAAATTAAAATAAAGACGATTAATTTGAGAAATATATACATGGGAATATTTGGGACGATGAATCATTTATCAAAAAATACTTCTCATTTCCATAGCTTACGTCAAAAATGATAACTTCCACAGGATAGGTATTTACAGTAACAACTAGTTATTCGACGTTTAATAACTCAAAAACGGTATAAGATAGGGGTAATATCTTTGAATTCAGGAAAAAAAATCATAGCTAAAATCTAATAATATACAGGGTATCTCATTTGAAAATATCCCCTGAAATCTGCACGCTACTGTATTTTTTATAGCATTTCATCAAAATTCAGTCATAACCACAAAACTTTTACATTGAACTCTTTTTTTCTATAGGCAATAATAACGATGAGGGGTGCGTAATTTATAGTGTATATCTCGGTACCTACAAAGGCTAAGAATCAGTTCTCCATCATCCTATTTGACTGCTCCTATAATTTTTTAAGTTCCACAGGATCATTAATACGATTTGATTTGATTTATATGGTAATTTTTTTTTCTTCTCGTTTACTGCTTTGTAAACTCTTTCTCTCCACTGATAAATGTTTTTATTACCCATATTTACAACTTTCGTTATTAAGCTTTCTTTCCGCTGTTCATAGGACTGCAGTCGCAAATAGCTGCTATATTGGTTGAATATAATAAACAAAAGTCTTTTATAGTAATTACTGGTGACATTATTTTATTATATCATGAAACCTTGCGAAATATAGCAATTTGCTAGTACCAAAAATACATTTTAATTCTTTTTTACATGCCATTGGAACATACAAATGTTAATTGACAAGTATTATCTGGTTATTGCATGGGTCAAAATTATTTCAAAACTGCATTCGCTATAATTGTGAGAATTAGTTCATATATCATTGTTTATAGCCCATTCACAGGGATCGAAGTATCCCAATAAATAATATTATTAGCCCTCTTTATTAGTGTAGTCCATTTGAAGAGCTCGTTATATGAAGGTTTATTAATGATATTATTTCTGCAAATAGTGTACAGTTAATGGCCCATCAGGTACTCATAATTTAATTTATGTGGGTTATTATACGAAACAAAATACATGTTGGTAATTATTCGCATTGGTGTTTTGTGATGTCTGCCGTGGGTCATTAGCTCCTATAGAATTGCTGGAACTTAATATTCACACTTCTAGATAGCCTATGAAATATGTTAATTTCAATTATTTGTTTGGATTCTATGGACACTTGTTCGATGAAAATGAGGATTTTTATAACGAAGTAACTTACTTTCTCCAACAAAAAATTCAATTTACATGGTGACTATACAGGGTGCATATTTATAAATAATTTCGAGAAACGTAAATTTCGGATTCTAAAATAACATGTTGCCCCGTGAAAATTTCATCCCTAAATTTAACCCCAACTACTACCGTAAACAAAAGACACCTATTTCACTAAACGATTTTCATTATACTGGCTTTACAAAACCACGTGTGTTTAGCTATACGCTATCTGCCATAGATTGTTGCTATAAAAACAATAATGCCTAGGGATTCACGGAGTGACGAACAATATCTTGATTTAACAAACCGAAAACAATGTGTCTGGATATTTTTTTAATTTTTCTTCGTTTTTTTTTTGTTTTGTTTGTAAGGATTGATTTTAATGTGTTAGTTGTTCTGATGTTTTATTTGTTGCCAGTCTGTTTAATACTTCCAAATAATCCAGGGCCATAAGGTATTATGTTACGTTTTTAAACAAATATATTACTGGTGTGTTTTTATTTTCACTTGAACTATTATAATTAGGTGCCAGCATTTTTAAGATCACCAATATATTAATCCAAGATGATGATTTTCACCAAAGTGGCTTTACAAAACCACGTGTGTTTAGCTATAGGCTCTCTGCCATAGATTGTTGCTATAAAAACAATAATGCCTAGGGATTCACGGAGTGACGCACAATCTCTTGAAAACTTTTTAACAAACCGAAAACAATGCGTCTGGTTATTTTTTTAATTTTTCTTTGGTGTTTTTTGGTTTTGTTTGTGTAAGGATCGATTTTAATGTGTTAGTTGTTCTGATGTTATATTTGTTACCAGTCCGTTTAATACTTCCAGATAATCCATGAGGTATTATGTTATGTTTTTAAATAAATATTTTACTGGTGTGTTTTTATTTTCACTTGAACTATTATAATTAGGTACTAGCATTTTTAAGATCACCAATATATTAATCCAAGATACTAACCATGAATACATTTGATTAAAAAATGAAGACTCAGTACTTCCAACAAATGAATAAAGATTAATATATAATAAAAAATAAAAACTTTTTAACAAAAAATGAAACATCTTTTTTGGAGTACACTTTTTACGCAGTCGAGTTTTTTTATTTTTTAATTAACTTTTTTATTTGTAGACTTTTTTCAGTGTTGTGGAGGAATCTGAATTTTGGATTTTGTATGTATATTTGGCATGAAATGAGTCGATTTGTTTCCATATTCGACTGTGTTCATGATGACTGGGGCATTACCTTTATCAGCTGAAAGTATTTTGATTTGATCATCTGATCGAAGAGATTTAATTGCATTTCTCTCGTATTTCTTCAAATTACTTCTGGGGTGATAAGTTTGTTGTTATTATCTATGCTACTCCTATGAACTGGAATGAGTCTGGAGAGGCTTCAGTACCACTAAAAAACGTTATAGAATCTAGAGAATTCAATAGTGAATATTTAATCATTCTGATTTCACCACGCCATTGAATAGATGCTATATTATTGCGATCTAAATGAAATTTTCAACAATGCCAATTCGGCATTTGAAAAATTACAATTCTATGATTGAAAATAATTTTTTTATGTCTAAATACAATTTTGAAATACAGGGTATTCCTTAATAAAATGCATTTTCAAGGGGGTTATTCTTCGGACCATTTTGAGGAAAAACTTCATGAACATATGTAATAAAGATCTTTCAAACTACAAAGTGCTAAAGTTTTAAGAAAAAATATTTTTTTATGAAAAGCGAAATAACCTCAATTGAATAATGAAAATATTTTTTTTAAATCGAGAACATACGCTAAAAATAAAGCTATTTTTAGATATCAACTTTCTCGACAATATCGATATTGATCACATGTAGTTCTCAATATCCATCGTGTGATTTAGCTGGAAAAGTGAAAGCATTAAAAACATTTATCTTTCCGAATTCAACTGAGGTTGTTTCCCTTTTCAACATATGAATCTCTTGGAGGGTATTATATCGTGAACAATGGAAGATAGCGGCTAATATTTATGTTTCAGTCGCAGATAATTCCACATCTGATGTAAATGAACACAACACCCTGTTCATATTTTCAAAAAAATCAACTTTAGCAAGTTCTACATTTAGTCTTTGTTGTTCAAGGGAGTGTTGAAAACGAACTTGTGGGTGACTTGATTAAATGAGCCATATCAACTAACCGCAGGTTAAATTCCTCAACCCTGTATTAAACTACGAATAATGAGCTTCATATGGATTTCAACGACATGTACCGTTATTGCAACAACTAATATCAAGGTTCCATGGTGTAATGGTTAGCACTCTGGACTCTGAATCCAGCGATCCGAGTTCAAATCTCGGTGGAACCTAATTTTTTTTATTTTATTTTTTAATTACCGATATAATTCGTTTTGACAAGGAATTATTTATAAAAATAACAGGAGGCAATCTGCGACTGAACCTGAATATCGTATTATATACCATCCAATATCAATTGCAGAAGCTGTTTCTATAGGGAGCAAATGAAAACTCACTTCGCTAACACGAGCATATATGCGAAGAAACAGAACGAAAAATAATCTGTACTACTCGTGAACATTTTCCGTCGGCAAACGGTAGATCAAAAGAGCCGATAGTCAACGTGGACTCGAGTGGCGGCTGTCTATCGTACACCCGATTCGTCTGGGCCAATCGAGTCGGACATCGATGCTGGCAGGTGTGTCTACGATGGGAGGTCATAAATCACGCGTTATATTTGTGTTTTAATGGCTCTGAACTGAAAGTAACCAGTAGAGTCTATGGTCTTGGTGTGTGCCGATCGAAATACGTTTTAGGATATAATAATAACCTACATCAAACAATGAAAGAAATTATTTTTCTTTCTTAATGTATTTGTATAAATAAAAGCTTGTCTTTGATTTTTTTCATTTTTCATTATTTATGAAGTATTTTTAAAATCTTAAAATATCTAAATAAAATTAGTTATCTCCGCCACTGCTGCTCACAGGATTTCACCGCAAGACTTTTTTATGCTTCTGCAATTGATATTTGGAAAACTATACAAGCATGAAGTCATACATTTCCTACGACTTTTACAATATGCAATGTAAGCAAAAAAATGCAAAGTTTACTCATGAGAATAGTATATTACGTATCTAGTAGTGAAAGCAATACATTCCTGGATGACAAGCATTGAAGTTGGGAATGTGCTTTTTCTACGAGGTACACATACTATTTTTTATGAAATCGTAATTAACATTATCATAAATTAAGGAATTTTTATAAATGCATAACAAGTTTTGATAACCATCTTATTGCCTATGAAATCGTTTCCTTGGCAATCACTGTTTGTTTATTGTTGTGACAAAAGTCAGAGATTCACTAGTTATTTTGGTTTAATACCTACTTATCGCTAAAAAATATTTAAAAATATTTCAAATGGACAGTGATGATGAGGTGTGCGGGAATCCACCAGAGTTAGTAAATGCTGCTGAAAATGTCATCTTGAATTTATAAACCAAGGCAAAATATGAATACGCTTACAAACGTTTCATGGATTATTGCCAAGAAAAAAGGACGACCTCCCGATCTGAAAATGTCATGATTGCATACTTTTCCGATGTATCTACAAAGGTGAAGGCATCTACGTTATGGTCAAATTACTCCGTGCTGAGAGCTACACTTAGTACAAAAGAAGATATTGATATTACAAAATATTCGAAATTACGTGCTTTCCTGAAACGTCAAAGTGAAAACTATAAACCAAAGAAGTCAAAAGTTTTGTCAGATGAACAAATTGAAACGTTTATTACTCAAGCACCAGATTATATATACATAATGAATGAGGTATATACGTTTAGAATGTAAGAATTTCAAAATTACCGAAATATTTATGTAGTGTTTACTTTTTAGGTTGCGTTCATATTTGGTGTTACCGGTGCATGTCGCCATGGTGAACTATATCAACTAAATTTGAATGTCATAGAAGATTTCAGATCTAAGCTAAAATACCCGATAATAAAACCAAGATCATTTGTGATAAACGAAACTTATATGCCATTGTATAGAAAATATGTTTCATGTCTTCCGGAAAATTTCGAAAGTTGCCGCTATTTCGTGTCGAATGAGATGGTGAACCAAATCATAAAGAGAAAACTTACTCAATTTTATCCAGTGTCTCGTTACATATCTATGTTGTTTTTATGCTGTGATGTATTTTTGACGAAGGAAAACCAAAATCCATCATAGCTCTGAGGATGGCGAAATATAATGCCGAAACGTTGGCTAACTGAGAAATATTGATTACTATCGTTTCGGACGTCCATCGTCTTAACGTATTTAAAAGGTTTTCACGACGTTTCGAATGCTTGTATCTGCAATCGTCTTCAGGTGAATACTGACAAGTTTAGGTGCTACTTACCAATTTATATGACTGTCGGCGCAATGATGCGTGCAACTCCGCCATGTGCAGCGCTGCGTGTAATATCGCGCGGTGTGGTGGTGCGTGAAGTTTCGCGCCTCTGCAGCCCGCCAGAAAGAGCAATCAGGGGTTTCCATACGTTCTTGATCTCAACGCTTGGTTGACTGAAGGCGTTATTGGCTTCAATGTAGGCGGCCTCTTTGAACTTTCGGTTGAACCAATGCTCCTCTCTATGTAGAACAGTTGCGTCGTCAAATAGAACTCGATGGTGCTCAGTCCAGGCGTGGCCAACGATTTCTGATTTTGATGTTTCTCCACGTTGAGTCCATTTCTTGTCTCATCCAATTTTACCGATAACGGTCTCTTTGTCTCTTCAATGTAGGAATCTCCTCATTCACATGGAACTTCATAAATGCAATTCTTACTGATTTCATTTTTGTTGTCAGATTTGGTCTTGGTCAGGAAGTACTGCCGGATTGGAAGCAGCTCTTGATGTTGAACTTGTTTCCGATCCTTCTGATCTTCTCGGAGACACCTCTGATGTACGGAAGGCATATCACTGTGCTTTGTTGTTGCTCTTCAGATGTTTTCGTTCTCCGGAGTTGTTTCAATACTTCTTCTAGGAGTTTCTTGGGAGATCCATTCCGGTGGAGGTCCTCTCTGATGTGATTTAATTCGGCATCTACTGACTCCGCATCGTTGCATATGTGCGTTGCTCTCTCTACCAATGTTCTCACGATCCATCTCTTCGTCGAACTCGGATGGTTGGATCTGTAACTGAGGTACTGCACCGTATGTGTCTTCTTTCTGTAGACGGAGGTGCGGATTTCATTGCCTATTCTCTCAACGTTCACATCGAGGAAGGGTAAGGCACTGTTGGTTTCCATTTCCATCGTGAATTTGATCGAATCCCTGATTCTGTTAATTCTTGAGAAGGAATCCTGGAGATGTTTGTCTCCGTGATTCCATATAATGAAGGTGTCATCCACGTACCTCGACCACAGCTTTGGTTTGTATTCTGCCTCCCGTATAGCCAATTCCTCGAACCACTCCATGTATATGTTGGCCATGATTGGAGAAAGGGAAGATCCCATCGGGAGCCCGTCGACTTGAGAGAAGAATCGGTCCTTTTCCTGGAAGTATGAGTTCTGTAGGCAGCACTGCAGTAATTCCAATATTTCGTGGGTAGGAAGGTCAGTCCTCTTGTGCAGCTGGTCATCCTCTTCGAGTTTCCTTTTGATGATACTGAGAGATTCCTCTATAGGGACATTGGTGTAAAGGCTCTCCACGTCGAAGCTGATGAAACGATCTTCTGGTCCAAGTTCAACATCTGCGATGGTATCCATTAAGTGCTTGGAATTCTTGACGTATGAAATGCTATTTCCTTGTTAGGGTTGTAGTATCGGTAGGAGGTATTTCGAAAACTTGTACGTTGGTGAGTTCCGTGAGCTGGTGATCGGTCTCAGTGGCATGTCTGGTTTGTGGATTTTCGGAAGCCCGTAGAGATGCGGTGGTTTGCTGTAGTGTGGCGTTAGATGTGATCGTTCGTTATCTGGAATGAAGTGTTTGAATTTCCTCAGAGTGTTGTAGATCTTCCTTTCTATAGTGGGTGTCGTATCCTTCTTCAAGAGTTTATAGTTTCCTGTGTGGAGTAACGACTCTATCTTGTCATCATATGTTGTGGTGTCCATGATAACCGTAGTGTTTCCTCTATCGGCTGGATGAATCTTTATGGATGAATCCTTTTGTAGAATTTTTAGGGCCCTCTGTTCCCCTACAGTGATGTTACTCCGGGGATTCCTCTCCTTCTCGAGTGTCTCTCTCACTTTCCATCTGAACTCTCCTGCCTGGATGGGATTCATTCTGCTGCTGGTTGACTCTACAGAGCTTACAATGTCCAGGATAGGTATTGTTTTAGGTGCAACTGCAAAGTTCAATCCCTTTCCTAGCAGGGACTCCTCTACTCCTGTAAGTGGTTTAGTTGAGATATTAATAATGGTTTTCTTACCTTTGCTGCTGGTTTGTGGAGACCGTGTTCTCCCTGCTATTCGATTCCATTTCTTCCGATGCCTCCTCTCTTGTTCCTGGCGGATTCTCGCGATAACGATAGCAATAAAGTTACCACATCGTCTACAACCTTCAAACAAACGTGAGAAATATTGGTTTTCTATTAGAGACCTAAACCCATCAACTTATTTTCAATATTTTTCACAAAGTTGGCATTTCCTCCAGTTATAGTGAATTTTCAAGAAGTTTCCGTTTCAGTGTTCGGAATGTAAATCAAAATTGCGACACCTTAATCTTCAAATTCGTGAATTTTTATTTTGTACATCTCATCTCTCCAGATTTCCATGACAAGTAAAATCTGCAATAAAAAAATAATATAAACAATTGATAATTGATTAATATAAACTGGATCTATTGGTTAACACATTCTAACTTACAAACTATCGATTTTATTGAGGCCAGAAGCCTTAAAAAATTTCCCACTTGGCATTTTTGCATTATTGAATATCAAATAACTGTAAAACTTACTTTTGCTTAGGGTACACGTTTTGTGAGGGTTCTTTGATAAACGTATCGATCTCCTTCGTCGTACAAATATCTCCAAATGGAACTTAATTTGCCAATACTGGGAGGATCTCTTTTTCAATATTTCATCTGGCCCCATTTTGAAACTACTTTTCCGATTACGTTCATCTTCGAACTTGACAGAGATACGACGCATCTTTCTGCCATTTCTAAGGTTATCTAAGATCTCAGTTCTCCTGAAGGAATAGGCGGATTGAGACCTTGAAGAGAACTAGTCCAGAGACCTGGGGAGGAGGCAGATCGAGACCTGAGTTTGGAAATAACTTTCTACCTTCACTCTAACGAATAATTTCCAGTTCTACCAGCTTTCTTGAAAATGTCTCCAAAATGGAAGCCGAAACATTGAAATTCTCAAATTTCTAGACGCGATTCAACCCGAACATCTATATTCCATAACCGCAAAAACCGGTTTCGTGACGTTTTGGCATATTTGCTATCTTCAGGCGATGGGTTTTTTTTAGCAGTCGTGAATTGGGAACGCTTCCAATAGGTATTTTATACGAATTTGAAAAATTGATAATCACATAATGTATATGAAACGTTTCAACGGAACCCTAAATCGAATCATTTGAAACATTCTGAACAGACGTTTCAGAAATATATCATAAATATTTAACATTTCACATTCACAAGTAAATGTGTCTGAAATGTTTCAAATGTACAGACTGAAATGTTTCAGTTGTATGAAATGTTTCAACGGAAACCCAAATCGAATCATTTGAAACATTCTGTACGCACGTTTCAGAAATATATCATAAACATCTAACATTTCACATTCACAACTAAATGTGACTAAAATGTTTCAATAGTACAGATTGAAATGTTTCAAATGTACAGATAAAACCTACCAACATAACCTTCAAATTATGAATGATAAATGCAATTTACTCATTGTAAGCGCATGCGCTGATGTTTTGCGGGCGACCGTCGATAATGATGATTACAGACCACACCACAGTGGTATTTGGTATTTGTGCTGTGGACCATCTTCAAATATTTCTTTGGCATATATACACTTTTTCAAGGGAGAGTTACATGTGTAATAATTGAAATGACAATGAATCGCCAATATCAGGTACGTAAAACTGTTTATGTAGGCAACTCATTTTGGAGGTTAAGTCTTTACTATTTTGCTAGTTTTTTTTTAAGTTTTTCTTATATGTCTGGTTCAAACATAATAACTTTCGAAAACAGATCTTGTCTATCGGATCTAAACGATTTAATCCTGAATTCATGAAATGATCATTCACATTGGTGAGTTGTTGATTTGGTGCATGCTGCCACATGCACTTGCTCCTCAACACTGTATCATAGAAAATACTGAATTCAATGGAAAACACACAAATCAGAAGAACTGCTTCGCTGACATTTCAAATAGTTTTTAATGTAGGTATCATTGCTTTTCAGCTTATGGACATGCTGATTATTATTAAAATAAATATGGATAGGGAAAGAATTTTCAATACAAAGAAACATCTGACGAAAATTATAAGACTCGATCTATTTTCTCCAATGATGACCTGATCAGAGGAGGCCTATTGAGAATGTTTTCCAACAATTTGTTCAGAAAGTGTTTGTGGTATGAAAAAATAACTATTGCCTTAATAATTTGATAGTTAGGTATATCAACTCTGAAAAGTGCAGCATGGTTCTTCAATGAATACAAAATATGGAGGCTTCCAAATAATCAAATGGAAGTATTCATTTTAATGTTGCCTTTTTTCGATGACAAGAGATAAAGCTTTTTTGCAAATATAATATTTAGATTAATTAATTCGAAATGGTGTTCACTTGTTTTTTTTTCTCAGATGCTGCACGAAAGCGATTTCCTAGTATACTAGGAAAGAGAGAGACATATATGTCTGACAATGATACCTGGTTTCGTTCGGCAACTCTAAGGTTCAAAAGGGGAACTATAGTTAACAATCCACCTCGAGCCCTATAATGTTAAGTACATTTTGTAGATACTCTGAAAGTATATATATATATATATATATATATATATATATATATATATATATATATATATATATATATATATTAGTGGCTAGAATAAAAATAATTTGTTCAGACCTTGTTTTATTCATTTTCAGGAACAATGTCAATTAACATAATTATCACTGCTGCAAAAACGGATTCTGAAAACATTGAAACCCCCAAATATTATAGTTATCAGTGTTATTGCAACAAAGAGGAAAAGGCAATATCTATTTCAGAGACCAACCATTGCATTAGAATCATTCATGTAAATCCTGACTCAACCTACCTACTTTTCATGAATTATGTGAAATGTTTCATGAATGTTCAATAACATATTATACAATTATGTAATATGTTCCTTATATGTTTTTTTTGGAACATTGCACGTGAAATATTTCAAAATGAATTCTTGAGCAGTTATTTTATGTTTTATATGTGTTCCTTCTGAAACATTGCCTGTGAAATATATCTGAATGCATTCAAACACAGTTAAAATATGTTCCAGGAACATTTTTATTGAAACGTTTCAGTGGAACGTTTCATACGTAGGTCATTTCTGGTGTCTGGTATGTTTCACAAATGTATCTGAGTCAAAAGAAAAAATATTTTAAATGAAAAATTAGTTGATTTGTTTGAAAATATGAACAGGATGTTCACAAAATCAGATGTGGAATCATCTGCGACTGAAAGATAAACTTTGATCACTATCTCCCATCGTTCAAGATAACCTCTTGTGGGGTATTCATGTTGGAAAGGGAAACATTCCCAATTAAATATTGAATAGAAATAATTTTCTGTGAATTGAAAAATCCACGATAAAAATGAAGTTATTTTTTGTGAATGTCTAACAGAAAACAACAACTCCGTCAGCTTAAGCCACGCTGGACATTGAACTACATCTGATAGATATTCTGAAAGGACCCTAACTCAAAAAAAAATAAAAATTTCAATAGTTATTTGATTTTCTATTCCAGTCCTAATTAAGAACTCATATAGATGAATGAGGCAAAAAAGAATGTTTTCCAAAAAAGGTACTCACCAGAAATCATTTGTAACATTAACGCAAGAGAGGCATCGCATTCATAGGTCTTCAATATATTTTTGTCGACTAAAATCTATTTCACGCTTCCACGATCATCAGGAAGACCGGAAGAAATGGGAAACACATTTTCTAGAAGCAATCTCACTTCACAAAGATGGAAAAAAAAACATTTTTATCGTGGATTTTTCAATTCACAGAAAAATCTTTCTATTCAATATTTAATTGAGAATGTTTCCCTTTTCAAAAATTAGTTGTTTCAGAAATGTTTCAGACACATATTTTGGTTTACTGGGTTCTCATATATAGTGGTCAACAAGTATATGGAAACTATAAGAATTCGTTCAACCCCGTTTGATAATGTCCTTTACTTGCAGGAAGAATTATTTGTCGGTCGAAATTCATCGTTTTTGATATGTCGATCCAAAATTTCAGTTTTGGGAGCCAAAAAAAAATCAATGTTGATCCCATCCGCAATACACATTATATTATTTTTGTAAATACATTTCCATCTCACTAATTCATTGGTGGGTCTACCAATGTTTTTATTTGAAACTTTTTCTTTTTGTCATACGAACGCCTTCTGACCCCTGATATAATTATTCAACGATGCAAAAGTATTCCCAAAGAGTATCGTTCAGTTCGTTTTGATGGCTTCTGCGGAGTAACTCATTCAGAAATTTCCATCTCTGAACTGATTTATGCCAGTAAAATGTATGAATGTTGCAGTAATTCAAAGGAACGAGATTTATTGCAACTTAAAATGCTCGACAGCGACCCTAACAGTTTAATTATGGATAAAGAGTTTCTGAACGTAAAAGTTTTCCTGAGTAGAAAACTTTTACGGGAAATTTAATTTGAATCATGAAATGATTCCGCTGCATTCAGAAATGCTTTTCTGTCATAAACACCGCCTGTTTACACCTGAGCAGATTTTTTCCATTTATATTCACTTGAATTCAGTTCCCCTGAATTTCTGAAATTGAAAGAAGAATAATGATAGTAACTACTATTAGTCTACTCGACAAGTTGAAAATGGTCTAAAATAGAGATACTGCTCTTGAAATTATTTGTGATAGCTCATTGGATCCGGAATAACGCCTAGAAAAATGTGCCAAAAGCGTGTATTAGCACATAAAAAATTGCAAAAGTTATAAACAACTGAAGATGAAAAAGAAATGGCATTTAGTTTTTTGCCAATATTTCATAAACTATCAATATTTGAGAAATTTCAAAATAAGATTCTGAAAGAAGAGAGAATTTTCAATAAAAAACTTCTGAAGTCCCGGAACTCTATCTCCATTATTTATAATTTTAATTTAACGCTGAAAATGGGTCTCCGAGCGACATTTTTAGGTTGCGCGCGCGTCGTCAAAAGCGAGTACGACACATTAATTAATTTATTTAAGGTATTAAATATATATTTTTTGATTTGAAAAAAATATGGTGTAGTTAAAACACTATAAATAATTTATTCCCGTTGGGAATTTCACTTAAAGCTAATTTTTCAACAAGTTAAACGATTGTTAACTAACAAAATTTTCTCGAACTTCTGTCTTAATTGTAAATGAAAAAAAAATGTTTAAATAATTGTCGTAAAAATGTTTCGCTTCGTAGAGCCTTCTTCATATACATACTCAACAAGACGCCAAAAAAAAAAATTTTTGTACTAAACTAAAAACCAAAAAATTAAAAAAATTTTTTTTTCCTTAATCCTCATATTATCGTTTTTTTATCGATACAAGATATAAATTTATTTGCAAAAAAAAAATTCCCGTCATTTGTTGATAAATTTTTTATAAACAAATTGATTATTTCAATATTTTTGAAAAATTTATTTCCACAACTTCATTATATTACAAATATTATGATTTTTGAAATAATTGTTTTTCCCTAATAACAATTTTTAATTGTTTATAATCGTTTTTTTATATTTCTATTGTTTAAATGATTACTTGAGTTTTTTTTTTCTAAAATCATAATTGACAGTCCTCTATGGAGTAACAAAAATTTTTTTTATTTTTTATCAACAATTCCATTGTTTATTAACTTACCAATTTTTATGGACAAATCTTTAACTTTGTTAGATTTTTTTTCTGAATTTCTAAAATTACAAAAACAACCATATATAACAATGTACAGAAAAAAAATTCCCAATTTTTCCCAATTTCAATTCCCAAAAAAAAAAATTGGTTTTTTTTAGAAGTTTCAGAAAAAAGAATCTAACAAAGCAAAAAATGTGTTTATAACAAATTGGTAAGTTAGTAAACAATGGAATTGTTGATAAAAAAATATATTTTTTTGTTACTTTATAGAGGACTGTCAATTATGATTTTTAGAAAACAAAATCTTAACTAATTATTTAAACAATAGAAATATAAAAAAAACTATTATAAACAATTCAAAATTGTTATTAGGAACAAATTGTTTTCTCAAAAATTATAATATTCGTAATATAATGAAGTTGTGAAAAAAAAATTTTCAAAAATATTGAAATAATCAATTTGTTTATAAAAAATTCATCAACAAATGGCGGGAATTTTGGTTTTTGCGAATTAATTTATATCTTGTATTGATAAAAAAAACGATAATATGATGATTGAGGAAAATTTTTTTTTAAAACTTATTGGATTTTTTTTTTTTTTAATAAAAATTTTAAAAATATGGCATGATCTTGTTGAGTATGCATATAAGAAAGGCGAAACATTTTTGACAGTTATTTATACATTTTTTTTCATTTACAATTAAGACAGAAGTTCGAGAAAATTTTGTTAGTTAACAATCGTTTAACTTGTTGAAAAATCAACTTTAAGTTAAATTGCCAACGGGAATGAATCATGTATAGTGTTCCGAATACACCATAATTTTTTCAAATAAAAAAAAAAAAATTAATACCTTAAATAAATTAATTAATGGAGATAGTGTTCCGAGAGCCAGTAGTTTTTTTTTTTTGAAATTTTCTCCTCTTTCAGAATCTTTCTTTGAATTTTTTCAAATATTAATGGTTTATGAAATATTGGCAAAAAACGAAATGCCATTTTTTTTTCATCTTCAATTGTTTATAACATTTGCAATTTTTTATGTGCTAATACACGCTTTTGGCACATTTTTCTAGGCGTTATTCCGGATCCAATGAGCTATCACACATAATTTTAAGAGCAGTATCTCTATTTTAGACCATTTTTAACTCGTCGAGTAGACTATATTAGTTTTTAACGAGGGCGCGTAACGAAAATATACCGTTTTGCCCTAATAAAGTCATGAACTGTTGTAGTAATTGAACTGAAATTTGTTGCACAGGGCCATGAGAGATCAATATATGGATATGCTTTACACACTTCCTATATTTTGAATAAGGGATCCATACACTTCCTAAATTTGAAATAATGGATCCATGCACTACCTAAATTTGAAATGAAGGATACAAACACAACCTCCATTTGAATTAGAGCATCCATAAACTATCCTGAATTTTTGAATTGGCTTTTATGTTTTAGAATTGTCGATGGATAGATAAAAATACGCAAGGTAAAATAGATCAATAGCATAAATGAGATGAACAAATAGAAAAATATTACACAAAATTCATAACAGATGCGCTGAATTTCTACGAAATGATTTACACCATAAAAACCTTTCTCTATAGTCTATAGGTTGAAAAACGAATAACGTCATTTTTGTAATTTTTTTATATCCAACAGAACAAAGTTGATATTTAAAAAAAAATGCGAGAAATATCGATGAAATTAGTAAAATTTAATTGCAAAAGTTGCCAACTTGTTAGTAACATTTTAGACGTTGTCGAATCAAACGCTGAAGAAAAAATTAAATCGATAAGATCTGCATATAATCAATATCAATATACCTACAGCAATATCAAAACAGTGTCAAAAATGGTACGGTCTTAAATAGAGTATTCCTACAAGCCTTATGGTATATAGAACTTGCGCCTGGATACAACTTCCTCGTATGTACTGATTCCTTATCCTCTCTAAAAACACTGAAGAAACCTTTCAGTAAAGGACCCCCTATCCAGATGAAATTGCTGATGACTGAGGGAAAATCACCAAAATTCATACCCAGCCATAATGGCATCGCAGGAAATGAAACGGCAGACCGAGCTGCAAGAGAAGCAGCGAACGAAGAACAAATTGATGGCATTCCTGTTGGATACCATGACCTGAAGATATATTTGGAAGAAATGTTGTCGGAAAAATGGCAAATAGAATGGAATAGATCAGAGACCAAGCTCAGAGCTGTGAAACCATCAGTGAAATAACCGACTTGACTTACAGACAGACTTACCAATAGTTTCATGCTCAGTGGTAAACGATAACCCAGATGTGAATTTTGTGAAAGGATAAAGACTGTTGAACATTCACTACTCAGAACTCAGAACAAAGGAAAGGATAGGAATACCGAATGAATTCAAACAATATCTGGCCAACGACAGAAATGCGACACAGAAGACCCTCAGCTTCAAACGTAAAATACTTTCACTAACTTCTATCAGACGTAAGTTTTGTTTTGTACTATCATGTATACTTCTTGATGCTATATATTGATTTGATTCAAAACTGGTTCACGGGGTAGAAAAGTGGAACGTCTAGGAAACAATATTTAAAGTGCAAAATAACGTACTAAGGGTGAATGTGAGGGTAGCTTCACACTCCGGTAGCTCAGTGAGGGGGTAGGGTTTGTTGATTCAGACTAGTAGATATTTCGTAGGGATTATGTATGATGTTCAACGTGCAGGTATCACAAAATAATATTATCTACAATCAGCTGATTTGATACCCTTTAGTATATACCATCGGTTTCCAGTATTCTCATTCCATGAAATGGAAACTGAAACAGTGTTGAGGGTGCATATATCCACTATTCATCACTACTATCAATCCAAAATCCAAGGGTGGGGTTGTTATCTATGATAAAGGTTCCTTGAAGGGTAACAGGGAATGGTTCAATCTTACTTGACAATTTCCTGAGTTTAAATTTGCCTTAGTCACTGCTCAGACTTTTTTTTTGCTCTTTCTACCAGCATCCTAGTGGTCCAGGGCTTATATGATGCTTCAAATGGTACTTGAGAAGTCAGTAAGCAATCGGCAAGCAAGTGTAATAAGAAAGAATGAAGGGGGAAAAGATATTGAAGATTATCTTACAGAAATCGGTTTACTCAACGAATTGTGAACATCCTCATTGTCAAAATACTCATGTACATGCTCTCTAGATTATAAATGTTAACTATCACTGTAATCTTTTTGTGCCGTTGCTAATAACCCTAGTGGTTGATGCAACTATTCTTTGAATAAAAAAATAAAAACTTTTTAACAAAAAATTAAACCGACGAAATACGGAACTGAAAAGTAAAAACTAAAATGAACCTTCTTAGTCTCAATAACTAAGCTCCAAAACTAATGTAAGTAACTTATTTTGAGTCGGCCCCAAACAAACAAGCAAATGAAGTAGGAAAGGCGTAAAATGATGGCATCGAGTTGGGCGGTGACATTCTGATAATTTTTTTGAAGTAATTTAATGATCTTCGTTAATTGTTTGTTTGGCGCCGACTCAAAATCAGTTACTTACATTAGTTTAGGAGCTTAGTTATTGAGACCAAGAAGGTTTATATCAGTTTTTACTTTTCAGTTCCGTATTTCGTCGGTTTAATTTTTTGTTAAAAAGTTTTTATTTTTCAATTTTTCGTGGCTGAAATCTACTAATTAATACCCACTTGTTTTTTTATCACGTCGAAAATTCTTACTTATCCACCTTACTTCAACTATTGCCAGTTGAATAATTTGATTATCTACTTTTACCATTTGTTGTAATATAAATTATTTTTGTTGTTCTGGTGAGTTTATTTCATTTTTTGTATATCATTCCATCCTCTTATAGAATCTTATCATTGTGACGGATGTGGGAGAACAAAAATAATGACATTAGCGATCTGTCATTGTCAACTACATATGTGTGCCAATGTTCACAAGTGAAAAATCAATTATCTCCTATTTTCCTACCCGTAAGGGTGGATAATTCAATTCGAAATCCAAATATGATCAACTATGAGGTATACCCTATCTGATAAAAGGAGAATCATCCAAATCGAAGATCCCAGTACAAAGTTATGCCTGATAGAATCGGTTAACGGACCAGAATTCAGAAGGTGAGTGACCAATATCCTTCCTTTTGCTACCCTTAGGGGTGGATTTCATCTTTAACATTCAAATGGAACCAGCTTCAGAGTACACCCTATCCACTTAAGGAAAATTTATCGGAATCGGACGCCTCTGTAAAAAGTTATGCGTGATCATACATGAAAAAACATTATAAAAAAAATATACGCGTTGACTAGAGAACCTCCTCCTTTTTGGTTTCGTCGGTTAAAAAAAAGGGGAAAAGAAAAGGCCCACGCCTGAACTACAAATACATGAAATGAAAATGTCATAATGGCGGCATAAGCTGATGAACTATATCTACCTGAGTTCCTTTGTGGCCTTAAAGAAGAAAGAAGTTGCATAGCTTTCGTGATGTCATGGCACCTCTTGTACATGAATGATGGAAGTGGGTTTAAAAATCTGAAAATAAATTGAAAAAATGTTTTGTTCTTTGTAAAATTCGACAAAATTTTGGGTAGCGCCACCCGCCTAATTTCAGGTGACCCACTCAGTGGAAAACTTTGGTAATTGCCAAATGCAATAAACTTTTAACTCGACATTTGAATAATGTAGAATGTTAAACTGATTGTGTGGTAAATGTATACATTGCAGGCTGCCTGAGATAAATATTCAATTTCAAAATGGAGAAAACAACAAACCTTGTTATATCCAAACTAGTGATGAAGTCAGAACTAGTTGACTCATACTATGCTTTGATGCACTTACCGTAATAAGTCACTTGTAAGAAACAAACAACACAAACAGTATTCAAAAGGGAAATATTCGCAATTGAATATTGTTTCAAAAAATAGTATCTCCACCACTATAGTGATTCACACATTCGGAAAACGTGAACAGAACACTGTTGCCAGGCAAGATTAACGCATGCACGGTTTAAAAAGCTGTCTACGTACGAAAGTTTGTTGGATTCTACTAATGTTTTCTGATTGGCTGGTGAATGAAATATCCTGATTGGCAGCCAATCAGAAAACAGTACACGATGTGGAGAAGAATTAATTTGAACATTATTGTCTTTGACTTTTGCTCGCTCTTAAAACTAAACACCGAGCTGCTCCGTGCGTATTTTGAAGAGTAGAATACGAGATGAATCAATCGTCGCATTTTTAAATGAAGTAGTAAATTTCAATTCTGGTGGCATTCTGAGGACACCAATCACTTTGCGGGCGTTTCCCTACTTGATATATTAATATAATATAAATTTTTTTTTTAAAGATTGACAATTTTTTTAAAAGACAAAGACAATGATTGAATGTTAGATTTTTTTGTATAAAGTGTATATTTTCATAAAATTAACAAAGCGCTTTCGACTTTCGTCATCTTCAGTGCTTCGAATCAGGTGCAGGAAGTAATACAATCAATAAATACATCGTAAGATGGTGATAATGGCTTAGATTCTAACGTATCACATGTTAGAATTTCAAAAGCCTGGTGGATATGTCATTGTATTACTGACAATTGGTTTGACTTTTAAATGTCAAATGTCGATGCCTCAAAGCAGAGAATACAGTCAACTAGTTCTGACTTTATCACCAGTGTGGATATAACGAGGTTAGTTGTTTTCTTCACTTTGAAATAAATATCTTTCTTAGGCAGCCTGCAATATGTACATTTACCACACAATCAGTTCAACATTCTACCCTATTCAATGTCGAGTTAAATGTTTATTGCATTCGGAAATTGCCGAGGTTTTCCTCTGAGCTGGTCACCTGAAATGAGGTGCGAGGTACTACCCATAATTTTGTCGAATTTTACAAAGAACAAAACATATTTTCAATAATTTTTTTTCAGATTTTCAACTACTGTAATTTGTTATAAAATGGCACAATACACTTGTCATTTACGGGTGCGCAAGAGGTTTGATTACAACCTGTATATATATCAATAAATATATATATATATATATATATATATATATATATATATATATATGTATGTAGAAATTAGTGGGAAGCAGTCAATGGTAGACCAATTAATACGATTTCTTCGTTTTTATGTCGAGCTTTCGAAAAATTTTATTTTTTTCTTCAAGACTCAACTAAAAGTTAATACATGATTATATGCTGGTATTACATTATTAAAGGATACTTACTAACATGAAATTCAGAAAAAATAATACACAAAAAGAAACATCGGTGTTACAATTTAAAATGACAAGATGACACATGACAGATACTCAGTTACATACCTAAATAATCGAAATTCCAGATGAAAGAGATACAGAGTGAGAATATAAAAATGTAAAAGTATATATAAATATAAAAAATAATAATAATCATTTCAAAGAGGATTAGGTGTGATATTGTCTTTATGTTTTTAATTTTGAATGTATTTGTGATATAGTTTTCAAACTGGTTTTAGCTATTTCAACATTGTCTTCATTTTTGAACAATTGTATGAGTTTTGGTGTCAAATTATCTATATGTGGTAAAGATCTATAAATTGCAATTTGATCCGTTCTTGGTGATTGGTTTGGATTCAAAATAGAAGCAGAGGAGCTATACCAATCAAAAATAAATCCAATATAATTTATGAAATTCCTTGCAGCAGCTGTGATGAAGTATACATTGGTCAGACAAGTAGAATGCTCAAAGATAGAATAACCTCTCATAAAAGTGACTGTAGAAGAAATGTGAGATCTTGTTGCCTTGCTGAACATGTAATAGATAAAGATCATGTGATTGACTGTAATAATGCCAAAATTCTCGATAATGAACAAAATCTCAATAAGCGTCTCTTTCTTGAAATGGTTCATATAAACAACAATGAAAAAACAATGAATAGAAGAACAGATATTGATGACCTCAGTACAATATATACATATCTTTTAAAAAAACATAAAGACAATATCACACCTAATCCTCTTTGAAATGATTATTATTATTTTTTATATTTATATATACTTTTACATTTTTATATCCTCACTCTGTATCTCTTTCATCTGGAATTTCGATTATTTAGGTATGTAACTGAGTATCTGTCATGTGACTGTCATCTTGTCATTTTAAATTGTAACACCGATGTTTCTTTTTGTGTATTATTTTTTCTGAATTTCATGTTAGTAAGTATCCTTTAATAATGTAATACCAGCATATAATCATGTATTAACTTTTAGTTATGTCTTAAATCAAAATTTTCGAAAGCTCGACATAAAAACGAAGAAATCGTATTAATTGGTCTACCATTGACTGCTTCCCACTAATTTCTACATAAATTATCGAACAGTCACGAAAATATTCCCTTATTTATATATATATATATATATATATATATATGTATATATATGTATATATATATATATATGTATGTACATATATATATATATATATATATATATATATATATATATATATATATATATAACTGGTAGTATTAATGATGCGAAACGATCTGGAAAACCACAAATTTCTGATGAGAAAAAAATTGATATACTGGCAGAAGTAATAGTCAATCCTACTTCTTCAACAAACTCACGTTGCATCTACCTGTGCAGTCAGTCGAGGTACAGTACACAGGGTGTTGAAAAAAAAAACAAATTTCATCCATACAAATTAAAAATGGTTCATCAACTCTCAGACGACGACCCAGACCGAATACTGGAATTTTGTGAAAATATGGAAACTAAAATTAACCAACAGCCAGACTATGTCAAAACAATTTGTTTTAGTGACGAAAGTACTTTCTATCTAAATGGAAATGTAAATACACAGAGTGTGAGGTATTGGAGTGACGCAAATCCTCACCTGTTTCGTGAAACACATACCCAATTTCCCCAGAAGTTGAATGTTTGGGCAGGTATCCTGGGAAACCACATCGTTGGGCCTCTTTTTCCAAATACTGATTCAACTGGTGAGGTTTATCTGGAGCTGTTGCAAAACGCAATAGAACCGTTGATCCTTGAACTTTTGGAAGATAATCCAGATGAATTCGGCAATTTGGAAATAACATTCCAACAGGATGGTGCTCCTCCAAACTATAACGGTGCAGTAAGACGGTATTTCGATGAGGAGTATCGTGGTAGATGGATTGGACGACGAGGTTCAACGGAATGGCCAGCTCGATCACCGGACCTCACACCTTTGGATTTTTTTCTGTGGGGGTACCTTAAATTGCCACTGATCCTGACAATATTGACGTTTTAAAACAACGTATTGTTGCAGAATGTGAGGCTGTTTCCGCAGACTAATTTGCAAAAGTACGAGAAGAGTTTAAAAATAGGATATTCCACTGTCAGGGAGTAAATGGAGGTCACTTCGAGCGATTTCTTTAGGTAGATACTGATTCTTGAATCTGTAATTAATAACATACTGAATGGAATTTAAATTTCAATGTTTACTAATGAGCCATTAAAACTGCCATAAACGCAAACAAAATTAGTATCATTGAGTAGGTTTTTTCGATACCTTCTGAAAGAGGTGTCGCTTGCCGTAGGGTTCCATTCAAAATTATTGGTCACAATGGCCTTGTGACGTCATCTTTGACGATATCGTCATCTATCATCACTAGTAGGGAAGTTTACAACCTTTAATATTCAGTTTCCAAATTTCACTTGTTTATGTATGATCGTTCCAAAAATAACTTTCGAGAAGCACTGTAGGTGAGGTATTCAGCAGTCCATCGAAACAGCGGTAGATATTGATAGTTTCGATCAAGCTACAATGCGAAATGTGATCTATGATATGTACAAAAACAGTAAGTACTGTGTATTGATTTATCAATCATACAATATTTAATGACAACAATAATTTCAGGAAAACATATAAGTTTGAAAACTTTAAAAGATGAACTGGAAGAACGTTATCTTTTCAAATGTAAGATATCTTGTTAGAAAATTCTGAAGAAAATTGCTTCACATACAGAAGAGATGATCCACGTCATGGTTTTATGGAGCTGCCCAATATTGCAAGTGAACGTATACACATGAAACTTAATGGGCAGGGTTTACGCCAGTTTGAATAATTGGATAAAACTTGGGTATTCGAAGATGTATTTTTCTTTTATGTCAATGTTAGGATCTGCTAGTTTGTTCTCTCTTTTGTTTTCTAATGAGAAAATTGATCAAGTCTTTGCCATAATCGTTGTTGTAAGCTAATTGTTTTAGAATGTTAATTTCATTGTTGTATTCAACATGTGGTAAAAGTATATCTGAGGCGATGAACATAACAGTCAAGAGCTGCCTTGTCATGTTGGTGGGGATGATTCGGAGAGCTGTGTATGACATGATCAGTCTTTGTTGGTTTTCTATAAATACCAAACTGCAAATTGCTATTGTTTTTATGTATTGTGATATCTAAAAAGTTCAATTTATCAACATCAACATATATGTACCAGTGAAGAATTTCAATATTATTGTTAGTGACAATGTATTTGTTTTCCAAATTATTCATAAAGATATCAGCTAGGAAAGAAGAAATACAACTTCCCATAGCAAGCCCTTCGATTTGTTGGTAATATGAAAAAAATTTGTGTCAAACATAGATTCAAAAGAGTTGAAATTTGTGCAATTCGTTTTTCATCTATATTAACTGATATCAGTATCTCATTCACTATTAGTATAGTTTCGTTTTGTGGGACTGAAGTGAAATGATCACTTACACCAAAGGAAATTAGGAAAATGTATAAAATGTAATTGGTCTGATCCTTACTAAGACGATTCAGGAAGGAAGCTAGGCTGGAAACAGGAGTATTGGTTTATTTTTCTTTCAAAAAAAGCACCTACATTACAGGGTATACCCTGGAGTCAAATAAAGTAAGCACACTAAGGAAAAATATAAATTGCCTTTTCTATATTCCAGTTTTTTATCAATCCTGGTTTTGACAACCCGAGATATATTCTACGAGAAGGTGTATACCGAAAAATAGAACACTTGATAAAAAAATAGTGGAATTTCCATAAATGGCGATACGCCACTGACTTTTTCCGTCTTTATCTCGTGGATTGTTCGACTCTATCGCCATCTCTATCATTAGCGTCACGTCCAATTCGTTTCTTATCTCCTCCTTCCGTACACGGTGTATCTTTCTTTTGCGATCGCACGTTCAGATGTTCATCTGATAACGATAAAGGGACGTTTGGAATTATAATTAATTGTAGAATCTTGGAGATTTCCTTTCGCATCCTTGAAATAATCCGCCGACTGCGTAAGTGTACGCTTGAATATTTCGACGAATATTTTCAGTTAATTACTGAATTTATTTCATATCAAGCAAATACCAACATTTTGCTAATCCTGAATATTTGTTGGGATATGCGAGTTTTGCACGATTTAGTAGATTTGCATGTTGGTATGGGATGCCTGTTGAAGCATTTGATGTAAAACGTATTTAGCGATTTAGCTTCACTTGATTTGCTAGATATTTCGTCTTAAGGTTGTTTTGTGACCTCTTTGACTACAGTGATTTTAGAATTCATTGGGAAAAGGTAAAAACAAAATCTGAAACTACTTTAGTGAATTGAAATCGAGATAAACAACTTAATATAGACTGTTATACAATTCACCGAATATATAGGTTGTGAAACGGTTGAAATTTTACGAAAATAAAGGAAATTATACTCACAAAGGGTTTCGACATAAAACTTCAACGAAAATAACTTTTATATAAACTAATTGATTTCTCGAATATAGTGAAAACTTTCATTGTTTGTTTTGTTGTTTGTTTGCTCTTTGTAAAAAAACGGGAGTCTGAGTTCGAAACCAATTCAATGTGTCACAATTGCCTAACAAGAAACGGAAATCTAATTGAGCTGCAACAACATGGTACGAGATTGATCCGAATATCAGGTTCGAGAATATTCGATTGCCTGCCTGCCAAATGTGAAAAGCATCCCATCAATACCTACTTTCAAAAGGAAGGTTAAAGAGTTCCTTTTAGATGGATGTTTTTACTCTATCAACGAATATTTTGAGTATACTTCGAAATAACTGTTTCGAGAATATTCGATTGCCTGCCTTCAAATGTAAAAAGCATCCCATCAATACCTACTTTCAAAAGGAAGGTTAAAGAGTACCTTTTAGATGGATGTTTTTACTCTATCAAACGAATATTTTGAGTATACTTCAAATAACTGTTCAATGAATGTGTGTTAGTTTTTTTTACTCTATATTGTACATCTACAAGTTTTTTCTTTGTTTTACTTGACGTTTCCTGTATCATTGTTAAATGATCATTTCAAGCAATAAAAGTATTATTATTATTATTTTCACGTATGTTATCGTAAATTGATGAGATACGTGTGACCATTGACGTTCATAATTCAATCGAATAATAATAATAATAATTTATTAGTACGTGTGGCAAGTCAAATTTAGGGACATACAGAATATTCAATACAAAAAATAAGAAATATGTAATAACGAAATATGAAAAAGCATTTAAAAAAAACTCAACATGAATACATTCATGACTTTGGATACCTTAACATACAACTAATTTCACTACTAGACCCAAAAACTGATTTTGAATCCAATTTCCAATCATTATCCCCTGGTATAAAAATTTTCGGAAAGTCAAATTGCAGCCTTCTTGGTTCGCCCCATTCTATAAGTGCTCTTTCTGGACATATTAGAAATAAAAAGGCAGTTACTCTCCTCCCGTCTGAATGAGCTGCCAACTCACGTCTCATTCTTTCTTTTGTGAAATTGCCTCGCTATACCAAAATTGATGTATACCCTCAGATGTTCTCCATCTTGGACAAGTCCTAATAAGCGTCAAGATTTCGACCATTTAAATGCGCCATAGTTTGGAAAATGTTACTAATAATTCTTTTAATAGAGATTATTGGTTACAGCCAACACTTTCGGTGAATCTGGGGCTCCGTTTGGCTTCTTCCCTAGCTTTACCTGCTTTTTTAGATTCCATGAGTAGTGTATCCAGTCTTATCGGTTCTATTCTCTCTTTCGCTCCTTCTGATTCGAGTGATAAGTTTTTTTATGAAGCTGTTTCTCTTTGGTTATTACAAACCAACTTATATTTGCCACCCGCTACGAGAAATAGAAATCCTGGGACCTTCCACTTATGAATATCACCTCAAAAAATTACTTGGTTCTTCCAAGTCTGAATGAGAAAAGACTCGTCTGAATATCTATTGAACTGAGACTCGGTTTAGTATTCTACCTAAGAGTATATGTGATAGTGAAGTGAACCAAAAAGGACGGTATTCCAGCTGTGTTAAAGCCTCCTGCACTAGCCGAAATGATAATAAACGTCCTAATGGCATGACACTGAAACCTTTGGAATGTGGCAAACCTGTAGGACTCCACTTGTGCTGACACAGTTGCAGCGTCTCATTTAGCAAATACTTCAAGTCCGCAGGTGCTGCAGCAATATCCAGCGAGAAATTGGAAAGAATTGAATATCAAAATATTGGACATAATTATCTTTTCCATCCAATAGCTGTTGAAACTTCCGGTGTATTCGGCTCTGAATCTCTGTCTCCCATTCATGGGAAATTGAGCTGCGCTGATGAACGTTCAACCTCAATCCAAAGGGTCAATGCTTCTTCTGTAATAGGTACAATTCCTCCATCGCATTCACTGGATGAATATTTTATCGTCCCAATTTTACTTCGAAATATGTATCAGTCTTCAAAGATAATCACACAGTACCTTAAAAAAAATCAATATCCGTTTCTCTATCACCTCCTTTGAATTATAGGAATAATGAACCCATGGATTCTTCGTTCAACATAAGTGACCATGGTATATCAACAAGAGACTCCATTTCTACATTTGGCCTAAGAGGATTGAAGAATGTAGGAAATACCTTTTTTATGAATAGCTTGATCCAGTGTCTTTTGAATACCAAAGTTTTGTTGGAATTCATCAAGAATGGTTTTTGTATGGAGGATTGAAAAACAACTTCATCGAGAATGAAAGGAGATCTAGTGAAATATTTCCAATCTTTGAAAGTCTTGAAATAATATTTCTTCACTAGAAGAATAACATTCAACTTCATTTCTGAACGCCTTTGAATCCGAAGTTAGCCTGTTATAAAGTATGATAACATTAAATAGGGATCAGTGTTCCAAATGCAATGTATTGTGTTTTGGAATTCGAAGACTAGTACCATGAATTGTATGACAATTGTGTGAGTTCGAGTCATTATCAAATGAACCATTATTATTTTTCAGTTGCATAACACATTCAGAAATGTGAATGGAAGGTGCGCTCATAATTTTACTCGTCTGCAACTTTCATTCCGAAAATTTGTCTGATTATTCGCTGTTGCACTACAGGTCTCTGGAAGCATTTCACTTCACCCCCGTTCATGATATTTGATATGCAGTGAATATGCCATAACGTAATAAATGTTTAACAAACCTGCGGTGTTCAAATTATTTCTCATTTGCTTGATTGCGAAATGAGCTTTGCTTTGCGAACAAACACTGTCTATTTGGGAGTCGCAAGTGAGTTTATTATGTAAATGAAGTCCCATCAACTTCACTTCTCCTGTAGAGTTATAGGGGGTTTGTCCATAGCTAGAGTTTATGTCTCTCCGAATGTAAAAATTGACGGTCAATGTTTTTGACATCCATCACATTGTTCATTTTTCTTTCCAGCTCTTCTAAGTTGTCTCCTGAAATTATGATTGTCTTATCGTCAGTATACATTGTTTCATGAGCAGATGTGATATAATATGGTACATCGTTTACGTATAACCGAAAGAGGAGACGCCCAAGAACTGATCCTTGGAGGACACCTAAATGACCGTATATTCATTGGATCTCACACAATTTTTCGATCTGTCATATATGATTCCACTTTATCAAAAATATTCATAGGAAATCCAAGCGATGATAATTTGATGGCCAAAATTTCAGGTCACATCTTATCGAATGCTTTCGATAGGTCGAATATGAAAGAAATAGCATACTTATTATTGTCAAGTTGTTCATGAAAATAATCGAAGAAATGACCTGATGCTGTTTCAATAGACCAATTTGCTCTTAAATCATGTTGATTTCCACAAAACAAATCATTGAGATTCAGATGTAGTATTAGTCTATTCACTATAATTTTTTCAGATACCTTTGAAAGTGAGTTCAGAATTCATCGGGAAACTTTGGAAAAATTATTCATTCATAACATATAAAAAAGGCTCTGCTGTCTATTATGTTACCTACAAATATAAAAGATATTTCATATTTCGATTATTCCATACTCTGTAACTGGATGAAGCCTGAAACTCATATCTTACTTCCACATTTTGGCAGGTGGTACAAGGGAGAAACTAGTTAGAACCAAAATGTTCTCCCAACGCAATTTCTGCAGCATTTATGAAATATTGTGCAAACAGATCAACAACTTCTTTGGGATTGTCTATCTTTCTCCTATCATGAAATAGAGTAACACATTTAATTTATCTTGTGTCTTTACTGCCTAGCTCCGCATTGATAATTTTTCAGGTTTATGTGGTCCTGTTGCTAGCACTATTGATTTTATTCTGATAGAAGCGAATTTTGCTTGTTTAATATCATTTTATGAATTGGGATCTATTTTAATTTTCATTTACTGATTTGAATTTTTGTTTCTTTATAAAAATATGTAAAAGCATCTGTGATAGTTAAGTTGCATATCCACTGAACTCGTTCTCAATTCATCTATTTTCTGGTTTTCCTTTGAAAATACATTCTGATTTCTTTGACTGATTGGATTCTGCATTTTTATAGTGGGTATATGCGCTAAGTGATTACCTATATTTGAATTGAGTAAAGTGCAAGTGGAATTGGGAAGATTTGATATCATGTAGTGAAATGCATATGGAGCTTGTGTGGCCAACTTTGTTGGACAATTTACGTGTTGATTCACCCCTTTTTATGAAAGTGAATATTATGGAATTGGATGATATCATTTGATAGTTAAGTGTCATTGGTTACTCTGTTATTGAAGTTGATATAAAAGTCTCCGCACAAAATTATGTAATCTGATCTCTCGAGTGTTGTGACTAAGTCTTGTGATAATGTGCCTAGAAAAGTTGGTATGTCCCTATTTGGTGGTCTGTATATTGAAATAATAATAATTTCGAGGGCATTCATCTTGAAACACGATGCAGATATTTCTATGTGGCATCTTGTGTTTCAAAATCCTTTGCTAATATAAGCGATCCCACGAAAGGGTGATAGAAATTGGGAATATAATTCTGTAACAACCAATGTGCAGATATACAGAGTATGTCAATGTGATTTGACTCTTACTTTTTTTTCCCTTCTGATCATCAAGTTTTCTTAAAATTAATGCCTTCTATTGTTCTATATTTGCGAAATCTGGAACATTATAACGACATCTAGTAAGCTTTGGATGAATTTCACCAGAAGTAATATTTGTTCAATCAGTTTTTGATACTGATTTCTTTGATCATTTGCAAAAGCAAATAGATTGAAATTGTATACTATCTACCTTCACCCTCTTACCAAAAGTATTGGAACACTCCTGAAGAAAAAACCAACTAACTTACTGGCAGAAATGTAAAGATACAGGTCCTGATGGAATTCGACCAATGGTACTCAAGAAAGACTCAATAGCTATTCTGTATTTTCATAACATAGAACTCTTGGAATTTATTGTAAAATGGTGCATGTTCAATTCCAATTCCATAATATAATATCGAACGTCCTACGAAGTGATGTTGAATGAACTATTATAATAGAGGCAAGTTCTTCTAGTATTCCAACAAGATCTAAATATAACTTGAAATGATCACGGTAATATACCCTTTCAAATCTCCCACTTGAACACTGTGCATTAAATGCATTAGCAGCGGGATACTTATCCATAATATCCATCTGAATAAACAATCTCGTACGTAATATTGTGGAATAAAATAAAACCAGATGGCCTGGCGTATATTTTTTCCAGCACAACTTCAATCCACGCCATTATCTTAAGGCACAGCCCATTTGGTTTTATTTCTTCAGCTCCCGCAATAGCTGTTGCTATTCCCGAATTCAATAAAGTAAAGAAAGCAGGCCATCATCAATAGCTTTTAGTGTTATTGCTACTGCTTGGCGCTTTTTTCTTGTACTGCGTCACAATTACATGCTATAATCGAATTTTTTATTGGAGGAAATTTTAGTTTAGTGGGAAACACAACAAATGAACTACGTGCTCTATTCAATTGACACTTCTGAAGGTGGGACTTTCAGTTCCAATTCTCATTCCGAGTACGAGCATTATCAATGGCTCAAGAGTAAATGAATTCAATTCAATTTAGATACAAATTGATGTGTCCACGAGTAAGTAGAACATATTTCCTTGGAGATTTCAGTTGAATGAACAGTTCAAAGGCCATGAAACTTGTTGTTGATTTCTAAGGGCCTTATGGATATAATGTATACAGGGTGGCCCACCACATTCGCCTCAGTATTTCTACGAGAAATGAAGAGAGTTAGGGAAAAACATTTAGCACAGTCATATGTGGGTCCATGAGGAGCATATTCCAGAATAATTTTGAAATATATAGGGTGATCCCCAAAAAAATTACATACCAAAGTTATATTTTTTCTTATGGAACACCCTATATTTTTTTATATTTTTAGATACTATAGACAAAATAAAGGTGAGTTACTATGATATTTCCCATACTTAAAACTGACCGTTTCTGAGAAATTTTGAGTAAATTTAAAAATACAGACCATAATTTGAAAATTGTTTTCACCCTGTAACGTGTAACGAGCTGCTCGTGATTAAATGTACTGCTTAGCTCAAAGGTTAAAGTCAACTACTTCATGAAATTTTTAATGCAATATTATACAGAGTGGCGAAAAAAATTGCCCAAACTTTGGACACACATTTAATTAAATAACTTCTTAAAGTTGAATGGAATACCCCGTATTTAGTGGCGTAATTTGACGCAGAATTAGATTTCCTTCAAAACTATATTAGGGTTCCCCATACCTATCTCTTCTGATTTTTACACAAAAGGCGTATTTATATTTTACTTATGAGTAATTTTTTTATCTTAAAAATGAAACACACTGTATTGTAATGAAAAGCTTGAAAAGCGTTTTAAAAACCTTTTCATTGTGGAATACGTAGATTCGCTAGAAGCAAATTTAAATTTTTAAAAAAAAAAAGGCAAAGTAAAAACTCAAATTTATTGCCATTTCTGAAATATTAAAGCTTTTAAAAAAAATCTCAATCATTGAGGCGAAATATGTTAAATTCGTTCGTTTCTTAGCAAATAAGACTTCGTATTGAAATAAATACCAAAATTACAATACGGGGTCAATAAAAACATACATTTACGATTTCCTATAAAACCTATTATGCTATTTCTTTAATAATAGTAGGTCCTGGCCTAGATGACGTTAATTATTATTATGAAACAAAAAGTATTTGACAGTGACACAACTTGTTAATCAAACCATTATCATTGTTTTAACTAGTTTAAAATTATTGTCTTCTTGAAATATTGTAAAATGAGAACTTATCCCCAGGAAGAACGAATTGATATGATTTTGATAATCGGTGGGTGTGAAGAAAACTGTTTATTAGCGTCAAGAGTATATGCTCAAAGGTATCCTAACAGGAGTCATCCTAACAAGCGTTCATTGGAAAAGTTGTTGCAGCTTTTCCGAAGAACAGGCAGTGTATCTTATAATAAGCAAGAACGGCAAAAACCGGTTACTGGAAATGAGGAAAATGAATATTTAGTGATGTTATCTCTAGTTGAACACCCTCACACAAGTCAGCGAGAAATATGTGAAACAACTGGAATAAGCAGACAGAGTATCCAAAGAATAATTAAAAAGTACAAATTCCACCCGTATCGCATTCAACTACATCAACAGCTTTTTGAAGAAGATTATGATCGACGACTGAATTTTTGTTTATGGGCTTCAGAAAAGTTTGGTGATGAAGAATTGTTTTTTGATTCTGTGCTTTTTTCCGATGAGTCAACTTTTCATAACAACGGATTAGTTAACAGACATAACTTTCACTATTACAGTGACGAAAACTCTAATATTTTTAGAACCCTTGATCACCAGCACAGATGGTCTGTTAATGTGTGGGGTGGAATAATTGGAACGCAAGTAGTAGGTCCTTACTTTTTTGATGGTCACTTAAACGGCGTCATGTTTCTTGGATTTATTAGGGATAATTTGCCTGTGCTGTTGGAAAGTATACCTATTAATATTCGTCAACGGATGTGGATGCAGCTAGGTGGTGCTCCTGCACACTTTGATAGACGTATTAGAAACGAGTTAGATCGACAATATCCAAATAGATGGATAGGACGAGGAGGTCCACAGAACTGGCCAGCCAGGTCTCCGGACCTTACAAGTCCCGACTATTTTTTATGGGGATATATCAAAAGTATTGTTCACGATACACCGCCAACGACACCTCAGGATATGAAAGTACAAATAAGAAATGCGTTTCGTTCCATACCGCAAAATATGTTATCCAGAGTTCAGCACTCATTTCAAGAAAGAGTTCGCCTATGCATCGAGAATAATGGACACCATTTTGAGCATTTATTAAAATAATCAACTATTTAAGATTCCTAATTTTTCGATAAAATGACTTCAAAAATGCTTTCTAAGCTTTTCATTACAATACAGTGTGTTTCATTTTTAAGATAAAAATATTACTCATAAGTAAAATATGAAAACGCCTTTTGTGTAAAAAGCAGAGGAGATAGGCCTAGGGAACCCTAATATAGTTTTGAAGGGAATCTAATTCTGCGTCAAATTACGCCACTAAATACGGGGTGTTCCATTCAACTTTAAGAAGTTATTTAATTAAATGTGTGTCCAAATTTTGAGGCATTTTTTTTCGCCACTCTGTATAATATTGCATTAAAAATTTCATGTAGTAGTTAACTTTAACCTTTGAGCTAAGCAGTACATTTAATCACGAGCAGTTCGTTACACGTTACAGGGTGAAAACAATTTTCAAATTATGGTCTGTATTTTTAAATTTCTCAAAATTTCTCAGAAATGGTCAGTTTTAAGTATGGGAAATATAATAGTAACTCACCTTTATTTTGTCTATAGTATCTAAAAATATAAAAAAATATAGGGTGTTCCATAAGAAAAAATATAACTTTGGTATGTAATTTTTTTGGGGATCCCCCTATATATTTCAAAATAATTTTGGAATATGCTCCTCATGGACCCACATATAACTGTGCTGGAAGTTTTTCCCTAACTCTCTTCATTTCTCGTAGAAATACCGAGGCGAATGTGGTGGGCCACCCTGTATACACGGACCTCCACTATCCGAATGAAGATTCACTTGTATTACCCACATATTCATATTATTTTTAAAATATTTATGGAAAAAAAGATAAAACCGGACTTTCCGGGTCTGATTTAGATAACCAATTTTCGTACATCCGCACACGTTTCCAAAGGCATGCGTCTTGCTGGAGCCACACGTGACATACTACCTCGTGAACTGAAGTCAGAAACAAAACACGCACGATACGACTGTACACGCACTCTCATACTTTTTCTATCAGGCAATAACAGGCCCGGACTGAACCATTCGGCTTCTGGAGTAACGTCAATTTATATTTCATATTGATTTCTCTATGTATCTGGATAAGTTGCTATTCCATATTTCGGAACTGAAATTTATTATTTTTGAAACTCATTAGATTGGTGGATGTAGGACATGGTTGTAGCCCATCTTCAATTTCCTGGAGGATGCTCTGAAGGCGTTTGGCTTGGGTATGTTACTTCTTCATCTGTATCGAAAGAAAAAGTTGAAAGAAAACTTTATATTCTTCAGCCGCATAACTATGTCCTCTTGCATCCGATAAGAATGAGTGGAAATCCAGAATGTCAAACCCAGCATTCGTTTGTCTGGTGAGAAGTTAATCAATATATTTTCCAGGACATCTCTAAAAGAATCAAAACTTCTATTAGATGTATATCGAAACATAATTATCCCATCGACTTCGGAGTACCATAGGGCTCTTCTTTGGTCATGTTTACCATTATAACGTACAACTTAATATCGAAGTCGCACAATAATAAATTTTTCAAGAAAAAGAAGTTAAAGGAGGTAAAGTCAATGAAAATTTAAATATTGAAAAGGAAAACATTCTCAATTGAATATTAAATATTTAATTCTTCTGAAAATTGAAAAATCCCCTATGAAAATGAAGTTATTTTTTGTGTATATCTAACAGGAACCAACTACCTTCCTGGATTAAGCCATGCTGGACATTGAACTACATCTGATAGATATTTTGGGAGGATCCTAACTCGAAATGAAAAATCTAAAAGTAAAATTTGCATTTTTATTCTGATTTATGAAAAAATTGCATTTTTGTTCGAGAGTTTGTTTCCTCTACACTTTGAATTTTTCGAGTGGAATCTTTTTTTGTAACTAGTGAATAGGAGTGTTTTGGGTTGAAATATTTTCTCTTCTATACTGGGTTTTGAATTTTTCGATTGGAGATTTTCATATTGGTTGAACATTTGGCGCATTATTCTATTAGTGGCTCCTTCCCCCATTTTATTTTTTCAGAAACGTAAGTACTCTCCATTTATTATAAATGAATCTGGCAGAAATAAACGCTGTAGCATTCAGCGACAGCATCTACAAGAAAACAGAAACTATGTTCGAAGAATCAAGTTGGTTAAAACTTGATGAAATCTGGCAGCGCCATCTCCTCTCACCTCCTGATAATTTTATGTTTCAAATATGCGCTACCTGAATACTCTTTATTTAAGAAAAACATTATAATTTTGGAAATGAGTCGCCTCTAAAATAATGTACTCGAATCCCTCAAATATTTTATTATCAATCTTGGTTTCTTGAAACCAGAACTAATTTAATGAATAACTGCAGTACTGACGACAATTAAATCTTTATTGAATGTTTCGTTCATTTATCTAAGGAATGGCAGAAACTGCAAATATACCACTATAAAGTTCCTCTCATCATAAACTAACTTATTCACTTCTTCACCAGTAGAAAGTCGCGCCCACGTAGCAGGCCCATGACTCACCACTTCAGAGTTATAACCTAAAAATTACAATAGGTCTTATACCCTGGAAAGTGGCGAACACGTCGCTGCTATTATAATATGATACTTCAAAGTTATGAGATCGAAATTGCAGGTACATGTCCATTAATTGGTAAAGAAAGGACATGTTGCAAGTAAGATGGATTCATGCAGCTCCAATTAACAATTATCAATCAACAAGTAATGGAAATTATGACATTTAGGCAAACTGAATCAACAATCAAGGTATGAATACCACGCAGCCGCACAAGTCAGAGATCCGATCTATTTAAATTAACCTTTTTATACAAAATCAAAAAAAATTGTCCATTGAAAACGGATAACCCATTTCATTTTGAATAAATATCATTCACGTTTCACGTAACAGTTAAAACAAATTTTTTGCAAGCCATAATAAAATAATTTGAGAAAAGTTAGGTCATAGCTTTTGTCATCGCAATCCAAAGTGGGACAACTGCTCTTTCGTTGTCAGATTTTTTATATATAATTTCGCATATCCTTCGGTATTTGCTAGGAAATTTTACCTAAAAATTTTTATTGTGGAGACCCCTCTCTTGTGGAGGCCCCGGGGCTGCAGCCCCGTTTGCCCCTCTCTTAATCCGGCTCTGTGCTGCTTGTGTACTGGAATGGGTGCTGTAAATGTGAACAACAGGCAAAATACAGAGGGTGTACAGTGCCTCTCATACTAATTTATAACTACTTATTATTACTACTTTAATACATAAAGGATTGTCTCCACCCAAAAAAAATTATTGAGTACTTCAAAGATAGGACAAGAATGAATTATTCTGTTGAAGAATTTGGGAAGACTGTGCCTGTCATTAAATTTCCGAAAGGGTCTCTACGATTTTCTGGCGAATGAAAAAACCGCATTGCCGTCTAGCCAGTCCGGCACTAACAAACTGAAACTTCCCGAACCAGTAACGCAATTGTCGCACGCAACTGCGATTGGCAATAGTTACCCATTTGCTTTTTTGGAACAACACTAGAGGTAATTAGAGGTTAGGACTCCATTTGGGCGGTTGCAAACACCGGAGGCTCGGTAATTGTTATCTATTCCGGAGTAAAATGTGATTGGCCCATGATAATACTATTTCACGCATACCGGTTTCCAGGAATTACAGCGACATTTTTCGTGAATGTGGTGTTGACACTATCAGCATGTAATAAATTAGATTGCGGTCATTGGGAATGTATTGACAGTATTATGAGAGGAGGGTGCGTTGCGTGGTGGTTTAATCCAATTATATGATGTTTCATTATCGTCTCTTCTGCATAATGAAAAACATATTCGAAGCTCGTATATCGAAATCGATGGAAATACTCATTTTGTTCATAGCCAATACCATATAGGCTAACTCTCAAAAGTCTTTTTACTTTGAGCATTATTTTATTTTTATTCCGTTATATTTCATTTAATCCACACTTCTTTATGTATGTCTATTTATTCTCGGTTGAACTTTATTCGCTATCAATCACGTAAACTTCCTAAAACCTCATTGAATATTCTTGTTATCCTGATGAACTGACTTTGTTATTTTTTTAAACTAATTTTATTAACACTGACTTTCACTGACTTTCACTTTGATTAATACACGCCTATTCTGAGAACCAATGAGATTTCTTCAATTTCTTAAAATCGACCAATTAACACTAATTTTTAATGATAAAATAATAGTTTGAAAAAACTAAAATACACGCTTTTATAGAAAATCAGACAAAAAAATTTGAAAATAAGAAAAACATGTATTTTATTTTTTTTTAAAAGGTGGGTGCATGGTATCGCCTTGGCCAACAATTACCTGTGATCTGAGACATTTCTTACTTTACTGCCCTAGGTGTGTAATGTACTATATAATTATTGATACCATGCACCCCACTCTTTTTTTTTAAATAAAATACACTTTTTTCTTATTTTATATTTTTTTAGTCTGATTTTCTATAAAAGCGTGTATTTCAGTTTTTTCAAACTATTATTTATTTCCTACTCTTTAGTGTGGTTTATTTATAAAAGCGTGTTTTTTTAGTTTTTTTAAACCATTATTCTTATAATTTTTTTGCAAATTAAAGAATGGAATAATCTTATCCGATTAGGTGATCATAATCTCCGACCCCAAAAACCCCCACATACCAATTTTGAATAGAATCAGTCCATAATCACAAAACTCGGCCGCCATTTTGGAGCCGCCATCTTGAATTTCACAATTTTCACAAACGAATCATAATATTCGACCCCAAAAACCACCACATACCAATTTTGAATAGAATCAGACCATAATCACAAAACTCGGCCGCCATTTTAAAGCCGCCATCTCAAATTTTCCAATTCTCACAAAAAAATCATGATATTTGACCCCAAAAACCCCCACATACCAATTTTGAATAGAATCAGACCATAATCACAAAACTCGTCCACCATTTTGGAGCCGCCATCTTGAATTTTGTAATTTTGACAGAAGAATCATAATCTCCGACCACAAAAACCTTTAATACCAATTTTGAAGGAATCGGACCATAATCACAAAACTCGTACGCCATATTGGAGCCGCAATTTTGTTTTTTATTCACACAAGAATTTCTCAATGCATTGTCACCGGTATTATGTACACCTGCCAAATTTCAAATCATTCAGACGTCTGGAAGTGGGTCAAAATCGCGCCCAAAAGAGTCGGTTACAAACAAACAAACAAACATACAAGTGAAGCTAATATAAAGCGTGTAAAAAGCTACCTAGCTTTCCCAATAACTGATGAATATGCACCTTGCTTTTGATCAACTATACCGTGAATGGTAGCATTCACAATTCTATACTTTTTGGAATTTTGGAATTTTCTTAATACAACGTCGTTTCAAAATGGTAAGATTTGGTCAAGAATCTTTTGAAAATATCGAAAAAACTGAACAGAATGTTATTCCGAAAAGTACAGTAAATAACCCCCCTTTAATTTTCGACAAGAAATCACCCCCTGAAAACTTCCGCACTTATTTGATAACATCCTGTATATTGATTTGTTGAAAATATAAACAGGATGTTCATAAAATCAGATGTGGAATCATCTGCGACTGAAAGATAAACTTTAGTCACTATCTTCCATCGTCAAGATAACCTCTTGTGGGATATTATGTTGAAAAGGGAAACATTCTCAATTGAATATTGATAGAAAGATTTTTCTGTGAATTGAAAAATCCACGATTAAAATGAAGTTATTTTTAGTGAATGTCTAACAGAAAACAACTACTTCCCCGGCTAAAGCCACGCTGGACATTGAACTACATCTGATAGATATTCTGAAAAGGCCCTAACTCAAAAGAAAAATCTAAAATTGAAAATTTGCATTTTCATTCAGATAGTTATTTGATTTTCTATTCCAGTCTTGATCAAGAACTCATAAAGATGAATGAGGCATAGAAGAATGTACTCACCAGTACTCACCAGAAATCATTCGTAACATTGACGCAGGAGAGACATCGCATTCACTAGGTCTTCAATACATTTTTGTCGACGAAAATCTATTTCACGCTTCCACGATCGTCAGGAAGACCGGAAGAAATGGGAAACACATTTTCAAGAAGCAATCTCACTTTGCAAAGATGGAAAAAGTTAGAATCATTTCTTTTGGAGAGACACTTTGAAATTCGTGTTTTCTGACATTAAAACCTGTCATTTTAATCGTGGATTTTTCAATTCACAGAAAAATCTTTCTATCAATATTCAATTGAGAATGTTTCCCTTTTCAATCCTGTATATGTAATTTAAAATTATTTTTTTCGTCTTGAAAGAATATTATCCATCAGGTTTAATTCATTGCAATTTGTTAAATCATATTCTTTACTAAAATGTTCTTCTGAAAGAGGTATATCGATCAGTATATGTATTATACTATTATATGAAGCTAATTTATGTTGGTATAGATATGTTGAGGTACTGTGTATTGTGATGTCTATTTATGAAGGTTTATGGAAAATTCAAAGTTATATTCATTACTTATTTTTGTTATAGTCAGGTCTAAAAAGTTAATAGGATTATCTGTTTCCATTTCTTTTGTGATATTGATTGAACGATTAATTGCATTGATAAAGTCGAAGGAAATTTCGAATAATCGAGATCACAAACTCACATATTCACTTTATATGTGCTTGAAGTTGAAACCTAGTGATAAAATATTATATATGCATAGTTTTTCCAAGAAAATATTGTGTAATATTCGGATAAACGCTGCTCTAAAACCCTCAAACTCAGTGAGACATTCAAACACAGCGTTATTGCCACTTCTTTTGACGTCATAAGTCCCTTCAAATAATACGCGAAGTATGAGAATGAAGAACGCATATCTTAGGGCAACAATCTATTTCATATAATGTGCCGAAACTATACAGTACCATTTCGCTTCTTGAGGCACTCAAACGTTCGGCTCACAACAGTTTAACAAATTATTAAAATGTACAAAAATATTTAAAGTACCAAAAGCTGCTAAAACAGTTAAACGTTCGATCAACAATACACAAATTATTAAATGTACAAAAACGTCGAATTAGGGAGACTAACAAAAACGTCAGCTTATTTGACAACTATCCAGAGGCGGCGCTTGAATTTGGAATTTTAGTGTTAACTGATTTAATTCACCACAGCTTTGCGTTTTTTGAAAGCGAGTTGCCAAAACTGCCATAAACACAAACAAAATTAGTATCATTGAATAGGTTTTTTCGATACCTTTTAAAAGAGGTGTCGCTTGCCGTAGGGTTCCATTTAAAATTATTGGTCACAATGGCCTTGTGACGTCATCTTTGACGATTTCGTCATCTATCATCACTAGTAGGGAAGTTTACAACCTTTAATATTCAGTTTCCAAATTTCACTTGTTTATGTATAATCGTTCCAAAAATAAGAGGGGGGGAGGGGACTTTTGAGAAGCACTGTATAATAGCCTTCCGGAAAATATAAGATGCATTAAATCGAAACCGTTTTCTAAAAAGACTTTGAAAAAATGTTTCTTGCAACGTGGAAGGGCATACTTTCGTTCAATTATTTATTGAATGATAAAATGAAATAAATTCAAATCATCCTACCACATACCTTATTCATTCTATTCTACATCCTATTGATTATGTATATCACGTAGACTTAGTTGTATTCTTCATCTCATATCTTATATAGTTATAGGAACATACTTATAAGTTAGGAAATAAATCAGCAATTTGAATATTGCACATAAATTCATAAAAGAAAATAAACATAAACCTCTCCATAGCCGGTCCTCACATGGCGTTTTTGTTTATTTACTTGGTATTTATACATATTTTCTCCTGGAAACTTTTTCGTTCGTTACCTAGTGAATAAACATATAGTATTATTATTATTATTGATTTGACATTTTTATGAGTTGCCAGTACCACTATTTTACGGAACTTCTGAGGAAACGTTATTCTCTTTCATCCTATGAATAAATCAGAACATATGTCAGCATGTGTTATATTGAAATGAAGACTTCATATTTTATATAATAATAATAATAAAAAAAATATTATTCAAATTATTATTATCATTACAGGTTTTTTTTTTATATTCCAGATGGAATTTACAATAGAGTTTAGCAATAGTAATAGTAGTAACAGTACTAAGTAAGTGAATAAACAGATGATATACAGAAGCTTTTCGCCCCGAAGAAGCTATCGCTTGTACGTGATTTCATATGATTTCGTGTACATGTGGTTTTAAATATAAAATAAGAAGAAAGGTATAATCTAGAATATTTAGTAACAACAAACACATATCTCTGCACACGTATGCTCGTACATAATATACACACATATATTTATGTATTCAGGTAAGTGTAACTGATAAAATTAGGAGTATGGGAGTATAGACTTAAATCTTCAAATTGATAAAACAAGTGACAAATGTATTACTCTTAGCATTAGTAACTTTTAATAATGTTATATAGTTTGAATGATGATCAGGAAATCACTTGTTGAGAATATTCAGTAGATTTTCCCTTCCAATTTCCATAGGCCATTTTTTTACTTTCTGTTTGAATATAGTGATCCTTCTTTGTTCTCTCACTTCAATTGATAATATGTCATAAACACGTTGATCAAGGTGTGTATAAAATATTTGTCCCATGCGTTTAATACATCTTTTTTTTTGTGATTATGTTTTTATTTCTGGTGTTATATGTATGGATATTGAAGGTTAATTTGTCTTCATTTTTTTTACGTATATTAATGAATTTAACGTGTATAGCTGAGGGATGTCAAGGATATTTTCGCCAATAAGTAGGTTGATGGAGTAATTCCTAGGTTTGTTGAATATTATTTTAAAAAACCTTTTCTGTATGATTTCGAAAATTTCCAGGTGACTGTATGAAATTCCTTCCCAGCCTACAATGCCATATGATAGATGAGTCTGAACTGAGGACTGATATAGTGTTAGCATCTGGTTTTGTGATTTTGAAGCTTGGTAAGAGGTATCTGATTTTTTTGATTATATATTTCGTTTGGAAGTCCCACTTCAGATGACCAGATATTTGGTACACTCTATTTCTTCTTTTTCAGTGTGATTATTGATTTCGAGGGGACCCATTTTTGGAAGATTGTTAGAGACCAGATATTTGGTACACTTTATTTCTTCTTTTTCAGTGTGACTATTGATTTTGAGGGGACCCATCTCCGGAAGATTGTTAGAGTACGAGGTGAAAGTGATATATTTTTTTTGGCGCTGTATAATGTCAGACTGTAATAATCAAACCAACTCCTAATTATCGAAAAGTCTCGTTCACTCTAAGTTTTAAGACCTTCCCAAGTGTCTGCGCTGTAGAGAATAACGGTGTCATCAGCAAGACTTATTTTTTTTTGTAGGTGGAGTGAGTCGTTTATATACATTATGAATAGAATGGGACCCAGAACAGTTCCTTGCGGTACGCCATAACTAATTTTTTTGGGATTACTCAATCGATCCCCTATGAGAACTTGTTGATATCTATCAGTCAAGTAACTATTCAATAGATCGAGTGTGTTTCCTCTGATTCCATAGCTTTCAATAACTCTCAGAAGTTTTTCATGCGACACCGTATCGAAAGCTTTCGCTAAGTCTATTAATATACATAGCGAAGGTTTGCTCTGATCCATTGTTTCATATATCACTTGTAAGAGTTGTGTTATGGCGTCCTGGGTGGATATTCCTGCTCTGAATCCGAACTGTTTATTTGATCAGATGTAAAATTTTTCAAGATAGCTGTTTAGTCTTATTTTTATAAATTTTTCGAAATTTTTTGTAGTATTTTAAATCAAGGTGATAGTTAATTTCCAGCTTTAAACATAGATTTTATGATTTTGAGGATGTTGGGAATATCTCCAGTTATTAGACAGTGATTAATTAAGTATTCTAGTGGTGCAGTTATATGTTCTACTATTTCCTTGAGAGTTTTTGAAGTAATGTTGTCGGAACCTTTCAGTTTCGAGAGAACTTCTTTAATTTCCAGTTCACTAGTTGGAGTTAGGTATATGGATTCTTTATGTGATTTCAGTTTGAAACTAATATGTTCTTCTAAAATTATTTGATTAGCTTATTTTTTACACACTTTTAACTGTCCTTGATTAAGTTTTTCTTGAATAATTTGTACGTATACCGAGTGCTATGTAATTTTTTTTTTCTGCTTGCTCTTATTGTGGAGAAATATTATGAATAACGCTTGGCAACGATATAATTTCTGGCACTCTCCGCGAACAGGAAATGTTATGAATGAATGAAACAGAACTTGTGTCGGCATGTGTTATATTGAAATGAAGACTGCTCATTTGATAACTGCTCTTGATTTAGTTATTCTTGAATGATATCTATGTATACCGAGTGCTATGTCATTATTTTCTCGACCTGCTCATATTATGAATAACTATTGTCAACTCGGTAATTATCTTGCGCTCTCGGCAATTGGCGATAGATCTAAACTTGTTACGTCACATCCAGGCGCGGTTTCCACAGTGTTCCAACAGGAGCATTTCTTTGAGTTTTTTTTTCGAAAAACTACTTCGTTTTTTTTTTTAACCATTTACTTTTCTCTTCGTTCTGGACATTGTGGTATTTTATCCAGAAATTAGGATCCCACCTATTTTCTTCCATTTCCCACAAAACACACTGAAATCTCGTCCACATACATGTACCAATAAAAAAAATCTTATTTAAAGTATTATTGTGAATTTTTTCCTACAAGTTGTACATACATATTTCAGCTCATAAAGTCCTTTATCAGAAGGATATAAATTATTCTTGAATTGAAAATAATGTTGATTTGCACAAACTGTGAGTAAATCTAATATATCTTGTTTCATAATTGGATTGAGATTATTATTAACCAACAGATCCTCTACCAATATTATAGCTTCTTCTGGTTTGGGAGTTACCTGGAAGACGTATATTCTTGATTTTATCAATAAGTTCATAACTATTTTTCAAGATGAAGTCGATTCGTTTTTCGGAAAGTTTCACTGACGGTGCTGTTATGAAAAATATTATTGGACGAATAAGGTGATTTTGTTTAAGGAGTTTAGTGAATAAACTTTAGGTGCTTGTGGCTTCATGATAGTTTGTCCAATTTTCTCATTCTCATCTTCTAGAATACAATTAATTGATTTCAATGTTTTCCACTTCTTGTTGGTAAAATAATGTGGGATCATTGTTGAGTTTTACAAATATATCTGAATTCAATAAATCTGAAGTTCTCTATATGTAATCGTCTTTATCATTTTTTTTCCTTTGCGTATGAAATCAATGTGATTTCCAATAGATTTTTTTCTATATTCCTTTAGCACTTAATGTTTCTTCATTGAAAATTAGGATTTCGATATATTTGCTGAAAAATGTTTATTATTATTACATTCGGAAGTACCCTTCCACGTTATCTCTGTTAATTCCTAGAATAATTTTTTTATATTCATTGATTTCAGGGCCACATCAATTAAAAAAATATATTAATTGTTGATAATTCCAAGTTCCTGGGCAACAAATTGGGGTTGGAAATTTTATTGGGATGATTCTGACCAATCCAGATCAGAAAATAAATTTTGTGAACCAATAGATTGATTCCAATAGAGATTTCGTTCCTCTGTTACTCATTTGAAAGGTAGTTGCTAAAAATCACGCTTCAAAAACAACCCACTGAGCACTAATCAATGAACTTTTTTAATTATTCTGGATATCCATATCCCTTTGTGATTCATGCCGCAACCATTAATAATCCGAAAATTTATATGCAATTGTACTGGAGTAACATATTCATTTGATAGTAGGCGTTGAAATACACGTGTGTAACTAATAACTGTTTCCGTGGATAATTTTTGTTTTTATTTATACGATAACGTCCGTCAAGATTTTATACGGTTACACCCCTCCCAGACAGTTTACACCTTCAGGAATTTGGATTCGATTCATACTGGTGTTGAACGATTTAGTGATTTTAGTCCAGTCTGTGGGAGTTTTTGGGGATTCATTAGATGGGGTAGAAACGATTTTAATATAATATGTTATTTAGTTTTGACCTTTGTAGGCTTTGCAGAAAACCTGGCCAATCGAGTAACAGAATAAAATGTTTTTAAAATGATAATACTCACAGCAAACATAAGAAATATCATTGACCTTCTGGGCAAAAGTTGTGCATAAGTTTTGTATGGTTTTTTTTCGGAAAAAACAACCATACCAATGTACCAACAGATTGGTAATACTTCCATCATAATTTTTTTTTTCAATCAATTTTATTTAATTCTTTTCAGTCATCCATGGAATCCGTCACCCTATTGAATTCTGACAAAAATTGATAATCCACGATCCCAAAAAATCCATATACCAATTTGGAATGGAAACAGGCCATAATAACAAAACACATCGCCATCATGATGTCCGATTCCAAAAACCCCACACCCCAGTTTTTAATCGGACTATAATCACAAAAGCCATCTTGGAGCCGCCATCTTGACTTCGTGGATTCTGACAAAAAAATCATGATATTTGACCCCAAAACCCCCCAATTTTATTGAATTTTGACAAAGAAATCTTGATGTCCGACTCCAAAAACCCCCACATATTAATTTTGAATAAAATCGAATTATAATCACAAACTTCGTCCGCCATATTGGAGCCGCCATTCTGTGTTATCTTTGGCAAAAATTCCATAATGCATTGTCACCAGAATTATGAACACCTGCCAAATTTCATGTTGATCGGATAACTAGAAATTCACATACATTCGTGAAATTAAAAAAAAAGCTTGTAAAAACATTTAATTCTGTTACTCAATCGGCTAGGTTTTCTGCAGCCAGCTCTCAGACATAAGAAATGATTTTTTAATTTCGAAGAAAAAGTAAAATGAAGCTGCTAGTACTGAGGTTTGAACCCACGCTCTCTTCTGGGAACCAGTTTAAATCTCGCGCCTTAGACCGCTCTACCACTCGGAAGATAATTTATGTTGAAAGTATTACCAATCTGATAACTCTCGTTTCGGACGTCCATCGTCTTAATGGATTTAAAAGGTTTTCACGACGTTTCGAATGCTTGTATCTGCAATCGTCTTCAGGTGAATACTGACAAGTTTAAGTGCTACTTACCAATTTATATCACTGCCGGTGCAATGTTGCGTGTAATTCCGCCATATGCAGTGGTGCGTGTAATTTCGCGCGGTATCGTGGTACGTGAAGTTTCGCGCCTCTGCAGCCCGCCAGGAAGAGCAATTAGTGGTTTCCATACGTTCTTGATCTCAACGCTCGGTTGACTATAGGCGTTATTGGCTTCGATGTAGGCGGCCTCTTTGAACTTTTGTTTGAACCAATGCTCCTCTCTACGTAGAACACTTGCGTCGTCCCATATAATTCGATGGTGCTCAGTCCAGACGTGGTCAGCGACTCCAGATTTTGACGTTTCTCCACGTTGAGTCCATTTCTTGTGCTCATCCAATGTTACCAATAACGGCCTCTTTGTCCCTCCAATGTGGGAGTCTCCGCATTCACACGGAACTTCATGAATATAATTTTTACTGATAACATTTTTGTTGTCAGGTTTGGTCTTGGTTAGGAAACTACTGAAGTACTGCCGGATTGGAAGTAGATCTCGATGTTGAGCTTGTGTCCGATCGTTCTGATCTTCTCGGAGACATATCTGATGTACGGTGGTGTCTCCGAGAAGATCAGAAGGTGTCTCCGAGAAGATCAGAAGGATCGGAAACAAGTTCAACATCAAGAGCTGCTTCCAATCCGGCAGTACTTTACGGAGTTTCCTTACCAAGATCAAACCTGACAACAAAAATGAAATCAGTAAGAAGTGCATTTATGAAGCTCTATGTGAATGCGGGGAATCCTACATTGGAGAGACAAAGAGGCCGTAAGATTGGATGAGCCCAAGAAATGGACTCAACGTGGAGAAACGCCAAAATCGGGAATTGCTGACCACGCCTGGACTGAGCACCATCGGATTCTATGGGACGTCGCAAGTGTTCCACATAGAGAGGAGCATTGGCTCAAACGGAGCCAATAACGCCTTTAGTCCACCAAGCGTTGAGATTAAGAACGTATGGGCGCGAGACTTCACGCAGCACCACACCGCGCGAAATTACACGCACCACTGCACATGGCGAAATTACACGCATCATTGCAACGGCAGTCATATAAATTGGTAAGTAGCACCTAAACTTGTCAGAAAATCTTTTAAGGTAGTACCGCCACGAGACAGTTGGATTAGGAAATTATTAAAATTTGGAATACGTAGGCATAACATGTGAACAACACCTTCATGAAATTTGAACAAGTTTCACCATCCCAAACCCGAGATATATATAATTGAAGTTGACTCAATTGACACGTAACATATGGACCATGCATAGGCAAACAGCACATTATCAATTCTACCGTTAGTACTAAAATTAAGAAGTTTATGAAAAACAAGGAAGAGCTAGAGCAGGATATCACAGATATTGGGAAAAAAAATCAAAGTGATTGACCACTTAGTTTGACAGATATAATCAAAACTACTTTCGTTATTCAAAATAGTCCACGGGGAAGTGCACATTATTAATTCTACCGGCGGGTCTGATTTTTTTTTTTCTTCGCTTTTCGGGGCATCAATTTTTTAGTAACCGATTTTCTATAACGAAGAAATTTTCTAGAGTCGATTGGGGGGGCAAGTGCCACCCTTCAAAAAAAAATTATTTCGCGTTTCAAATCAAAAAGTACTTTGAAATTTTTCGATTTCGTCGAAAATAATTTCCTAATTCAACTATCTCGTGGCGGAACTACCTTAAATCCATTAAGACGATGGACGTCTGAAACGAGAGTAGTCAAGTTACCACATCGTCTACAACCTTCAAACAAATATTAGCAATCTGTTGCTACATTGATATGGTTGTTTTTACCGAAAAACAATACAACTTTTGCCCAGGCAGTCAATGAAGTACTAACATTTTAAAAACATTTCATCATCTTACGCGATTGGCCAGGTTTTCTGCAGCTCGCTCCTAGACTATTGGGATAAGAATCAGCGCGATCCGCCAAAAAAATTATTTTGTTACAAGCTTTCATTTAACTTGCAATGTTTGTATGTATGTATGTACGTGTCATATCTTGCAACTGAATTTTGACTGACTTGTAGTTGTCCGATTAATTTAAAATTTGGCAGGTATTCATTGTAAAAAGAAAAACAAAATGGCGGCTCCAAAATGGCGGACGAGATTTGTAATTATGGTCCGATACGATTCAAATTTGGTTTGTGGGGGGTTTTTGGGGTCGTAGATTATGAATTTTCCTCAAAATTCATGAATTCGAAATGGCGGCTCCAAGACGGCGGGCGAGTTTTGTGATTATGGTCCGATCCGATTCAAAATTGGTATCTGGGGTTTCCGGGGTTGGAAATTATGAATTTTTTGTCAAAACTCATAAATTTAAGATGGCGGCTCCGAGATGGTGGACGAGTTTTGTAATTATTGTCCGATTTGCTTCAAATTTGGTATGTGGGGGTTTTCGATATCGAAGATTATGAATTTTCTTTCAAAATTTGAAAATTCAAAATGGCGGCTCCAAGATTGCGAACGAATTTTGTGATTATGGTCTGATTCGATTCAGAATTGGTACATATGAGTTTTTTTTTCTTCAAAATTCATAAAATGGAAATGGCGACTCCAAAATGGCCGATTATATCTGTGTTTATTGTACTATTCTATTTGAAATTGGTATGTCGAAGATTATGAATTTAGTCAAAGATTATTGATTTTTAGTTAAAATTAATGAATTGAAGAAGGCAACCCCTTGATGGCGGATGAGTTAATCTTTAGATGGTCTTCTCATTGATGGACTAGATAGCTCAAAACTTACAGAAAAAGGCCTCATAATAACGATGGGATAAGGAAAATGCATAGATAAAGGCGTACTCAAGTACTAAATAGCAGAAAATAAAATAATTGATAAAACATTTTTGTAAAGCCAGGCTTTTATTCAAATTATCTGGTGGTGAATGCGAAGAAAACTGTTTTGATGCAGTTTCATTGCAGGACCAATAGAAAAGTTGATAATTTTCAGGTTATATATGAAATCATTGGATCTTCAGATTACACCAAATTTCTCGGTGCTCATATTGATATCAACATGACCTGGGAATCAAGTATAAATCCTGTCAGTAACAAGAATAATAGTGGATACTATGCTGTCAGACAGTTGAAGTCCATTTCTGATAAAAAAACAGTTTTTAAAAATGTATACTTTGCTGTTGTACATTCTCACATTACCCACAATATCGCCGTGAAAGGTTGCTCTTCAAAACTTATTAAAAAAAAATCCATACCTACGCCTTATTTATGGAATGGACTGCAGAGAATCTTGAAGACTGTAGACAATACTTTATTCTCAATGAAATAGTGTTTGAAACTGTTAACACGGACAGCGAAAGCTTTGTGTTCTTTCTCTTTATTTGTTTGGTCAGAGTACCATTAATATTATGTCAAATCATTATTAGGATATTCCTGATGCAAATAAATATTATTAATATTAGATTTTATAAATATTTTGTCTTCTGAGGACCATGATCGGTGAAGATATACCAAAATTTTTGGAGTCATGATATGGTGACAGGAAGTATTTCTATGAAATCTAGCTAAAAGAAAATTTGACTTTTTTTATAATTTGGCGACCAGAGAATCATACGCTATTTTCAACTCCAATAATTTTCAACCGTCTTGCCACTGAAAGAAGCAAGTTTGTATGAAATTCATGGCTTTGAAGTGGAAAAAAAAGGGAAAGTTAAACGTAATGAACACCATCCATTCCTTCTATCCGACAAAAAAGCTTTGAAGTAACGACAATTAGCAGAAGGGAGGAAACAGCGACATGAAAACCAACAAATATTTCTTCTTGTCCACATGAAAGAGTCATCCTTTGTGCATATTATGATTCGAAGCTTTATGAAAAATTGCCTTTCGCCCTTCGGCTACAAATTCTTCGCGTAACTTCATAGCTATCAAAGCTTGTTGTGGAAGTCTGCTCATAATATGTGGCTTTCATTTTATATCCGTGATGGGAAATTAGTTTTTCAAAGACCATACGAAAAATTCAATGGGATGTTGTGAAAGGATTTTTCGAAACACATACTTTTCTCAACCCCATAGTAATCATTTGTAAGGGAGGAAAAATATAAATATGAATAACAACTGATGCAAAAATGAGTGTAACAATTGTTTTTTCGTTATGTAGGATCTATGATCTGTAAGTTGAACGCACAGTTGATTTGCGCAAAACAATTGAATTGTGGAATGGAAAAAAATAATAAAAATCAAGGAACCATAATAGAGTTGCAACACGAGTGCGAGAATTCTTAGATCAATCTTATCCTAATCGTTGCATAGGCAGAGGAGATACTTAGTCTACTCGACAAGTTGAAAATGGTCTAAAATAGAGATACTGCTCTTGAAATTATGTGTGATAGCTCATTGGATCCGGAATAGCGCCTAGAGAAATGTGCCGGAAGCGTGTATTAGCACATACAAAATTGCAAAAGTTATAAACAATTGAAGATGAAAAAAAAATGGCATTTCGTTTTTTGCCAATATTTCATAAACTATTAATATTTTAGAAATTAAAAGGAAAGATTCTGAAAGAGGAGGAAATTTCCAATGAAAAACTTCGGAATCCCGGAACTCTATCTCCATTATTTATAATTTTAATTTAACGCTGAAAATAGGTCTCCAAGCCACATTTTTAGGTTGCGCGCGCGGCGTCAAAAGCGAGTACGACACATTAATTAATTTATTTAAGGTATTAAATATGTTTTTTTTTATTTGAAAAAATTATGGTGTATTCACAACACTATAAATAATTTATTTCCGTTAGGACTTTTACTGAAAGTTTATTTTTCAACAAGTTAAACGATTGTTAACTAACAAAATGTTCTCGAACTTCTGTCTTAATTGTAAATGAAAAAAAATGTTTAAATAATTGTCGTAAAAATTTTTCGCTACGTAGAGCCTTCCTTATATACATACTCAACAAGATCACGCCATAAAAGTTGAAAAAATATTCATACTTTGTTTATAATAATTTTTGTACTTGAACAAAAACTAAAAAATCCAAGTAATGTTGTTAAAAAAAAATTTTTCTTAATCATCATATTATCGTTTTTTTATCAATACAAGATATAAATTTATTTGCGAAAAAAAAAAAACCCGCCATTTGTTGATAAATTTTTTATAAACAAATTTTTTTAATTTTTAAAAAATTTTTAATTTTTTAAATATTATGATTCTAAAAAAAATATTTTCTTAATAAAATTTTTAATTGTTTAATTTTAATAATCAGTTAAGGAATTATTTTTTTTTCTAAAAATCATAATTGACAGTCCTCTATGAAGTAACAAAAAAATAATTTTTTTTATCAACAATTCCATTGTTTATTAACTTACCAATTTGTTATAAATGAATTTTTAACTTTGTAAGATTTTTTTTCTGAAACCATATTCTAACAAAGTATAGAAAAAAAATTCCAATTTTTTATTGTACTTTGGGAATTGGAATTGGGAAAAATTGGGATTTTTTTTTTTCTATACTATGTTGTATATGGTTGTTTCTGTAAATTTTAGAAGTTTCAGAAAAAAATCCAACAAAGTTAAAAATGTGTTTATAACAAATTGGTAAGTTAATAAAGAATGGAATTGTTGATAAAAAAAAATGTTTTCTGTTACTTCATAGAGGACTGTCAATTATAATTTTTAGAAAAAAAAATTCTTAACTGAATATTTAAACAATAGAAATATAAAAAAAAACGATTATAAACAATTAAAAATTGTTATGAGGGAAATTTTTTTTTAAATCATAATATTTGTGATATAATGAAGTTGTGGAAATTTTTTTTAAAAAATATTGAAATAATCAATTTGTTTATGAAAAATTGATCAACAAATGGCGGGAATTTTTTTTTTTGCAAATCAATTTATATTTTGTATTGATAAGAAAACGATAATATGAGGATAAAAGAAAAAAAAAATTTGACAACAACATTACATGGATTTTTTAGTTTTTGTTCAAGTACAAAAATTATTATAAACAAAGTATGAATATTTTTTTAACTTTTATGGCGTAATCTTGTTGAGTATGTATATAAGGAAGGCTCTACGGAGCGAAAAATTTTTACGACAATTATTTAAAAAAAATTTTTCATTTACAATTAGGACAGAAGTTCGAGAAAATTTTGTTAGGTAACAAACGTTTAACTTGTTGAAAAATAAACTTTCAGTAAAATTCCCAACGGGAATAATTTATTTATAGTTTTCCGAATACACCATGATTTTTTAAAATAAAAAAAAAAAAATTTAATACCTTAAATAAATTAATTAATGTGTCGTACTCGCTTTTGACGCCGCGCGCGCAACCTAAAAATGTCGCTTGGAGACCCATTTTCAGGGTTGAATTAAAATTATAAATAATGGAGATATAGTTCCGGGCCCTGGAAGTTTTTTATTGGAAATCTCCTCTCCTTTCAGAATCTTTTTTTTGAAGTTCCTTAAATATCAATAGTTCATGAAATATTGGCAAAAAACGAAATGCCATTTTTTTTTCATCTTCAATTGTTTATAACTTTTGCAATTTTTTATGTGCTAATACACGCTTTTGGCACGTTTTTCTAGGCGTTATTCCGGAACCAATGAGCTATCACACGTAATTTCAAGAGCAGTATCTCTATGTTAGACCATTTTCAACTTGTCGAGTAGACTAACTATTCCTTGGTTAATCAATCCCCAGACCTCCCTCCTATAGATTCATTTCTTTGGAAGTAGATGAAGGAATAGTATATTAAATAACATGTTTGAAAACGACTCTGCACACGAGCGAGACAAATTAGTGAATTGAGACGAAGGCGAGGTCCACAAGTCGTGCGAGTGTGCCAAGAGGTTTTCAAAAGAGTTTTTAATGACACTTTTTATACGACTGCAAATTGAAACCGCGAAAATCCTATTTTTCTTTGTAAAACTCGTTTTCATTGAGGAAACTGCTAAAACTAATAAAAATATATATTTATGGTAACATTCAAAATTACGCCAGGAAAAGCAGTATTGGTAAGTACAAATACGAAAATATTTTTCTTTTGATTTTACTCTCATTTCCGTGTTGTAGACGAGGTTGCAAATTGATGAAAACATTGTACGTCAGGACATCTCCACTTGCAACCATTATTGGAAACTCTTGTAGTAATTCCGATACTTATTTCAATTAAAAAAAATCAAATTAATGAAAAAATATGTTTTCCCTTTGGCGCAAGAGATTGCGAATCGAAATTTTTGTCAAGAACATAATTGCAGTTATTTTTCCAAGTTTGCAGATCTTTTGGAATTTTCATCGACTAACAACAATTTTTTTTGAACAGACATTTCCGTTTTGTTTGAGTGGTTGCAAAATTTTCAGAAGATGTAAATAGCTATTTATCAAAACTTCGACAGTTTGCAAAACTTTTGCAAATTTTTCCGTGCTATTAATGTGAAAATTCATTGAATCCTGATTTTCAACATTTTCCGTTCAGAAAAAAGGTTGCACAATCAGACTACACACTTCACTCTACTGAAGTTTTGGAACTTTTGTAATTATTATTAAATTTTGGGAAAATCATGTCTGTATCTACTGGCCTAAAATGTACTTTTGTCGAATACTTTCCCAGAAAATGAGAAAGATGGAAAAGATGAATACTGGAAGGTTTCAGAGTATTTTGATTGAAGTTAATGTTAAATCCCCATATTCAGTTTATAAAACTATGACCCAATGATATATTTTCTCGGGATATGCATTTCTACTCGTATTATCTACATAAACATGCATAAAAATCTCACTCCATATAAAATAAAAACCATTGTGTCAAAATAGTGAAGAAATAATTCACGACATAATGGATTGCCGTCCACGTGGGATTTATGACCCTCTTGAAGTGGTCGCAACCCGTTTCATAATTTATTCGCTCAAAGTGGTAATTTATATGATTGTCCTTGTTCACACTCGCCCCGAGTATCGCATGTTTTCACTTGTAGGTGTTGCGATGGATAGTTAGCAAATGAAAATACAACTCCTGAGGGTGTGACATTTTTTTCCTGTATTTATATAATTTTCATCGTATGGAAATGGTTTTGTTTCCAAATTTGTATTGATTTCAAAACTTGAGAAAAAATTTTTTAATTTTTATGTATGAGTATCTAAGAAAAACTAAATTAGATGTAAATTCCTAAGGAACGTCACTGGTAATGTTGCCATTTATTTTATTGTTGAAACAGTCGATAGCTAACATGAGTTCTTGAAACTTTTTAACTTCTTCTTATGGGGTTTAAAATTTCGAACTGAGATAATTCGTAACAGGAAGAAGGGAATCTTGTGGCATAGTGGACAAATATTAAATTGAGGAAGATCTGGAGTGAACCACGACCTTATGATTTCCAGTCATATGCTCTACCGATTGAGCTATTCGAGGACATAGGAATCGACACACACTCGTGAACCCTTTCCCTCCACAATTTAATATTAATGTTAGGAAATGAAGCGAAGATCAATGGCCGTCGAGATCCATTACCAGTCACTCAACCTCATCGTTTATCTGACGATTTCAGTAGCAGATTTCAGGAAGATGATCTTCGCTTCATTTTCTAACATGAATATTAAATTGAGGAGGCAAAGGATTCACGAGTGTGTCGATTCCTGTGTCCTTGAATAGCTCAGTCGGTATAGCATATTACTAGAAATCATAAGGTCGTGGGTTCGACTCCCACTTGAGGATGCTTTTTATCCTTAATTTAATAATTTGTCCACTATGCCACAAGATTCCTTTCTTTCTTGTATGTCTTTCGGACGCAATATTTTCCACTTTAACATTATATATTTGGCTAAATCTTATCAGTGGTTAGAATCATCTTCCTGAAATCTGCTACTGAAATCTTCAAATAAAAGATGACGTTGAGTGACAGGTAATGGATGTTAAGCGGAAAGGGACGCCACTGATGAAAATTAAGAAATCCTTCATCATGGAAAAAATGTATTTTTATGCGTAATTTGCATGTACCGAAATTGAAAGAAAAAGTCAAAGCGTCATTCAATTATGAATAGTCGACGTCGAATATTGATATTCTACAATATTTATCTTGACCTATTTAAATTTCAACATAAAAATATTTCAGTCATTGTATAGTTCACAAATATCCCACAAAATACTGAAAATTGCATAAAAACCTAAATTCATAAACTATTGGACAAAATAGTCATTCATTCCTTGCACCCAAAACTATTTATTCACTACCAAACGAATTCAAAAAATTCAGTCAAAATTTCATCGAAAAATTAAACCGGTGAAAAAATCAACTGAAAAGCAAAAAATAGAATAAACCTTCTTAGTCTTCATGCTAATTGAGCTCCTAAACTAATGTGAGTAACTAATTTTGAGTCGGCGCCAAACAAACAATTATCGAAGATCATTAAATTACTTTGATGAAGTTATCAAAACGCCGCTGTACATCTCGCTGCCATCATTTTACGCTTTACCTAATTCAATTGCTAGTTTGTTTGGCGCCGACTCAAAATTAGTTACTCACATTAGTTTAGGAGCTCAATTATCATTAAGACTAAGAAGGTTCATTTTATTCTTTGCTTTTCAGTTGATTATTTCGTCGGTGTGATTTTTTGTTAAAAAGGTTTTATTTCTCAATTTTTGTGGCTGAAATCTACCAATTACTACCCACTTAATTTTTTATTACTTCCAAAATACTTACTTGACTAGCTTACCTCAACTATAAACTGTTGCATAATATTATTTCCTACTTTAACTATTCATTGTTATATAATATAACTTATTTTTGAAAGTTCTGCTTAGTTGATTTCATCACTTTGTATATAATTCCATCCTTTCATAGAATGTTATTATTTTGACGCTTGTAGGAGGATCTGTCAATGTCAACTACATATGTGTGCCAATGTTCACAAGTGAAAAATCAATCATCCCCCATTTTTCTACCCATAGGGGTGGATCATTTCATTCCAAATCAAAAAATGATCAACTATGCGGTATACCCTATCTAATAAAAAAAGGATCATCCAAATCGGAAAACCCACTACAAAGTTATGCCTGATAGAATCGGTTAACGGACCAAAATTCAGAGGGTGAACGATCTATATCCTTCATTTTGCTACCCTTAGGGATATATTATTCTGTTCAAATTCGAAAAGGACCAACTTTGAACTACACCCTATCCAATGAAAAAAGAATCATCGTAATCAAACTGCTCTGTGGAAAGTTATGCGTGGTCATACATAAAAAAAGTATACGTGTCGACAGAACCTCTGCTTTTTTATTTCGTCGGTGAAGAAGTGGATTGCATATGCCAAAAAGAAATGCACATCAGCTTCCATTTTCAAATTAATAGGATCTCCATCATAATCTAACCATCTTGCTGATAGTTGACATAGTGAATCAAATATAAAATAAATACATTGAAATGGTATAGCTGAAATACAATATTCTCTTCTGTGGGACTTTCATATATTTATCTGACAATGTCTGAAGCGAACAACCTTCTATTTTTTTTTGTTACACAGCTTTAGTGCTTCTCAAAAGTCCCCTCCCCTCCTCCCCCCTCTTATTTTTGGAACGATTATACATAAACAAGTGAAATTTGGAAACTGAATATTAAAGGTTGTAAACTTCCCTACTAGTGATGATAGATGACGAAATCGTCAAAGATGACGTCACAAGGCCATTGTGACCAATAATTTTAATTGGAACCCTACGGCAAGCGACACCTCTTTTAAAAGATGTCGAAAAAACCTATTCAATGATACTAATTTTGTTTGTGTTTATGGCAGTTTCAATGGCTTATTAGTAAACATTAAAATTTAAATTCCATTCAGTATGATATTGATTACAGATTTCAGAATCAGTTTCTACTCAAAGAAATTGCTCGATGTGACCTCCATTCACTTCCTGACAGTGAAATATCCTATTTTTAAACTCTTCTCGTACTTTTGCAAATGTGTCTGCGGAAACAGCCTCACATTCTGCAACAATACGTTGTTTAAAACATCAATATTGTCAGGTTCAGTGGCGTAAACCTTCGATTTAAGGTACCCCCACAGAAAAAAATCCAAAGGTGTGAGGTCCGGTGATCGAGCTGGCCATTCTGTTGAACCTCGTCGTTCAATCCATCTACCACGATACTCCTCATCCAACTACCGTCTTACTGCACCGTAATAGTGTGGAGGAGCACCATCCTGTTCGAATGTTATTTCCGAATTGCCGAATTCATCTGGAATATCTTCCAAAATTTCAAGGATTAACGGTTCTATTGCGTTTTGCAACAGCTCCAGATAAACCTCACCAGTTGAGTAAGTATTTAAAACAAGAGGCCCAACGATTTGGTTGCCAGGATACCTGCCCAAACATTCACCTTCTGGGGGAATTGGGTATGTGTTTCACGAAACAGGTGAGGAATTGCGTCACTCCAATACCTCACATTCTGTGTATTTACATTTCCATTTAGATAGAAAGTACTTTCGTCACTAAAACAAATTCTTTTGACATAGTCTGGCTGTTGGTTAATTTTAGTTTCCATATTTTCACAAAATTCTAGTCTTCGGTCTTGGTCGTCGTCTGATAGTTGATGAACCATTTTCAATTTGTATGGATGAAATTTGTTTTTTTCAACACCCTGTGTACTGTACTTCAACTGAATTCACAGGTAGATGCAACGTGAGTTGTTGAAGAAGTAGGATTAACTATTACTTCTGCCAGTATATCAATTTTTTTCTCTTCAGAGATTTGTGGTCTGCCAGATCGTTTCGCATCATTAATACTACCCGTTGTTTCAAACTTACGGAGAAGCTCCCTTAAATAAGTCCTCGAAACGGGGCGATCGGAAAACTTCTCATTAAAAATGCGTTCTGCTGCATGAATATTTTGTCCAGTTTCACCAAGAATTAGGATCGCTGCTACTTTATCACCTAAAGCACGTACCATTTCGCTTCTTGAAGCACTTGAACGTTCGGCTCACAACAGTTTAACAAATTATTAAAATGTACAGAAATATTAATAGTACCAAAAGCTGCTAAAACGTTCGATCAACAATACACAAATTATTAAATGTACAAAAACTTGGACAATTACAAAAACGTCGAATTAGGGAGACTAACAAAAACGTCAGCTCATTTGACAACTATCCAGAGGCGGAGATTGAATTTGGAATTTTAGTATTAACTGATTTAATTCATCACAGCTTTGCGTTTTTTAAAAGCGAGTTGCCAAAACTGCCATAAACACAACAAAATTAGTATAATTGAATAGGTTTTTCGATACCTTTTAAAAGAGGTGTCGCTTGCCACAGGGTTCCTTTCAAAATTATTGGTCACAATGGTCTTGTGACGTCATCTTTGACGATTTCGTCATCTATCATCACTAGTAGGGAAGTTTACAACCTTTAATATTCAGTTTCCAAATTTCACTTGTTTATGTATAATCGTTTCAAAAATAAGAGGGGGGAGGGGACCTTTGAGGAGCACTGTATGTGTATATGTTTGTTTATCAAAATAGTTTTTGAATCAGCATAATTGCACCATTAATATAAATTAATGAATATGAATATTTATCAGGACTAATTACTCTTAATGTACCTTATAAAACTCACTTTTGAATCGAATTATCGTATTCTTGTATAATCATAATATTTTAAGATTAAATATATATCATTATCAGTTCAAATTTGTAATATATGGTCCTCGTTGAATATCAAAAGATGTCAAAATAGATTGGGAAACTGAACATTCCTATTAAAATGATGTAGAGCTAACCAATTTGTATGCTCCCATTACACCAAAAAATCGATAAAATCACCGACTTCCGTCTTCCACCTTGGAGATATTCCACCCTGTTTATTTTGTTTTCATTACCTTCGTGTTATGCGAAGTCTTCCCATCGTCAAGAAGCGATAAAACTCTGGGAGAATTTATTTTTAAAACACTAATATTTTGATGGCTCTGTCAGCGTTGCTGCTTTAAACAGTTTTCCGTATGCATCAAAGAACTTTCCACTCAATAACTCCTGTCATTTTGGGTTATCTCGTAACTCAGCACAAATAGTGTTACTCTTAATGATTTTTTTAGGATGTCATTTTGTCGACAGTGATAAATTTATCCACAGATGTACTGTGAACTTCAGTCTGATTTCATTGTATCCAATTAGAATCTCAACTAGATTTCTATACCTACTATGGTGAATGATATATTTATTTCGGGGATATTGTCAGTGGAACAAGGCAGATTTTTTAAGAAAATGAAATGGAGAAAATCTAGTTCTTTTTTATGTATCTAATGTATCTTCGTAAAATTATATTTATTAATTTAATTATTTTATAAAAAATATGGTTTTTGCTATGTTCAGTAATAATGATGATAATAACAGCGTTTTCTCTCTAGATGAAAATATACACAACAGATATACATCCGCCAAAAAGTATGTACCATATGAGAATTTTTTTTATTATTGGAGTATTGGAAAAAATAATCTGGGGAAAAGTTTGTGCTTGTCCGAAAACCTAAAATCGATTTTGAACATGTCACGTGATCGCTAGTATGGCGGCAAATTGAAAAAAATTGCATAAATTATGCACATAAACGAAGTTTCAGAGTAATTCGAAAAAATTGGAAATAGCAATTTTTTTGAATATTTTCCCATCTATTTAAAAAAAAATCTTGTGAATACCTTGAATACACTGAAACATTTGAATTTCAATGATAACGACATAACTTTCTCATTTTCTCCTCACCAGAGGGCACTATATTTAAAAAATAGGATTTTGTCAGAACCCTTGCTGTTACATCAGTTGGTATCTAACAGTTATATCAGAATTCCATGACAATTGTGATGACATGACACTCCAAAAACATGGTGTTTTCCAGATTATAATCAAGTTCCGATGATGATCGTGGATAGCGTTTCACTTCGCACATAAACATGTAGATTATAAGTCTCTTAAATTCGATTCACTATTTCATTCTGAATATTTTCCACAATTTTTTTGGCAAATATAAACATCAAAAATAAACCATACTGAAATGAAATCAGGTTCATTCAGTGATCTACATTGGTGTCCGTGAACATATTCCTCAATTATAATACAAAATTCACTTTCCAAAATACTATTTCGTGTGCTTTTCAAACAAATACCTACCTACCTACTTATTTATCACATCAGGATTCTATAATAGAAGAGCATAGTGAAATTCCTTTTTTTCCACTAAATCAAAATTTAGTACACCAAACATGCTTTTTTGAGTATGGAATGCACCAGAACATGAAATTTTGATCTCATTGAAAATAGGCAGTGTTTAAGTATTGCATCAAAATTTCACTCATATTCCACAAGATAGCCATGGATTTCATTCGACAGAAAATACGTGAACTTATTGCAACAAAAGTCTAAGTAAGAACCCCATATTTATACATAGTGACGTTGATAATACCAGCAAGTTTTTGGTTGATTATATCGAAGTTAAGTCAGCAAGAAAAGATCGAAATTGTTTTGATTGTGGGAGAAAATTTCAAAAGCTATAGAGAAGCCGAAGCGATTTTCAACGAGAGGCATACCAATAACATTATTTCACATGTAACTGTTGGAAGAATTGTTTTCAAGTTCAAAAATACTGGGTCCATGGAAAACTTATTCAGAAAACAACATAGGCATTGGGTTACTGCTGAGGAAACAGAGTGTAGTTGAAACTCCAAGAACATCAATTAGTAAATTGTCTGGGAATTTGGGTTTATCTTCAACTTCTATCCAAAGATTGCTAAAAAAACAAATTTAAGCCTTATAAACCAAAATTTATTCACACGCTTAAGGAGAGAGACTACGATCCACGCTTGTATTTTTCCTTTTGGCTGCAGGGACAAATTGAAGGAAATATATAATTTTCGAAATTTATTTTGCTTAGTGATGAGTCAACTTTCACTTCAAATGGTGTTGTTTCATCTCAAATTTGTAGATGGAGGTCGGATGAGAATCCACATTTTGCAGTAGAAGCCCGTGATCAATATTTATTTAAAATGAATGTTTGGTGCGGGATTTTTAATTACAGAATAATTGGACCATGTTTCTTTCGTCGGAATTTGAATGCTGAAACGTACTTGGATTTTTTGAGGAACGATTTCTACAATCAATTAGACAATTTCACGTTAGACGAAAGGCGAAAAATGTATTCCCAACAGGATGGGGCTCCCATCCATAGTACTTCGGCAATAAGGAATTGGCTGGACACCATTTTTCCTGGAAAGTGGTTAGGAAGGTTTTCAAAAAATCCTTGGCGCCACGTTCACCTGACCTGACCCCATATGACTTTTTCTTGTGGGGCTATTTGAAAAATACTGTTCACAAATTTAGACCTTTTAGAAAAATTGAGCGCTTGGAAGAAACTATCCGTCATTGTGCAGCAGAAATTTCTCCAATTTTTTTGTTGAACGTTCGAAAAGAGATATATTATGGAACGATTTCATGTATAGAAAGAGAAGGCAGGCATATTGAGAAATGAGATGTTATTATATAGAAATAGTTGAAAATTTGTTGTTTTGTTTATAGAATATTTGAATTGGTTGATTGAATAAAAAAACCTGTTCGGCAGAATGTCTTTTCAGGACCACATCTCATCATTTTGAATGGAGTTATACATTTATATCTAACACCAATAATTAGCCAACGATCAATGGTGAAAAAACTATGAAAATATTCAGAATTTCTATTTTAGATTAATAGTGCGATAAATTAAATAGTTTTTCAGTTTATGTACGAAGTGAAATGTTCATCCACGATTATCATCGAAACTTGATCATAATATAGAAAACACGATGTTTTTGAAGTGTCATATCATCACAATGGTCGTGGAATTCTAATATAACTGTTAGATACGAACCGATGTAACAGCAAGGGTTCTGACAAAATCCTATTTTTTAAATATAGTGCCCTCTGGTGAGAAGAAAATGAGAAAAATCTGTCATTATCATTGAAATGCAAATGTATAGCAAATGTATAGTCAATTTTTTTCAATTTGCCGCCATGCTAGCGATCACGTGTCAAAATCGATTTTGAGGTAATCGGGCATGCACAAACTTTTCCCCAGAATATTTTTTCCAATACTCCAATAATAAGGGAAACATTCTCAATTGAATATTGATAGAAATATTTTTCTGTGAATTGAAAAATCCACGATTAAAATGAAGGTAATCTTTGTGAATGTCTAACTGAAAAGAACTACTTCCCCGGCTAAAGCCACGCTGGACATTGAACTACATCTGATAGATATGCTGAAAAGGCCCTAACTCAAAAGTAAAAATCTGAAATTGAAAATTTGCATTTTCATTCAGATAGTTATTTGATTTTCTATTCCAGTCTCAATTAAAAACTCATAAAGATGAATTAGGTAAAGAAGAATGTTTTTCTCATTCATCTTTATGAGTTCTCAATTAGGACTGGAATAGAAAATCAAATAACTTAATTTTAATCGTGGATTTTTCAATTCACAGAAAAATCTTTCTATCAATATTCAATTGAGAATGTTTCCCTTTTCAACATGAATGCCCCACAAGAGGTTATCTTGACGATGAAAGATAGTGACTAAAGTTTATCTTTCAGTCGCAGATGATTCCACATCTGATGTTATGAACATCCTGTTTATATTTTCAACAAATCAATCCAATATTTTTTTTTTTCCATATGGTACATACTTTTTGGCGAACAACACTGTAGGTCCATGCAAAATAATATCAACAAAAAATATTCAGGAAAAACTAAACGCCTGCGAAAAATATGTGACAGTGAAATAAATATCAAATGAAATTATATAGATAGAATGGTTGATAGAAACAGAATTTTCGTCAAAAATCAAATCACCGACTTATTTGCTGAGCATTTCACTAGTGATCTGAGAATAAACTCTAGGGCTAAACAAACATCCTTCTTCAAGCCGCTCAGTGAAGGAGAAATAATAGTATATTACGTATCAAGTGTTGTAAAAAGAATATTACGCAGAAGCCGGTAGCAGCTTCGTGCGTAATTCCATGAGTGCGTAATTGCTTTACAACACGCATTACAGTGTGCCAAAAAAGTCTGGACTACTTTTGAAAATTTCATTATTATTAGGTATTGTAAATGATGCTTAAACAAGTAGATTTTCATTATGGTTGTTTTTTGTTGTTCGTTTCATGTATGCAGGGGTATCTTCACAACAAGATAGCTCCAGATATTGCCAGTGTGAGAGAGTGGTGCAACTCCAATCTGTTATCCCTCAATATAGACAAAACCAATCTCATATCATTTAATTGCAACTTATCAGACATTCCGTTGGGTAATAATATTATATCAAATAAAAAAACAATAAATTTCTTGGAATCAATTTAGACAGCAACCTCAATTTCAATAACCATATCAAATTACTGAACAAAAAACTAGCTTCGGGATGTTATGCTTTACGAATGGTGTCGAATGAATTAGGTATTGTAACCGCCAAAATTGTGTACCACGCTGTAGTTGAGTCGCATCTAAGGTATGGCATATCATTCTGGGGCAACTGCAACCAACAGCACTTCAATACAGTATTCATTCTTCAAAAGCGCGCCATTAGATATATGTGCAAAGTTGGGCCTAGAGTGTCTTGTAAACCCTTGTTCAAGGAGCAAAAATTACTCACACTCTCCTCTTTATATATACTAGAAACTGTGTGTCTGGTACATAAGAACAAATCATCCTACGATGTTGTTGTTGGATCCACCCGCCAAAATGACAAGTTAAGACTGCCAATTCCATCATCAAATTTGATGAAAAAGTCGTTGATCTATAATGCAGCTAAAATATATTGTAACGTAAATAAACTTAACTTGGTTTAACTAATTTATTTCACACTTAATCTACAACTTAATTTATATTACTACGCCACTGTATAGCTCGATCGTATGGGCTCGTTCAGACTGTCCGTGCCATCTTGAGGGCTACCTATTTATCTCCGTTACAGAATTCCCGATCTTTCGAATTCTGGCAGTTGGCGACCAACATGTTCCAGTTATTTCCAATATCGACCGTTGTTATCATGCCGCGGCGTGACTGGATTGTTCTCGAATATCTCCGGGGATGACCTCATCGTTGTCGATGGCAACGCGTGAGGCGACAGGTCCGGCCTAGGTTCGTTACATTGCCCCCTTCTTAAAGACATTTCGTCCCGAAATTTCATCCTTGGAGTGTGACGATATCTGCATGACTCCCCATATCTGCACCGTGAAGTTCGATGGAAGTAACACTCCACGGTCTTCATGACCGGTCGTGGAAGAGGGTTACAGCAAACCAAAATCTTGACGCCGCAGGATCTGAATATCGCCTCCAGCATACTTCTTATGACTCTCCAGTCCAACCCATCAATACCACAGGACAATTTTGGAATTGCTAGATCCACCAGATTCTGGTCCACCATAGTATCTCTTAGTTTGGTGAGACTCTTCCAGACATCTTCATAGGACGGTTTATCTTGGGAATGCCTCTTGGTAACTAGGTAGTAGATGTTTCTCTGGCCTTTCTTCAACTGTAGCACCCCACCAACTTCTGGATTCTGCTCCCGCAGTGTTTGGAGTTGACCAAATTTCTTGGAGAACACTACGGCGATGCCCCTGGACATTCGAAGATCTTCTGCCACACAGTGCGCTAGTGCGTAGTCAGTAGGCACCTCGAAAAGGTCTCGTGACTCCTCTCTAGTAACCCCATGTATAACTTTCTGCCCGTTTGAATACAAGGACATAAACTTCTCGAACGTCATATCATCCTCCGGTGGCTTGAGGGTGCGAACTTGGTCATGGTTTCCAGCGTAAGGCCAACCTGTTGAAATGGACGACCCTTGGTTTCCCTCGGGGTGGCTTATGGATTCGGTACACACGGTCGTTTATCCTTTTCACGATTTTATACGGGCCTTCCCACGAGTTCCGTAACTTTGGTGATAGTCCACGACGACGTTTGGGGTTGTACAGCCAAACCAGGTCATCAACCTTAAATCCTCCAGCGTCGGCCTTGATGTCATAGGTCTTCTTCATTTTATCGCTGGCACTCTGGGTGTTCAACGGACTCGTTCGTGGATGTCGTCCATTCTCTGCCGAAGTTTGCTGACGTAGTCCTCTCCCGCAGTGTCTTGTCCTGGCGGTATCCCAAACTTCAGGTCACAAGGCAGTCGCAGTTCTCGGCCCATTATAATACTAGCAGGAGTTTGACCGGTTGACTCGTGTACTGCGGATCGATAGGCCATCAGGAACAAATGAAGATACTGGTCCCAGTCTCTTTGATGGTCAGAGACAACCTTGGACAAGTGGCGGTTGATCGTCCTGTTCATCCGTTCCACCATTCCATCGGACTGCGGATGTAGGGCCGTGGTTCTTGTCTTGCGGATGTTCAGCAGTAGACATTTTCTTGGAAAAGGTTGGATTCGAAATTTCTGCCTTGATCCGAGTGCAGCTCCATTGGAATACCGAATCGACATATCCACTCTTTCACCAAGACGTCGGCAACGGTGATGGCTTCCTGGTTGGCAGGGGCATAGGCTTCCACCCACTTACTGAAGTAGTCCATTGCCACAAGGATGTATTTATTCCCGTGGTCGGATACGGGAAACGGGCCGGCGATGTCAATGGCGATTCTCTCGAACGGGCTGCCTACGTTGTACTGACGCATCGGGGCCTTGGGTCGTATTCGAAGTCCATTGCTAGCAGCGCATACAGCGCACTTTCTGCACCAGTCCTGGACGTCAGCTTGACAATTGGTCCAGTAAAATCGTTGCCTCACTCTCTGCAGGGTCTTCGTCACTCCCAGATGTCCTCCAGCGACTCCATCATGGATTTCCGCAGCATTTCCTCTTCTGTTCCTGGGAACAATTATTTGGCGTCTGTCTTCCCACCAATATCGGCCTCCAGCACACGTTTCAGGATCCCATTGTCCAGAATAAGAGAGTTCCATTTGCCCAATAGGACTTAACAGCCGGCGAGTAACCTGCGACTTCCTGCCATGATGGTCTTCGATTGCCCTTCTTCCAGCTGACAACTGCCAAGGTCGGGGTCTTTCTCTCGGTCTTCTGGATCTTGCTGTCATTCCAGTTGTCATCCATTGCCGCGGTTCTACAAAGTGTTGCTTCTTCCTCTTCTGCTCGTCGGCAATGGAGCAATCATCTGGACATGGTCTTCGCGACAAGGCATCTCATCTTATGGTAGTTCCGGCTCGATGTTCGATCTCGAAATCGAATTTTGGAGCTCTCAATCCAACGTGCTACTTGATCCTCAGGATTTTTGAACTGTAAGAGCCATTTGAGAGCTGCATGGTCAGTTCTCATCAGGAATCTTCTTCCATACACGTACTTGTAGAAGTGCTCCACTCCCTTTACAACAGCTAACAGCTCTTGCCTGGTGACACAGTAATTGCGCTCTGGTTTGCTAACCGTCTTGCTGAAATAACCAATGACCTTCTCCCGTCCCTCCTGGATCTGAGATAGGACAGCTCCACGTCCCACGTTGCTGGCGTCCGTATCCAAAATGAATTTCCCTTTGGGTAGAGGATAGCTCAGTACAGGTGCGTTGATCAAAGCTCCTTTCAGCTTCCTGAATGAGTCTTGACATTCTTCAGACCACTGGAACTTTGTTTGGCCCTCCGTGAGCCTGGTCAGTGGTTTAGCGATGTTGGCGAATCCCAGCACATATCGGCGATAGTATGTGCATAAACCAAGGAAACTTCGAAGTTGGTGAATGTCTTTTGGGATGGGCCAATCCTTAACAGCTTTGATCTTCTGGTCATCCACTGCTACTCCTTCCTCAGAGACAACGTGGCCGAGGTATCGTACTTCTTTTTGGAACAGATGGCATTTCTTAGGGCTCAGCTTCAATCCGGAGTTCCTCAGTCGCAGAAATACTTCCTCCAAGTTTTTCACGTGGTCCTCGAACGATCTGCCGACCACAATTATGTCGTCGAGATACACTAGACACGTGTTCCATGAGAGTCCCTTCAGCACTGTCTCCATCAATCTTTCGAATGTGGCGGGAGCATTACAGAGCCCGAATGGCATAACGGTGAACTGCCTCAATCCTGAGCCGATGGTAAAAGCAGTCTTTTCTCGATCTTCCTGAGCCAGTTCTACTTGCCAATATCCACTCTACGATCACTTGTTTATTTTCAAAATCTCACTTCCGACACCAATTGTAACGTAAATAAACTTAACTTGGTTTTACTAATTTATTTCACACTTAATCTACAACTTAATTTATATTACTACGCCACTGTATAGCTCGATCGTATGGGCTCGTTCAGACTGTCCGTGCCATCTTAAGGGCTACCTATTTATCTCCGTTACAGAATTCCCGATCTTTCGTATTCTGGCAGTTGGCGACCAACATGTTCCAGTTATTTCCAATATCGACCGTTGTTATCATGCCGCGGCGTGACTGGATTGTTCTCGAATATCTCCGGGGATGACCTCATCGTTGTCGATGGCAACGCGTGAGGCGACAGGTCCGGCCTAGGTTCGTTACAATATAATCATCTTCCGACTCATTTTAAAGATATCCAATCAATTGAACAGTTCAGAAAGTCTGTAAAGCAAGTTCTCATTCACCAGGTATTTTATAGTGTTCAAGAATACTTTGATAAAGATATGGATGGCATACTGTTATGAAATCATTTCTTTTTTAACCATTGTATATGTCCACTGCAAATGGTCACTACGAATTAGAAAACAGTGTAACGACTATGGGTTCAAACTATCTTATTAATTTATATACTTTATTCATTTACTCCTTTAATGTTATGTTAACTTATGACTATTCGTTCACCTACGATGTATATATGTTTGTGTGTATCTATTTATATTTATTTGTGTTTTTATCTTTCTCTTTTAACATACAATGCTTTGTTGATATTCCTTTGTTGATTCTCCTGAATTTTCTGTGTTGCTTCTAAACTTATTTAGTATTGCTTTGTCCACGAGATTTTATCTTTTGACATTAAAGTATATTTTGATTTGATTTCATTGATCTAAAAACTAGTTATGACAGGGTACTTCATTTATTCAAATGGGATACCCTGTATATTATTGCATCTTTAGATTTTTTGAGCAATTTTACGAAATTATAGAGGATATATGTTTCACAACTTTGATTATCATATAGGATATAATTCGTTGTATTTACTACTACGTTGGTTCGAATAACATTAGGAACATCATAATTATTCATGGTTACTGTACAACTATTGGATATATTGGAAGTATTTCGATGAGTCGAATCATATGACATTGTGATATTTTAATTTTTTGAGGTTGTATTACTATTATGTAAAATAATAATCTCGATGAGGTGAGTTCTTCGTTTTTTTAAGGAATTGTCAACATAATCTTCTGCTACTGAAGACGATTGCCAGCCACAATGTTTCTTCAAATCCAATAGATCCTTGCCAGCATCGACTAAAATAGTTGCCGAAGATCTGCGAAAACAGTGTCCTGTGTAGCGATTAGGATTTTCTAGTTTAAGAAATCTGGCAATATTTTTTGGTATACTGCCTAATTTGTTCATCCCAACGGGATGTTTGGTGCATTTTCCATTTATATATTTAAAAAAAAAATACATTTTCATTCAGTATTGTCTTGCGTATAGTGTAATATTTTTTGATTCTAGAATAAAAATAGTCAGAGATTACAAAAGAACGTTGAATGTTGATTTTTTTATTTGGAATTTTAATAATGAAGGATTTTCCTGTGCCCTCAACATCTCCAATTTTCATATCTCTCAGTTCCTGTTCTCGGCATGCACCACTTACGCCAATTATAAGAACAGTCTGAAAATAAAAATAACTGTAAGTGTGGAAAATAGTAATAGTGGACATATTTTACCTTCATAAACAAGTACTGATTGTCAGGAGTCGTTTCGAGGAAATCTTGAATATTTTTGACCGTCAAAATTTTAGATTATGTGCTTCTAAAGCCTTCCGATTTCCTTTTTAATAGCGCTATCAACTTGAAATAGGGTATATTCATGTTGTTTTTTATGTTTAGAGTCGATCTAAGCATTGAGTAAGAGGCCCATACAGAGCTAGGTTTCATTTTTTCCGATAGGTTTGAAAATGTGCTACCAACACATTTTCGGAGAAAGAATTCACCTTATTTTTAACCGACGAAACCAAAAAGGAGGAGGTTTTCTATTCGACCCGTATATTTTATTTTTTTCCATAATATTTTTTTATGTATGATCACGCATAACTTTTTACTGAGGCGTCCGATTCCGATAATTTTTTTTTCAGTGGATAGGGTGTACTTCGAATTTGGTCCCATCTGAATTCAAAAGATCAAATTCACCCCTAAGGGTAGCGAAATGAAGGTTATTGATCACTCACCCTCTGAATTCTGGTCCATTAACCGATTCTATCAGGCATAACTTTGTACTGGGTTCTTCGATTTGGATGATCCCATTTTTAATAGATAGGGTATACTTTATATTTGGATTTCGAAAGTAATTAGCCACCCTAACGGGTGGAAAAATAGGGGATAATTGATTTTTCACTAGTGAACATTGGCACACACATACGTAGTTCACAATGACAGATCGCTACTGACATTATTCGTGTTCCACATCCGTCAAAATCAGTATATTTTATGAGAGGATGGAATGATATACAAAGTAATGAAAGTAACTAACCAGAACAACAAAAATAATTTAAATTACAACCAATAGTAAAAGTAGATAATCATATTATTTAACTGGTAATAGTTGAAGTAAGGTGGGTAAGTAAGTATTTTGGAAGTAATCAAAAAACAAGTAGGTAGTAATTGGTAGATTTTAAACAAAAAATATTGAAAAATAAAAACTTTTCAACAAAAAATTAAACCGACGAAATACGGATCTGAAAAGTGAAAGATAAAAACTTTTTAACAAAAAATTAAACCGACGAAAAAATCAACTGAAAAGCAAAAAATAAAATAAACCTTCTTAGTCTAAATGATAATTGAGCTCCTAAACTAATGTGAGTAACTGATTTTGAGTCGGCGCCAAACAAACTAGCAATTGAATTAGGTGAAGCGTAAAATGATGGCAGCGAGATGCACGGCTGCGTTTTGATGACTTCTTTAATAGATAATGATCTTCGATAATTGTTTGTTTGGCGCCGACTCAAAATCAGTTACTTACATCAGTTTAGGAGCTCAATTATCATTTAGACTAAGAAGGTTTATTTTATTTTTTGCTTTTCAGTTGATATTTTCGTTGGTTTAATTTTCTGTTAAAAAGTTTTTTTCAGTCTCCAGTCCATGAATCTACTGAAACAATTTTCGTAGCGTTCGCGGGATTTACTTGGCAGTAAATCATTCGTTGACATTTTTGTCATTGCCATGACGTTGGGAGGAGTTAAATTTTCGGTCTCACTATCACTTGACATATTGGAAATGTAGGTTTTTTTTTCTAAACAGTAAGTATCTTATAATTAATAGCTAGAATTCGACAGTTGCTATGACTACGCTGTTAACGGGCGATTGCGCGATCATGACCTACTTGCGGAATTATTAAATGTTCCGCTTACTTTTACGTATAAATTTTAATATATTTGTTTACGAAAACTTTGCGATTTGTTAACCGTGCGTAAAGAGCTACTGAGGTTGTGTGTCTCGTGTTTTTGCCTATTTTCTACAGTGGTCGTAGGTAAAAATATAATTTTACGAATGATGATGAAATAAAATTGGTTAGCAGACCAGATAAGCGAAAAAAGGAAAAATTCAATGACTTCCTCTCGATTCATATTGCAAATTTGTTGAATCATTTTGTTGAAAAATGTCCGACAATTTTCCGGCCATCAATAAAGATAATCCAGAGATTGTTGAGAATATAAAATTATTGATACCCTAAAATTTGAAATATTGAAAACAAAATGTATGCTTTCGGAGTCAGGGAAATATTGATGAATAGCTATTGATAAAAAAAAAACGTTGAATATAGTAAAAGTTGATGGAATCCTTTGAAAAATAAATCGTGTCAAGAACTCAGATGAACGTCTTGGAAATTTATACTATTTCAAGATTTCACAGCATTTTTATGATGAAGTATTGAAAAAAATACTTTTCACCACTTTCAACCACAATGCATCTCCGTAAGACCATGAAAAAGGATTACTTCTTTTCAAAGGATTATTGAGAGCGTTTGTTATCTTTGAAGATCAAATTCCCCCTGAGTAAACATCAATTGAAAGTTTTTTCCAACACAAACTGAACGCTTCAATACAAAACATTGCGCTAGGCAATCCTTGCAACAATTTTCCCTCATCATTTCGCTTTTTGATTCCGAGGGTATGGATTGGGCAGGACCGGACTGGTGTTTTCCAATTCTTAAGATTTTTTTTGCTGGTACGTGAAAGAAATTATAATTTTTTCAGTTAATTATCGTCGAGTCTGCAACCTCCGTCGTTTTGTCAACACCAGCAGCATTATTATGTTCATGTAAACCTTTCAAATCAGATAACTTTTTCTATTGCCTAAATCTATTCAGAAGTTATCTTGAAAATCGCCAGCAATGTGTGAAAATAAATGACAAATTCAGTGACTTTGAAACAGTAGGATGTGGGGTGCCTCAAGGTACTGTATCAGGACCAATGCTCTTCTCAATTTATGTGAACGACCTTTTCCATCCAGAGTGAAGGAAAAATCATCAGTTTCACAGATGATACCGCCATAATTTATAAAGGAGAGAGCTGGGATGCATTGAAAAATGATGTTGAAACTGATATCTCTCTGATCAAATATTTTTTTGATTACAAATTACTCACAATAAATATCTGAAAAACATGTTTTCTATCCTTCGCCATTTATGAAAACACACTCCCGAATTTTCAATATCTCTCGCTACGTGATAACCTTCAAATAGCGCCATGAAAAAATATAAAGTATTTGGGAATAATGATGGTTAGGCACTTGAGATGGGATGCACATATCAACTTTGTTTTAAAGAAATTACGTTTTGTACTCCATAAATTCCGACAGCTCAACGATTTTATTGACTTAAAACAGAAGAAAATTATCTTTTATAGCTTGGTGGAAAGTCATCTTACTTACGGTCTACTGGGATGGGGAGGAGCATCTCAAACTCATCCCCGACCACTAGATATAATTCAAAAACGTTTTCTCAAACTGATGCTATACAAAAACTCAAGGTATCCAACTGATCGTTCGTACGAAGGATCAGAAGTATTAGACTTAAGACAGCTTTATTATAAAAACAGCAATATAAGACAATATAAATGCAAAAATGAATTTGTGAAACTAACCAATACTTACCACACTAGGAGACACAAACAATATCAGTGTCCTCGAATTTATAAATATATTGGACAGAAAAGTGTTCATTATCTAGGTCCTAAGTTATATAATACCCTTCCAAATAATATTCGAGGGAGTTAATCCATTTTTCCATTCATTAAAAAGTTGAAATATCATATAGAAAATACTCCCTCAGAGCTTGTCCACAACTGGATTGATTGAATCAGGTTACGCTTTTGAATCGTTTGATCTCTAGTAATAAGGACATATTTTAACTTTTCTTCTGTTCGGTACATTTACCCGTTTATATTTACACACTCTGTAATTTGCATTTTATCTTGTACCAAATTGATTTTATAATCCCATCATGTATTTTACCTATATATATATATATATATATATTTATATACATTCTTATTTTTTTATTTTTATAATAAGTTATAATATAGTATGGTATAATCAAGTATTGGCCGCATGAATTAATATTTATCTTAATTTGACTAATATATTAGTATTTTATTTTCATTCTTCTTTTTTTTTACTTTCTCAATTGTGTTACTAGGAATATTGTATAATACTGTCATTATATTTGTTAGTTCATTTGTCACACCCGCGCACAACTTTGGTTTCAGCGGATTTCCATGTTTGTTCTGTGATTCAGATATGTTCAAATGTCATTTATGTATGCATATCTTCTACAATTGAATTGTTGATTATTTTTATTGTGCAGAATAAACCTTATTATTATTATTAAATACTTCAAACGACCGACTTAGCATCAAAGAACTAATCCTACCTGAACAGTTTCACTTTTGAGTGTTATATATTTCAATTCTCGATGGACCTCTGATACAATGATCAGATGAATATGAATAGTGGAACCCAAGTACTACAACAATCTGCTACATCTCATGTTTCAAGGTTATTTGCAGTAGCCAAAATCAATTCAATGTTGCCTCTGTGTAGACGAATATTGATGGAAAATTTCAAAAAAACAAAATGCTCCCTTAGTGCCATCATCCCCAATCTTACGAAAATATATAATGCCTCTAACATCGAACTTGAAGACAATCACAGCCTACATGTTGATACCGATCTATTGGTAAAGGCGATATAAGAAACTAACATAGAAACTTCGAATTTTCTCTCGGTCTGGTCCCTCCATTGTCTGTTGAATTGGGACCCCTAGGCGAAGACCTCGACCAACTGCGAGTGCTGAGGTCGGTGGCTTCACCATCGAGTCATGGGTCCTCAGTACACTCTGCTGATTACAAATCAAGAGACGTATCTATTAGCAGAGTCATCTCTGTTATGGCTGAGAGCATCATTCTGAATATTGAATCTCAAAAGGGAGAATGAAGTAACTAACTCCATTTCCAGTTGCAGTGTCACCAGAAAGACCAGTCGTATTAGGAATAATACTTGACACAGTCCAGTACAGGTTTCCAATTCAGCATCACCATCCCTTGTAAATTGTGAGAAAGACGGTTAGAAGAGGCACTTCTTTATCAACTTTCAATATAGATTTTCATCTCGCCGATGATGTGATGCAGAAGTTGTACTCCCGTACAGTTGTTTGCGATATAGGCGATTTCCATTAGCGCTCACGAGACATTTGCGCTCACTATTGGTCGAGAATTGAGAGGGGCTTTGACTGGATATAAAGAGTTCGAAATGTTTTAATCTGAGGCAAATAAATAAAATCATTTGTGATCTCCCATAAAGCAGACCCACGCTAACTTTTGAGCTGGGAACTGCAGTGTGATTACCTAAAAAATATACTGGCCAGGATTCAATCCCATTGGGAATCAAACTTTTCTAATACAGGTCCAACCAACTAACAAACCTCTCTAATTCAGAGTCTCATAGGCAACAGCCTGAGATGGCTATTCAGGAACTATCTCGAAAGGAAATTAAGAATGGTCAAAATCAGGACTACCAATATCTTATGTTTCGAAAAATTCCATCCCTTTCTTCAAGGATAGAATGTTTCATAGAACAAGAGTTACTGACATACATTTCCTAGAGGTCAAGGTTTTTAAACAAGATAGGACTGATCAATGAGGATTAAAAAAAATATCGTTGCAGAAGAAATCGAACGCAACAAAACACCTCAAATATGGGAATCGAGTGTGTCGTTTCATATCTGACGCGCCTAATGATTTTTCTTTTTAGATTCACAGATCTTTGCCCCATTTAGGACCATTCCTCTTATGGAATTTCCACTAACAAATATAATCGATGGAAAATGGTATCTGTGAATTTTTTTAATGATATTGTCCAACAACATATATTGGAAGAACTGACAGTCCTCTGAATCTTCGTATGATATCCAGAACTACAACCTCAAAAAATACAACCTACTTGAGGACCGAGGAAATTCCACGCCACACATATAACTGCAATTTTACGAAAAGAAACCAAGGAGATAAGCTTTCTCTTCTTTTAATAATCATTAAAAGAACTAAACCTCTTACAATTTTGATATTTATTCTTGATATGTCGAGTAACTTGGTATAATTAATTTCTCTAACCGAAAAATAAGCTATTATAACATATTTGGAAATTTGATTTAACAGGGCTGTGGCCCGTACCAATCTGAAATAAAAATGTTTACTATTGCACTAAATATCGTAACATTCGCATTCCATGGCAAAACTCAGATTCCAAGGCTCCGACCGTTGCTAGGAAAAGGAATAAACAAGACGTTTGTCAAATTAGAATAATTTCATCCTTGCGTGGATATAAATTCTAGCCACAATAGAAATGTCCCAAAATTTCGTGAATGCTTGTCACAATTTTTTTTTCCCCTTGTGCAAAGTAGCACTTTCCACAGTTACCATGTACCCTTTCCACAAGCAAACCACCATCGAAAATAGCTCTTCCGACATAGAAAGATTCTCTTTTGTCGTATTTTCCAGCAGATAAAGCGTTCAGTGGAATATCGGCCCTATAACAAAGTGTCCATTGACCAGGAGAGTTGCAAAGCACCTCGTACTCTGGGACTCCATTTACAGCACCGTCCCATGTTAAATAACACACGCCTTGGCTTGGGAGTAATTTTCCGGGGAGAAGGATACCTTTGAATTTAGCTCTGACAACGAATACTTTCTCACCATTCTCTTCACCTCCTGGAAAAGCATTTGAGGGCACCTCCCCATTTATGGCCGCTATCCAGCAATCTTGATATCCCCCTTTCTCCTTAGAGTCCTCAAAAACCCACGAACCAGTGGCACCGTATGTCGTACAAGGTGCGAAATATGTGATGACTACATCATCGAGAGCCGTCCAGCAGAGGAATGGTTTCACTTCAGTTTCTCTACCGACGTAAAAATAATTTTGTGCCAACGAATCCAGAAGCCACGAAATTCTCTGGCGTCCAAAATACCTGGTGTATTTGCAGTTACTATATACTCGGTTCAATTTTTGAAGGATTTGACGAGGTAGGAGTAGGTGTTGTTATTATAAAAGCAAAGATCATTCTTCAGGAGCTTTGGAAACTTAAGTTGTCTTGGGATGAATCACTTCCCAGTAATTTACATACTACTTGGTCAGATTATCAATCACAATTGCAACATCTCAATGCAATAAAAATACCTCGACAAGCATCATGCCCCAATCCTGTATCGACACAACATCATGGTTTCTGCGTTGCCTCAAAAACTGCATATGGAGGATGCGTATACGTTCAGTGAAGAGATTTGTTAGGTGTTGCACTTCCAATTTATATTGCGCTAAAACTCGCGTAGCACCATTAAAACTCTCCACCAGCAACACAACATGGTTCTACGAGCACGGATGGAACATTTGCCTACAATCAACTAACCAGGTGGGTGCCTTCCTTTTCCTTCCATCCCTTCCCTTCATTCCATATGAATCTATCTGACATATAAGATCTATTTGTCTTACATAATACTCAATTCCCCCCGGAATAAGATATTTGGTGGATTTGACATTTCGCATTTGACTTTTCGCTATTATGTCAAATTTAAATAAGGTTGAGCAAATTACCATCAAAGGCTCTTTGACACGGTTCATAAACCATGTAAATACAGTCAAAGATTTCGAAAATGTTGACATCGAAGATTCACAGAATAGATTGAACAAAGCCGAATAACTTTTAGAGCAATTTAATAACGCTCAGCTTGAAATTCAAACTGAAGACACTGATTTCGAAACAAACTATCCAAACATTCATTCTAATGAAAGACAAAAATTTGAGAATGATTTTTACGCAATTATTTCAGCTGGCAGAAAATTCATACGTTCGGAAACGGTTATAAAAGACGACGATATGGAAAAAGGTCACATTTTAATAATTTTCGATGGCAGCCTCAATCAATGGTTGTTTTTTAGGGATAGTTTCGAATAAGATGTATAAAAACCCTGGTGCTTGCACTTATACCTGTAGAAGTTTGGGATCGACTTGGCGACACTTGGCCTACTTGATAATAGAGATTACTAGCGTGTCAGATGGCGCCAATTTCGATTTAGTTTCAATTCAGTAACAGGGTATATTTATTTACTCAGATTTCTTTTGAGGTCTAACTGCAGGGATCTAATTCTAGCTTTGCTATTGGTTTAAAAAAGACATCTGTCAAACTTCACCAATAGCAAAGCTAGAATTAGAAGCCCCCGAACATTGCACAAAGAAAGCACTGTCGTGTTGTTTTTCGTATTTTGGACGATTTGAATTAGAGGTTAACTGCATTTTGACAGAGACGGAGAATTGGAAATGAAATTGTCATTAAATTGCAGAAAATATGAAATTCAATGCATACAATATAATGAACTATAGAAATATCATGATTAGTCAATTCGTCAAGATTTGTACTTGCTTTTGGTCTAAATACAGGCGAAAATTCGAATCTGCGGCTTTATACTGTACACACAAAATGCAAATGTGGCCCATTCTACAAAAAGTATCCTTACACACTACACTACCTGAAAATAAACAATTCCTCACACATTAATGAACTGATGAACGAGTGGTTTTTTTAAAGAACAAGCTCAGGAATAAGCTAAGCAAAATTTCATATCAAAGGGATGGAAAAAGCATAGATTAGATACCGACAAAACACTGAAAATAATTTCATATAAGATGCTGCAGATGTCAGAAATTAAGTTCTGACATTAAGCGAGAATATAGACAAACATTTTTGGACGGCGCCATCTACCACAGAGAGGAAAGCTCTGTTGAAGTAACAGGTGGTGTCCCCTCAAAAATCTAAACAATATCGAATCAGTTCATTCACCAGGGTTTTTAGACATCTTAGTTTCGAATCACTCATCCATGACAACGCATTTATGTCAAAAGTTCAAAAATTTCACTACTCACGACTCTCATTGCAAGGAAGTGCCGCGGATAATAAATAATCGTTGCAAATATGCGGTGACAATTACGAGGTTGCTTGGAAATTACTGATGGACCGATTTGAAAATAAACAGGCATTGATTAAAAACCACGTGAAGGCTCTTTTTGAATCACCTATGCTCAAAGATGAATCGTATCAAGGTTTGAACATGATCCTAGACGGCAGTGAGAAAAATCTGAATGCATTAGAAGTTCTGAAACGACCAACTACTCATTGGGATGATTTAATCATTCATCTCACAACAACAGAATTTGGCAACACTACAAAACGTTAATGGGAATCCTGCGCTGATTCGAAAGATATACCTTCTCTTGAAAATTCTTGAAGGATCGTTGTAGGATTTTATTGTCATTAGATTCTGAACCTACCAAGGGATCTAAGCATCATGCTACAAAACAAGCATTTCAAAACAATTCAAGAGCTTTTGCAACTACTTCAAACAAGATTTGTGTTTTATGCAAAAACAATCATAATTTGTATTCATGCTCAGATTTCAATAAATTAACGGCAACAGAAAGATTGAATACCGCGAAACGTTTAAGACTATGCATACACTGTATGGGCTCTAGCCATTGTACAAAAGACTGTAGGTCGGCAGGTTGTAGAAAGTGTGGGAAGGTGCATCATAGTATGCTACATTTCCAAAATAACGAACCAAGTGAGAATAACACATCTATTAGTAGTGACGACATAGTCTCACAACTAGCTTGTCCTCTCCATCACATATATTACTATCTACTGCAGTAATTTAAATTTTACGTTTAATTCAACAAGGCACATCAGTGTAGGGTGCTGCTTGACAATGGTAGTCTGTACAACCTTTTACATTTGAATAAACATTCGATCAACATATCGTTACAGGTATAAATTAAATGCAAAACAAAGTCCAATTCTACGTTCATTGAAATTCAAATCAAATATCAACAATTTTGAAAAAACTATATTTGTATTATATTACCACAATCACTAACTATATACCAACTTCACCTTTGCATTCAACTGAATCGAATATTCCTAAGAAACTAGCATTAGCCGATCCTAATTGTGATAGACCGGCTCCCATAGACTTGCTCATCGGGGCTGACACATTCTGGGACCTTTTGTGTATTGGTCAGGTCAAATTGGGTGTTGTCTTCCTACACTGCAAAAAACTAGGTTGGTTGGTATCAGGTCCTTTATTCGCGAAGGAACAAAATTCCACAACACATCATTGTAGTGCATCAATAAGAAGTAGCTTAGATTCCCAATTTGCTAAATTCTGGGAATTAGAAGACTATCCAAAGAAACGATTTTTATCCAATGCAGAAGAATATTGTGAGAAATACTTCAGAAATACTCTTTGTCGGGATGAGGAAGATCGTTTCATTGTTTCCATTCGTCTCTATTCTTTGCCAATCTAAATTCAAGGCTACCAATAGATTCTTGAATTTCGAAAGAAAACTCGAATATACTCAACTTGAACATATGACACTGGCTAAACGTCAGAATGATGAAACGGGCTTCTTTCTCCCACATCACTTTGTATTGAATGATAACTCTACTACCACGAAGCTTCGAGTAGTATTCGATGGCTCGGAAAAAACAACGTCCGGTGTTTCTCTCAATGACATTATGATGGTAGGTCCAAGATTCAAAATAATCTGATTAATATTTTGTTGAGGTTTCGATGACACAATTATGTTTTAAATGCTGATATAACTAAAATGTACCGTCAAGTTTGATAAATGAGGAACAAAGTAATTGCCAAAAATTTTTATGGTGTTTCAAACCTGAAAGTGATATTGAAGTGTACGTCTTGAAAACTATAACGTACGGATTAGCATCTTCAGCATTTCTCGCAATCATATCTTTGCAAGAAATTGCATATCGTCATGAAAATGAATTTCCTCAAATTGCTAACATTATTTTGCATGACTTTTATGTGGACGATCTTCTAACAGGTGCTTACTATCGAGGAAATCATCTACATTAGAGGAAAACATTACAAAACAACTCGCAAATGAGGGTGTTCAGTGGTATTTCATTACTCCTAGTGCTCCACATTTTGGTGGTGTTTGGGAAGTCGGTGTTAAATCAACCAAATATCATTTAAAGCGAATGATGGGTAACGGTTCATTAACCTTTGAAGGATTCAATACTATTTTATGTCAAATAGGAGCATGTCTCAATTCCCGTCCATTATACCCCATGTCAATCGATCCAAATGACCTAACTCCCCTTAGCCCTGCACATTTCCTGATAGGAGAAAGACTATACCTTCGCTCAATCTAATGGATCTCAAGGAAAACCGACTCTCCAGATTTCAACGTACACAACAAATCGTCCAGCACTTCTGGTCCCGATGGAACAAAGAATATATCACGCATCTACAAACTCGAGTGAAATGGAAAACACACCATCCTCAGCTGCTTGGAATTGGATGTTTGGTGCTCATCAAAGAAGATGGATAACCACCCATGAAATCGAAACTGGGCAGAATTCTGCAAATTCATAAGGGTGCTGATGCCATCATACGTTCTGTTGCCATCAAAACACCCACGAGTGAAGTTTAACGTCCAGTTGTTAAGATCTGCGTTCTTCCAAATCAATTGTGACTTCATATTGAAACCCTGGAGTGTTTCAAGGTGGGGGCTATTATGTTGCACTAAATATCGCAACATTCGCATTCCATGGCAAAACCCGGATTCCAAGGCTCCGACCGTTGCTAGGAAAAGGAATAAACAAGACAGTCCACTGACAACGAAGAAACAAGACGTTTGTCAAATTATACTATTTCAATTACGTTTTATAACAATACTACTTGAATATACGTTTTCATTCAACTTTCAACGTGAAATTCTTAAAACTCTTCACCAGCAACACAACATTTACTCAATGTTGATTATATCATTGTCAATTTGAGCAGAATGAATTTCATTCTTATAAGAGCATACGTATTGAATAAATGTAAATACATTCGTAGTGTGCTACTATTTCATTAGGTATTCATTAGGGGGATCAAATTGACCCAATTGCTGGCATTCATACCTCGCCAATTAACAGACAGATTACCAGGAAGTACAGCCATACAATTGGCTGGTACCTAAGAAGAGTTCCGGTTTCAGGTCAGTATCACACAGTCTCTGAGCATCGTTCAAATGAGCACAAGTTACGAAGTTTCAGTTTGTTACTCACCACGATATCGTTCATAAACGAATTGAAAAGAAAACGATGTACACTTATCAAGAACAATAAAAAGAAAACGGCAGTTCTGAAAATTTGTCATTACAATAATTAAAAAGCGATGTTGCCATTTTGCTTTCTTTGACAATAATTCATAAGTACTTATTACATGAGATAACTTTTCTAGATTGAAAAAAAAATTAAATCATTCATTTCTAGGCATTGAAAAATACAAAAATATATTGAAACTGAAATTACTCTGAAGTGATTAGAAATATACAAATATGTTCAGTATTTTCATAACTCTGACTTGAAAATTACATGATGTATTGTAATTTAACATATTTTTTATTTTTCCCACGCGTTTTTTTATTTTACCGAACTGTTTCCAGGGAGAAAGGAGAAGAGATAAGTTAATAATACTTGTGAGACTACTGCTAAAGTAACTGGAAGTAATTGGTCATAATCAAAGGTCATTTGTTGAAAGTTGAAAGAACATGAATTGTTGGTAAGTGATTCAATAGTAATTAATTTTCTATTTGATGATAATTATTCATGATACTCCAATCTGTAGTCATCTGACCATTTGTTCGCTTTATTATCAATTTTTGATTGTATAGTAAATTTACGATGCAATATACTGAAATTACAACATTTTCAATCAAATTTGTTTAGTAAAATAACAACATTTGTATTGTAATTTTACTAAACAAATTTCCGATTGACTTTAGTTAATTTCAACAAATGTTTTGTAATTTCAATAAACGGAGTTGGAGTAAGAAGTGTAGTAAATTTATAAAACTAAATTTTCTTATTACTATATTGCTATGCGTTAAAACTTCCAACGTTTTTTTTGTAAAATTACTTAGAAATTTTTACCAGTATTCTTCAACTGAGAGTTTCAGCTTTCAGTCCATTTGGTCAGGAGATTTCCATTTGATTTCAGATTATGAATGATCTCTCCAACTCCGATTTCATCGTTTTCAGAAATATAAATTGAGTTGTTCAGGATTGTTTCGGGGCTATTATAATTAGGATTTTTTTGCAACATTTGGCTAGATTGTCATCTATAGTACTATAGTGCTCAGCACATTTTTCAGCAATTTCTTGAGAATCTTTTATGATGGAATATTCCATGATCCAACATATCTTCACATGATTTCATTCCGAATCAAAATTCGAACAATCTTAAATCCAATCGACAAATGCAATACCATCAATAATGGAGTCATTATTATTGAGCTCGCAACGCTTCCACTTTTCATCGAGTCCAATACTGCATCAGTTTTCTATTCAGAGTATTTTTGACCTGGAAGCCCTTCATGAACAACAGGACCCATTATGTACACTTTTCTCTCGTTTCTATCTGCAGATAGTCAGACAAAGGAATGAAAGGTAACAAAGGATGCATCTAAAACCCTTTCGGGTATATGAGAATCTCATTAAATTATTTAAATTGAATGCTCTTTTGGTACTCACTACAGATTCAAACAGAACGGGTGAAAATGAAATGCTGCTGTGATATTCATTTATAAAATTCATTTGGGGCAACGTTGGATTCGAAATTTAGAATAAGGAAAAGCTGACTTGATATTAAAATAGATAAGCGTGATTTTGAACTGATTTTCTAAAAACAACAAACGAATGATGTGTCGGAAAAATATTTCTAAATCTACCCGAGTTACATTCAAAAACATACAAAAACCAATAAAATGAAGCAGGTCTGGAACACACGGGAGAAAATAAAAATATCAAACGATATAAATCAGGTTGAAGAGGGAAACATTCTCAATTGAACGACGGAAGATAGTGACTAAAGTTTGTGTTTCAGACGCAGATGATTCCACATCTGATTTTATGAACATCCTGTTCATATTTTCAAACAGATGGATAAAAACCAGATTTATAATTAACTAGGATCAAACTCCTACAACGACACATTGAAATAAATAAACCGTTCCCTTGAAAATAATCTTAGATAAGTCATAAACACATTCAAAAAGGAAAAATAATAGTTTAAAAAAACTAAAAAACACGCTTTTATAGAAAACCAGACTAAAAAAATAGAAAATAAAAAAAATAAAAAATATTTTTAGAAAAGTCGGGTCCATGGTATCAATAATTATACAGTACATTACACACCTAGGGCAGTAAAGTAAGAAATGTCTCAGATCACAGGTAATTGTTGGCCGAGGCGATACCATGACCCCACCCTTTTTTTTAAATAAATTTTTTTTTTCCTTATTTTTTATTTTTTTAGTCTGGGTTTTTTTATAAAAGCGTGTTTTTTTAGTTTTTTTAAACTATTATTTTTAGTCTGGTTTTTTATAAAAGCGTGTTTTTTAGGTTTTTTAAACTATTATTTTTATTATTGTTTGGCAAATAAAAAATGGAATAATTTTATCAAATTAGGTAATCATAATCTCCGACCCCAAAAACCCCCACATACCAATTTTGAATAGAATCAGACCATAATCACAAAACTCGGCCGCCATTTTAAAGCCGACATCTTGAATTTTTCAATTTTTACAAAAAAATCATAATAGTCGACCCCAAAAACCCCCACATACCAATTTTGAATACAATCAGACCATAATCACAAAACTCGTCCACCATTTTGGAGCCGCCATCTTAGAATTTTTCAATTTTAACAGGAGAATCATAATCTCCGACCACGAAAATCTCAGATACCAATTTTGAAGCGAATCGGACCATAATCACAAAACTCGAACGCCATATTGGAGCCGCCATTTTGTTTTTTTTCACACAATGCATTGTCACCGGAATTATGTACACCTGCCAAATTTCAAATCATTCGGACGTCTGGAAGTGGGTCAAAATTGCGCCCAAAGGAGTCGGTTACAAACAAACAAACATACAAGTGAAGCTAATATAAAGCGTGTAATAAAAAGAAAAGAGTCCGGACTCTTCTAGTGGTCTATGGAATGCTCTTAATGATATTTATTCCAGACAAATACCTAAAACAATAAAATAACTAATAAAAAACATTTCAAAATACAAGCTTTCATTTAAGCGAATAAAATAATTAAGTCATCGCTGACATTGATTCAATTATTTTTTGTTAAATTATTTGTTTTCAGAAACCTTGTCGTGCATAATGTTCATAAAAGTAGGTACTAATTAATTTCATTGGACAATGAGTGGTTGGTAAGTAACAACTTATCGAAGCTGCCTACTTGGAAAGAGAGTTAACTTACAAATGATAACAATATCTGAAATGGTGACTGAAATTAGCGAATGTTATATCGGGATCGAATAACAATCGAGCAGTACGTTCATGCTTTCATTTTCCTTTGTATGTATTTTCCAGAGTTGGAACATGTTCATATCGAATCGTCTTTTAGTGAACACATAAATCTACTTTCCATAATTAGATCGCATAGCCGATGCGATCGTCAATCAAATAATATGGAGCGTTTTTTTTCATATGACCTTTCTTTCACTTATTTTGAGTGACGTTCAACTGGGGGGCAATTAATAGCGCACAATCTCATCGTCGTGGAATATCGATATAGAACGTAACAGTATTGCCGACATGAGATATGACAAATGATACAATTTTGACTTATAATTGCACGAGAGGTTTGTAATTTATCGGGTAAATTTGGGTTGTTTAATGAGAAACTGTTGCCTAGCAAAACCTAGAAAAACTGTCAACTATTGAAAACGCGACACCGTTTTTAGGTTGACAGTTTTTCGAGTCAAATTGCTAAAGAAAACAGTTCAGAATTTGAACAACACAAATTTACCTGGTATCAATACAAACATCGAGTGTAATTCGGCAGGACAATTTAATGAATGAGAAATTTAGAAACATATCAATCCAAACTTCATTTATTTTGGCAACCAATACAGCTAACTTTTGCCGCTGTCAAACTGACAATTGAACTGTGGCATATGCGATTTTTTAGTTGAATTGTGAATGGAAAATATTTTCATTCTTTTAGTCCATTTGTCATACACTTTTTATGCATTGGTTTATCGAAAATGAAAAACGTATTCTTCCTCTAGACAGCTGACTACAAATACATATACCGTGTTCTTATGTGTATGTTAACATACACATAATATTATTCATCAATACCATATCACAATGTGAAAATGAGTGGTAGAACACATAGTACATAGGGATGGTATAATAATAATAATAATATATTTATTTGTATAAGTAGTGAATATTTATAATAAGTAGTGAGTAAATATAGTAAGTAAAAATAATAATAAGTGAATATATACAAGGAGTTCGACATGCTCATACAAATAAATACTGAAATGCCCATAAAAACCCTAAAATTAAGAATGAGTACAATTCATTTTTCATTTCGTTGTTTCGTCCATTTGTTTGCAAATAGTGGCCATATCTATCAGTGATTGTCTGTGATTGTAACATGCGTCACCGTATAAACTTCCAATAGGAACATCTACACAACAATTCATATTACAACAACAATATAATTCAATTGATTCCTTCTCGGAAATTTTCTCATATACCATACCATAAAATTTATGGTGTTGTATACAGTAAAATATCTTTTTTCAAATGGCACTATAAAATATGAAGGTCGCTATTAAAAAAAAAGTCGATGACATAGCGGCCACAATTATGACGTCACCCAAAAGAATTATATGTCAAAACGTGCACGTTCAAATATTAAAATTGACGTGTACAAGCGATTTCGCTCTTCTGGCCCTATAAAGAGTTCAGCTAATTTATTCCAATCTCTACGTGCTCACTGTATATAGAGTGCGAGTTTCTAACTTGGAATAAATTCAATAACTCAAAGACAGTTGTTTTGTTAGAAATATGACCGGACAGGTCGATTTTTATTTTGAATTGCGCTCGTTTTTATGTGAGAAAATGTTATGCAGCGTGTCTTAAATTTGAGATATGACGTCATAGACTATTTTTTAAACAGCAATCCTAATTTTTTTATGACTATCCTTGAGGGGTATAGTAAGTCACACATGCGTACCAAATATCAAATTTTTATTCCTTGTCGTTTGACAGATATGTACTGCGAGAAATGAAGGAATCTGACTCAATGAAACAATTCAGGCACTTTAAAAAAAATGGACAGGGGCGGGCCCATTGGGGAGGGGGGGACCCCCCAATAGTTGGGAGATCGGTCATCACATGTTGGCAAGTTGGGAGTTGACAATGGGACTCTACGGACGAATTGAACACGACATAAACAAGGTGTCGTTCACAAAACGTGGGGTGTGACTTTTTTTTTACTTGTTTAGTTATGAAGTTGGGAGAAAATCCATATTTCCCCCCCAATAATTTGCCTTCGTTCCGTCCATGATTTAAGTCGAAAGGAATGTGTTTGTAATTTTTTGTCAAACTGGGTTGATGTTGACAATGTCAAACAAAAAAGTTTGTCGTTTTGTGAGAAACGACGTTTGTTCAAAAATCTAACAAAATCCCGTACTTAACTGAAACCCACAAGATTGAAATTTTAATGACGATTGGCTAAGGAGATAGGACAAGAACACAAAATGAAGTTATTCATTTATTCAGAGAGAAGTATCCTGATTTACCACCCATACCGCAGAGTACCATAAGCAAGATTGAAAAACAGTTTCGGGAAAATGGGCATTTAAGAAAAACAAAATATCATCGTCAGAGTGCCCTCAATGAAGATGTTGAAATGAATGTTCTCCTCTCTGTTGAAGAAAATCATTATGTTTCTACTAGGCAGATAGCTAGGGAACTCGAAATTAGCCAGTCTTCAGTGATGAAAATTCTGGAAACCCATAAATGATCGATCTACAATGCAGAAATGTTGTAAACATAGGAAACGTCATATTTTCTGACGAATCAACGTTTACGTTAGATGGTGAGTTAATTTGTCAAAATTGTCGTTATTGGGCAGACCCACACTGGATGAGGGAAAACCACACTCAATATACAGCAAAAGTTAATGTCTGAGCAGGGATAATCCAGGGTAATCCAGTAATAGGACCAATTTTCTTCCAAATGAATCTCAATGGAGATAGATATTTGAAATTCTTGCGGGAAGAACTAGTTCCGACTTTGGCTACTCTGTTTCCTGATCCTGATGAAGCCGATGTCCCGAATAGAAATATCTGGTTTCAACAAGACGGTGCGCCTCCCCATTTTAAAAGACCTGCCCGTGCGTATCTGGATGATGTATTTCCAGGCAGATGGATTGGTAGAAGAGGAGCTGTTGAATAGCCTCCCAGGTCTCTGGATTTAACACCTATGTACTATTTCTTATGGGGCTACTTGGAAAGCAAGGTTTTCAACACGAAACCGAAAAACATTGAGCAGTTACACGAACGAATACGACAGGAGTGTAAACTAATTTCCGCCCAAGTAATTAGAAATGTTCAAAATGAGTTTAAATTCCGTTAAGGATATTGTCAGTTAGTTGATGATTTTAAGCATTTATTGAAGAAACATATTTGAGTTGATATCAGATAGATCAGGTGAATCTCATTTTCGAATTAGTTGATGTTTGTTAAATATCTGTAAAACGACAAGGAATAAAAATGTTATATCTGGTATGCATACGTAACTTACTATACCTTTCAAAAATAGTATAAAAAATAGAATTGCCATCTGAAAAAATAGTCGATGACGTCATATCTCAAATTTGAGAGACGCTGTATAACATTTTCTTACATAAAAAACGAGCGCAATTCAAAATTAAAATCGACTTGTCCGGGCATATTTCTAACAAAACAACTGTCTTTGAGTTACTGAATTTATTCCAAGTTAGAAACTCGCACTGTATATTGTATACAGTGCTTCTCAAAAGTCCGCTTCCCCCCTCTTATTTTTGGAACGATTATACATAAACAAGTGAAATTTGGAAACTGAATATTAAAAGTTGTAAACTTCCCTACTAGTGATGATAGATGACGAAATCGTCAAAGATGACGTCACAAGGCCATTGTGACCAATAATTTTAAATGGAATCCTACGGCAAGCGACACCTCTTTTTAAAGGTATCGAGAAAACCTATTCAATTATACCTACTAATTTTGTTTGTGTTTATGGTAGTTTTAATGGCTCATTAGTAAACATTAAAATTTAAATTCCATTCAGTATGATATTAATTACAGATTTAAGAATCAGTATCTACTTAAAGAAATTGCTCGAAGTGACCTATATTCACTTCCTGACAGTGAAATATCCTATTTTTAAACACTATCTCGTACTTTTGCAAATGTGTCTGCGGAAACAGCCTCACATTCTGCAACAATGCGTTGTTTCAAAACGTCAATATTGTCAGGTTCAGCGGCGTAAATTTTCGATTTGAGGTACCCCCACAGAAAAAAATCCAAAGGTGTGAGGTCCGGTGATCGAGCTGGCCATTCCGTTGATCCTCGTCGTCCAATCCATCTTCCACGATACTCCTCATCCAAATACCGTCTTACTGCACCGTGAAAGTGTGGAGGAGCACCATCCTGTTGAAATGGTATTTCCAAATTGCCGAATTCATCTGGATTATCTTCTAAAATTTCAAGGATTGACGGTTCTATTGCGTTTTGCAACAGCTCCAGATAAACCTTACCAGTTAAATTTGTATTAAAAAAAAAGGCCCAACGATGTGGTTTTCCAGGATACCTGCTCAAACATTCACATTCTGGGGAAATTGGGTATGTGTTTCACGAAAGAGGTGAGGATATGCGTCACTCCAATACCTCCCATTCTGTGTATTTACATTCCATTTAGATATAAAGTACTTTCGTCACTAAAACAAATTGTTTTGACATAGTCTGGCTGTTGGTTGATTTTAGTTTCCATATTTTCACAAAATTCTAGTCTTCGGTCTGGGTCGTCGTCTGAGAGTTGATGAACCATTTTTAATTTGTATGGATGAAATTTTTTCTTTTTCAACACCCTGTTTACTGTACTTCGACTGACTTCACAGGTAGATGCGACGTGAGTTGAAGAAGTACGATTAACTATTACTTCGCCAGTATATGAATTTTTTTCTCATCAGAAATTTGTGGTCTGCCAGATCGTTTTGCATCATTCATACTACCCGTTGTTTCAAACTTACGAAGAAGCTTCTTCAAATAAGTCGTCGAAACGGGGCGATCGGGAAACCTCTCATTAAAAATGCGTTCTGCTGCATGAATATTTTGTCCAGTTTCACCAAGAATCGCTGCTACTTTATCACCTAAAGCACGTACCATTTCGCTTCTTGAAGCACTTAAACGTTTGGCTCACAACAGTTTAACAAATTATTAAAATGTACAAGAATATCAAAAGTACCAAAATCTGCTAAAACAGTTAAACGTTCGATCAACAATACACAAATTATTAAATGTACAAAAACTTGGACATTTACAAAAACGTCGAATTAGGGAGACTAACAAAAACGTCAGCTTATTTGACAACTATCCAGAAGCGGAGCTTGAATTTGGAATTCTAGTATTAACTGATTTAATTCATCACAGCTTTGCGTTTTTAAAAAGCGAGTTGCCAAAACTGCCATAAACACAAACAAAATTAGTATAATTGAATAGGTTTTTTCGATACCTTTTAAAAGAGGTGTCGCTTGCCGTAGGGTTCCGTTTAAAATTATTGGTCACAATGGCCTTGTGACGTCATCATTGACGATTTCGTCATCTATCATCACTAGTAGGGAAGTTTACAACCTTTAATATTCAGTTTCCAAATTTCACTTGTTTATATATAATCGTTCCAAAAATAAGAGGGGGGGAGAGGATTTTTGAGAAGCACTGTATACAGTGAGCACGTAAAGGTTGGAATAATTCCGCTAAAGTCTGTATAGGGCCATTGGAGAAAAATCGCTTGTACACGTCAATTTTAAAATTTGAACGTGCACATTTTGACATATAATTCTTTTGGGTGACATAATAATTGTGGCCGCTATGTCATCGCCTTTTTTTTATAGCGACCTCATATTTGATAGTGTCGTTTGAAAGAAGATATATTACTGTATACAATACCATAAATTTAATGGTATGGTATATGAGAAAATTGCCGAAAAGGAATCAATTGAATGTTAAAAGCTCGCACTACTTATGGTATGACCCTGGTAGATACAGGCTGAAATTGGTCAAAAACTATTCGGGATTTTCAAAAAATATACTCCTCTGGAATAGTGATATTATTAATAAAAAAAAATGAAATTTTTAGATGCCAAGTCATGTGAAAGTTTAGTTTATCGAAACAAAAATGTCTATCTCAAATATTTTTCCCAGATTATGTAAAAATAAATACAAAATGAAACCTGAAGAATTCCCAGCTAGGGACGAAACGTCGCCCAAAATGGTATTTTAAAATGTTTATAAAACTGAAATATTTCACATGCCTCCATAATATTTCCAATCAATGGACGAATTTTTATAGATATTTCCTGCGTGACAGCATGAAAAAATAATGGAATAATGACTCCAAAAAGGCTGACTCATCACGACCTAATAATCGAGAGAATGATTCCGATACGTCGATTTTTCCTCATGAAATTGTGAACCATAATACAGTAGCTTCAGGTAAAAATCAGTTTCTATCACGGCATATGGGATATCGATTGCAACCACCTGTATGTAAAATGGATGAGAACAATGGACAAGGTATATATGATTTGATTGAAAAGTTTGGATTGAAAGTAATTTTGTAAATGGATTTTTCGAGTTGGGCAGTCGGACTGGTTTAGAGAGCACGCTAAATAATTCAGTGGCTGGACTGAAAATTACTGCCCAATGAATGAATACGAAATTCGTCATATTTGAAGCGAATTTAGGCAACGAAAACTATCGTTGGAATGGTAAATAGACCCCTATTGTCCTCGCAATATTTGAGTCTATACTCTATTTTCTAATGTGAGAGAGTGATGAAATGTAAATTTGTAATTAAACAGAGTGGATAACTGAAGGTTGTATTGTAAACTTGCGATGATAGTTTTTTTGAATTCCGTGTTTTAGTTATTTGAGACGTACACACCCAGAATCGGTCCTAAATTAGGGTCACTTTAATTTGCATAACAATAGAAAGGGGATTTTTTTAATGAAATTCATGTGACAGCGGCGTAACTACAGGTAGTTTATTAGATTAATAAGTATAATAATAATTATACATTATTATATTTATAGAGGTAGGCAGATAATTGATAAATTGATTATTCTAATATTAAGTAGATGAAAACTTATATAAAAGTAATAATAATATGAAAATAGATAAATTGGAATAAATATTAATATTTATAAAAAAATCTTCTATTTACAATATAACTTAATTTATTAAATTTTAGCCATCACTTGAATAGTCCGATCAACTATCTACAGTGTTTTCTAGCATGTTATCATTCTTTCTTCTATTCCAGTCACTTACTCCATTTTCCGCAATCCACTGTCCTAATTTCCTCTTGCAAGAGGTTTTCGGATCCTCTCATTTTAAAAGTAGTATTATGCCTTTTTACAAACCCTTTTGCTTGCGTCCACCCCAATTCTATGGGGTTTAATTTCCAGTGATAAGGCGTAAGGCGAAGACCGTTATATTCCGTTGTGAAGCGATTTCGTCGACAACAAATTCCGTACAAAGATGTTCATTCATCTTTACAACCTCCAGTAGCCCTTTTTTCAGCATATCTCATTCAAAGTAAGCCATTGAACTATGTGATTTTTTTGCAAGAAGACGTTGGTATTCTTTCGGATTTTCATGAGTGGTAGCTGGCATTATCCATGACTTTAACAGTTCCAGAAAGAAGGAGATCTAGCATTTGCTGGGAGTATTCTTCAAAAACATCAGCATTCATGTCTTCGTGATAGTCTCCAGTCCGTTTTGATTGAAATGCTAGTAAGCCACCACCGACAAATCCAGTTTTGCTACCAATTTGAGTAGTTATTTTTTTCCTTTTTTTCGAGGGTGCTTTCACTCCAGTGGACCATCTTTATCCTTATCCTGCCATATTTTACCAACGGTATATCCTTCATTTAACCAAGTTTCGTGCATGTAATAGATATTCCCGTTTTCCTCACGAAACTGTCTAACTGCCCTCAAATATCGTCGTCGCCAGCAGATAATTTCGCCTTCCTCTATCAAAAGTGATTTTCTGGTTTGAATTTTTTCATAACGAATATTCATTTCCTTCAAAGTTTTCCACACTTTCTTCCTACCCATGGGTGGAATAAAATCATCCTTTTTTATTCCAGATAATATTTTGTTCAAGTCAGTTATATCTTTTTTGTGAGTAAAACAATTGTATGATTCTTCTGATGGCAGTCTCTTCATCCTCATTCATTAATGTTTCTTTTTTTCCTGTAGGTACTTTTCTTTGGTGACTTGGTGGGGCCGCGTTTATCCTCGTGCACAAGTCTGTATATTGTTGGCTGTCCGACTCCAGTCATATTCGAACACATTTTAACTATTTTTGTAACTTGGAATATTGAGTTTTGGTGGCGAACACAGCGTTGAACATATTGAGAATAATAATTTTCTCATTTTCAGAAAACGCACTTTTACTAATCCGTTTCTCAGCAACAAATTCAGAAACCCTTTTCCAACACTTGAAAAAGATTTATGATGACATGTATCTAATTTATTTATTTGGCAAAAATATCAAAAATAAACTACACTTTCTTTGTCACAAAGTTGGTTAACACAATATTTTTGATGAACAATTTGGAGAGTTGGGTCTCCTCCGAAGAACGGCATATCTCGTGTTCATTGATATTATGCCTTCAGCTGTGAATATGCTATTACACTGCAGTTATTCGGGGCTTTCAAACGTAAGTCTTTCCTGACAGCTACTGGTCGTGCCCAACCATTACTGATTTCAGATATGATAATACTTTCGTCAACCTGCCCAGCCATTTGATTCCCCGTTACACTTGAAGTTCAATTTTTCCTTTTTGTATGGAATTGAACCCCAATGAATGGTTTGATTCCAACCTAAAGCTGTGTTATAAGGGTACCGATGTAAATTTCTTCTCATAATTATTTAATGGAAAATTCCACCCACCTTTCGTCGATAAAAAAACAGGACCAATATTTTCATTGGTATAGTTGGAAGAATTGAGCACTCATTCATTTCAACTATCAGTTCAAATCCCCGCCCACACTGATATGAAATCTCCTAAAAAATAACTATAGCCACGTTTATATATTGAGGAATAAATTAGTTTTTAATAGCAGTCCTATCTCTTGATTTTTTCTCAGTTTGTCACAAAAAATCACCAGCTGCTCCGCATTGGGATATTTTCTATCACTGACCATCTCAACGAGGTATCTGAATCGATGGTAAAAAATAGATCGATAATGTAAGTACCCTGAGGAAAGAGACATGGTTTGAGTATGTTTCGTAGAAACATATTCTCGTATTGGGTAGTTGAATTTGAATGATTTATGCATTTGCATTTCATTATATTTACTGCAGGTTGCAGATTCAGCAACAAAACATTTTTCACTTTAATCTCATTAAAATTTGATTTGCAAATCGGAAGAATTGTCTTGATGTGCCTTTACATCTAACTCTCCGAGTGTCAGACAGAACATCGCTTTGACTGTTTACATACTGATAAAAATTACTAGAAATTTCTGTCATGGATGTGTGTACGACAATTTCCGAAATACTAAATTTTGTAATAAAAGTACATATACGAAATATATTTTTGTGTCCACTTGTGTCCTGTGTCGTATATCTCTTTCGTTTTACACCCAGTTTATTTTATCTTGAAATGATGAAAGTATCGAAACGCAAAATCGCGGCGTGCATAATCATTCTGAAGACAAAATCGTCTCTATGGGTTCGAGGGTGGATTTTGAGACGTGAAAGAGTCTGTGCCTACAGCCAGTCATTGTCAGAGCTCAGTTTTGTGGATCCAGTGCAGTTTCCGATTTTTTTAATAATGAAATCTGCTGATTTCGAAAAGCTAGCTTGTAAAATTGTTCCCCTTATATCAAAGCAAGAGACCAATATCCATAATAATTTCGACAATATAATTTTGGAAAATACATTGATTATTGAAATAGGACAAATGTTATTTAAAATATCATGGTTATATTTTCCGAATAATGGTAAAACTTCAGGGATTTCGAACAGATCAGATGAAATACCGTCAACGGTACATTTATTTGTAATATCAACTAAGGTTCAAGCAGAATATCAGATGTCTTCTTGATAAGTAACATATTCGATTTGAAAGCACCTTCAGAACCAGGATTTGGATTGGGAGCTCATCTCAATGGCACTTGAACTCTTATTTTTCTTGGTCATCCTTCTTAGCCCCTATGAAAAAAAAAACAGAAATGATTGAGGTAACAAACTCGCTTAGTGAAGATAATAGCACTTGAAATTATGGTATCACTGTCAGGTTTTTGAACATATGCACGAATCTTTATCAAGACCTCTACTGAACATAGTAGAACTCAATTATCATGCCACTCCATAAAGGAGGCTGCAAATATAAAAAAAAATAATTTTAGACCGATAGACATTACCAGCAATGTTAGCAAAATTATTGAAAAATGCATCAAGTTGAGACTCATAAACTGTTATCATGTAACCATTATGGATTTAAGCAAGGGTTCTAGACTTCATTGAAAAATCTTAATAGAAACGCATATTGATATTCCTAGACTTAGCGAAGGCCTCTGTCCTGCACCGAATTTTACTGAAAAGGATGTGCAGTTTGTGTCATTTACCCTGGATTTGTTCAAATCCGATCTCAACGAGAGATCTCAGCAAGTTGAAGTTGGTGATTCCACAGGGCACAGTGTTAGAAACAGTATGATTAACCAACTATATAAATAGTCTAATCGCGTAGTACAGTGTGACCCATTTAAATGGGAACCACCCCTGTAGAATACGCATTTTTCAGTCAATCTCAAAAAAAATATCAGTGAATATTAAGAATCAAAGACTGTATCTTGACACGAATTTTCATAACTTCAGTTTCATTTCCAAGGCACTCTATGTTTTTTTCTTTGTCAAAAACGGCAAAAATTACTAGGCAATTTTTGTTTCCAAATTTGACAACACCACTAGATTTGTAGTTATTATAAATAGGAACCATGAGAATTTCATCGAAAAATATTGGGTAACAACGAAGTTACAACAACTTTAATTTTGGAAACAAAGTATTTTGTTATAATTTTTATTTAGATTATAGACACATTTGAAATCTGGCAACACTGCCGATACAAAGTAGAACACCAGTGAATCTGTACAGCGGAAATCCGAAGTCAATAGCTCATTCTGTTCTACAGTTATAACTCCTGAAAATATGGTAATGTTAGCGATTTGTGGTAGAAGCGATTTTGTAATAAAAATCTGATACGCCACTGGATTTGTAAATTTTATTCCCTCAAAATAATTTATTCAAGTGTAGGTTATGAGTGTATTCGAAAATAACAGAAAATTAAAAATTCATTTTTAAGTTATGCAGTAGTACAAAACATTTAAAGAAACTGGTGCAGTAACCAAACATATTTTAAAAAATAAGCACCGAAAGAAATTCAAACGATCATGCTGTTGTAGATTATTCCAGAAACCACCCAAACAGAATCTTACGAGTCGCCAGTTTGGATTTAAACTTCCCGAGAGGGATTATTTGGCGATGTCTGAAACGAAACAAAATGAAAGCATTTGAACTTAAATTTCTTCACTCTTTAAAGGAAGGTGATGAAGTGAAACGTATGGAATTTTGTTTGTGGGCACTAGGCGATTACCTGAATACAAGAAATTTTTTTAACCACATAATGTTCAGTGATGAAGCTTCTTTCAGCACCAATGGTGTAGTATCATCGCAAAATGATCGGTATTGGGTACTGAAAATCCGCACTGAGTCATAAATTGTAAAAGTCAATATTCCGAAAAAGTTAACGTTTGGTGAGGTATAGTAAGAGATATAATGATGGGTCCTAATTTTTTTTAATGGAAACATGAATTTTTGAATAATCAATTATTGGAAGCAATTACACTTGCGGAACGAGCAAATTTAAATTTTCAGTTCGACGGCTGTTCCGTTCGCAATTCCGGGATTGTTAAACAGTGGCTAAATGACCAGTTCCCAAATCATTGGATAGGACGAGGTAGTGACTTGATTGAATGGCCACCTAGATCGCCTGATCTTACAATACTAGACTTTTTTCTGACACAAAAAGTATACAAAACGAGACCAAGTAATCGAGCTGAACTCATGCAAAGAATGCGACAAGCTTGTGCCGAAATTATACCTCAACAAATAAGAAATAGTGTAAAAAATATTCGGAAGAGATACGATAAATGTATCGAACTAAATGGAGCTTTGGTAAAAGCCCAAAAATTTAGATATTTAGTTTTACATTAATGTTTATTTTAGTTTTAGTTTTTGCTTAATGGCGTTTTATTGTTGAATAATAGTTATTTATGCAACAAGTGCAAAAAGTAAGTGTTTATTGCACTCAACATGAAGTTGTCCGACGAGGCCGCCAGGCCAAGTTGGACAACACGTCTAGTGCAATAAACACTTTTTGCACGAGTTGCATAGAATATTTTTTCTACGTTCATGTAAAAACCAAAAAATGTTTTATTCAGATGGGTAAAGTGTAGGAAAATAATTAGCGTACCAAAAATTGCGTCGATTTGACGTTTACGTTTGTCATGATCGCAAATGGCAGATGAGTGCAATAAACGTTTTATTGCCCAGTGCAATAAAGGACCACTTTTTTCACTAAATATAGTTCAATAAAGTTGTGTTTTTTGCATGAACCTAGATAAATACTTTAAAACTTGTTTCTGTTCATTTCGTTTTTATCGGCTATGGAAGAATGTACTATATAACATGAAAATAATTTTTTAATTTTCTGTAGTTTTCGAATACACTTATAACCTACACTTGAATAAATGATTTTAAGGGAATATAATTTACAAATCCAGTGGCGTAGTCATATTTTAATGACAAAATTGATTCCACCACAAATCGCTCACATTACCATGCTGTCAGGAGTTATAACTGTAGAACGGAGTGAGCTATTGACTCCGGATTTTCGCTGTACAAGTTCTCTCGTGTTCTACTTTGTATCGGCAGTGTTGCCAGATTTTAAATATGTCTATAATCTAAATAAAAAATATAATCAAATACTTTGTTTTCAAAATTAAAGTTGTTGTAACTTCGTTGTTAACCAATATTTTTTTATGAAATTCGGATGGTTTTTATTTATAACGACTACAAATCCAGTGGTGTAGTCAAATTTAAAGAACAAAAATTTACTAATGAACTTTTACCGTTTTTGACAAAGAAAAAACCATAGAGTGCCTTGGAAATGAAACTAAAGTTATGAAGATTTGTATCAAGACACAGTTTTCGATGCTTAATATTGAGAAAATTATTTTTTGAGATTGATTGGAAAATGCGTATTCTACGGGGATGGTTCTATTTTAAATGAGTCACACTGTATATGAGGTCTGTTATGCTGATGGTACAGTTGTAATGCTGCATGATAACACGTGGGATCTTGTACATAAAAAATGAGAACTGGCAATCAGTAAGGCTAAAATGTGGCTTGATAATACTCACTTAATGTGGAAGTATATAACTTCATTTCTCGTTATCCTTGGAATAAAACAATGAAGGTTCACACTAATAAATGTCATAACTCCGTAATTCGCAATTGCCCTAAAAAGTCTCATTAGTCTCTAAAACTATATATTTAGGATTATTATTTGATGAACGGAGCACCATGTAGAGTGGGTATGTAACCACAATATTAAGAACAATGTACTTAACATTTTATCAAATTAATAATAATTATAATAAATTGTATTGTTCTGATTTGCAGTTTCACATCAAAAGAGTCTCATCAGTAAATCGGGTTACCAAGGAGACGCGCTCTTCCACTCAACCCGTAATAATAATAATAATTAGAGATTGGTTACCAAAGGAAAACCTAATAAATGTGTACATTGCCTGTACTGGGTCTGTTTTGAATTATGGCGTCTCAGCCTGTACATCTGTTTTGTCTCCACTAACTATAGCCCAAAAAAAAAAAAATATACTATTCAAAAACAGAAGATTTTCCACATAGCAACTGTTTGACGAGACTTGAGTTCTGAATCTTAAACAATCGAACACAAAAAGTATTTGTAGATTGATACTGAATATTATGTAAATGAAGTTCAACCTCGTATCACTTACCAAGTCTAAATCAAGTGAGATTAAAATAACCTACTTCACATCAACATAATGGTCACATCATTATATTCCCCCTATGTTTTCAATATCATACCCTCATAATAAAAAAATCGACTGAATGGGTATAATGAAAAAATTATAATCGAATTGCCAGATAATGGAATAAAATGATAAAGTCATTACTATAAGTACTGATTAGGTGCTAAAGATACTAGCTTTCATGTAAAATACAATTTTCAGGCGACCTCGTATTAACGAGCCTGTTTAATCTACACGAAATCGATCGTTAATGACCTCTTTGAACCTTCATTTTATCTTTTAATGCATAATTGTGATATATGCAACTGAACATACACCGAAATCGACCATTAATAACCTGTAAATGGTCGATTTGGTCCATTGATGTATAATTGTGGTATAGGCAACTGAACATACACGAATTCGAATATTATTCAATGTCAAAACATATTCTTCGCTGTCAAATTCATGTATTTTAGATTTCAAATATTAGGGTATCCCCTAGTTGGAAGAAATGGATATCAAAAATTTTACGTTGACCCCAAGAACGACGTCGTCGGAATTTTTTTGTAATCAACTTGTATATTAAAATGACGATTAATGATCGTTAATGTTCGAGATCATTAATCGTCATTTTAATATACAAGTTGATTACAAAAAAATTCCGACGACGTCTTTCCTGGGGTCAACGTGAAATTTTCGATATCCATTTCTTTCAACTAGGAGGAAACCCTACAATATTTGGATTTTAAAATACATGAATTTGACAGCGCGAAGGTAACATGTTTTGACATTTGAATAATATTCGAATTCGTGTATGTTTAGTGGCCTATACCACAATTATACATTAATGGACCAAATCGACCATTTACAGGTTAATAATGGTCGATTTCGGTGTATGTTCAGTTGCACATATCATAATTATGCGCTCGCTCTCGCATTAAAATATCTGTATCATTATTCGCCAGCATCAATGCAATAGTTGATTGAATTACTATTTTTATATAAATTAGTGTTATAAACCCTTTCCTCAATTTTCTATGCAAGTTCAAAATACATTTATTGTTACAAGTAAAACACACATTCTTTCACAAAAATTGTGTGTTGGAAGATAAAAAATTGTAACTATATAGAAAAAAACGAATTGGATACATAATGGATCCTATCATTCACAAAAACAATTCCACATTTTCAGTAATTTCTGTGATATTGAAAAATTTGCACTTCTATTTTTTCATATAACAACGTTCTGCAATCAAGCAGTATTGGAAAAATGTTCCTTTGAACTCATCGAATGATATATTACAGGCAATCGTTGGCTTGAATTTCTTTTAGTAATTCAGAAAACATTATCTATAGGTATGGTCCCACTCAAGTTTCCTCGAATCGTGATCTCAGGTATTCCAAAAACTCCACATTTTTTATACCCACCCCCTGAAACGCCGACCTATACATTTATATATTCAACAACAAAAAAATTGATTTATAATGGAAATCTAATTGCTGTCTTATCTCCGAATTATTTTTCAGTCCCATCTAACACAAAAAATATCAGCTGCGCCACTTTTCACTGTTTCCTATCACCAACCTATCTGATGAAGGTATCTGGACCAGTGATGAAAAAAATGTATAATTAAATGATGGCGAGGAGAACAGAAGCGTGATTCACAATTTCTGACAAAAAAGGCTCACCTGCTGCAGATGCGTAACTGAGTATGCGAAGCAATTAGTTTATTGAATATTCTATGGGAATAAAAGTTTTATCTAGAGAGTCTTTATACCTGCCATCGGTGATTTGGATTGAAAAGTAATTAAAGGACTGGTTGCCCACGCAACCGCTCCATTCGGTGGAGCATGTCGGTTCGAGGAGATTTATCGTAGCGTAGACACAGAAAATCTGGCATATTTACTTTTGTTGTTATTTATCAACTGAAGAGTCATAACTGAGTTATCATTGGAAATACTCTAATTATTTTCCTGATTCCATTTAACTGCCCAAGGAGCATGATAATAACAGAAACTTATACTGAAACTTCGACTTGGTGGTTATTACGTAATCACCACTATACAGAAAGAATAACAAATTTTTTATTATTGCATGGTTATAGTCAAGTAATTATTGTGGCTGACAGAAAGATCTTTTTGCCTGTTACGTGAAACGTGAATGTTATTTATTGATTAACAAAAAATTAAACCGACGAACAATTCAAATGAAAAGCAAAAAATAAAATAAATCTTCTTAGTCTAAATGTTAATTGAGCTCCTAAACTAATGTGAGTAACTGATTTTGAGTAGGCGCAAACAAACAATTATCGAAGATCATTATATTACTTTGAAAGAAGTGAACAAAACGCAGCCGTGCATCTCTCTGCCATCATTTCACACTTTACCTAATTCAATTGCTAGTTTGTTTGGCGCCGACTCAAAATCAGTTACTCACATTAGTTTAGGAGCTCAATTATCATTTAGACTAAGGAGATTTATTTTATTTTTTGCTTTTCAGTTGATTTTTTCGTCGGTTTAATTTTATGTTAAAAAGTTTTCATTTTTCAATTTTTTGTTGCTGAAATATACTAATTACTACCTACTTAATTTTTGATCACTTCCGAAATACTTACTTACCTAGCTTACTCCACTTTTCAACTATAAAATAATATGATTTTCTATGTTAACTATTTATTGTTATATAATATAAATTAATTTTGAAAGTTCTGGTTCGTTGATTTTATCACTTTGTATATAATTCCATCCTTTCATAGAATGTAATCATTTTGACGGATGAAGGAGGGCCTGTCAATGTCAACTACATATGTGTGCCAATGTTCACAAGTGAAAAATCGATCATCCATTATTTTGCTACCCGTAAGGGTGGATAATTCCATTCGAAATCCAAATATGATCAACTATGAGGTATACCCTATCTGATAAAAGGATAATCATCCAAATCGAAGATCCCAGTACAATGTTATGCCTGATAGAATCGGTTAACTGACCAGAATTCAGAGGCACTCACCCTCTCAATCTCAATATCCTTCATTCACGTCTCCGCAAAAAGTTATCCGTGATCATATATTAAAAAAAAATATATATATACGCGTGGGCTAGATAATCTCCTCCTCTTTGGTTTCTTCGGTTAAAAATGAACTGGGTTATGCGTTTCCAACAGTTTTTTTTTGGATTTTATATATGAGTTAATTCAAATGAATAGGATCTAGTGTGCCTGCTTCATATTCATATTATAATTGATCATAAATTTTGCATGAATGACATCATTCTAATTATTTGTTGATGGATAATTGGTACTTGTTACTTGATAACTGTTGATAAATCCTGCATAAATCCACCATACTTTCTATATACCCTTTTATAACAATTAATGGACATCTACCCGCGATTTTGAGGTTAAAACTTTGAATTGGCAGGTTATAAAAGCCGTAAGGTGTCACCCACTTTCAAGGTTATAAGACTTATTGTATATTCAAGGTTATTACTTTGAAGTGGTGAGTCATGAACCTGCGATGTGGGCGCCACTTTCTAGTGGTGGGAAAGTTAAAAATTTAGTTCCACTGGCCACGTTATGTTGAGAAGAACTTCGGACTGGACTATTTTCAGTCTCTGCCACTTTAGAGTTATAGTCTACATATGCCGCCAAATTCACAGGAATATGCTGGGTCGCCTTTATTAGAGAAATGGTAAAAATGTATTTGTCGTCAGTACTGCATCAGACGTAGTCATTTATTACGTAATATTGGTTTCAAGTAACCAAGACTGATTGAGAAAAATGTTTAAGGGATGCAATTTCAGAGGTCAGTTATTTCCAAAATGATAATGTTTTTCGTAAATAAAAGGTATTTTGGTATTCAATCAAACTTTAAAGGATTCAAATCTCCTTAAATCCTGACATGGAAATTACTGGCAACTACCAATGCAGTAGTTGATTGGATCAAACAATGGAAATTCAAGCTCAATCAATTTCAATATATTCAAGTTAATTTCGCGAGCAATAGGCTAATAGAACCTCAAGCTCCATCCCAAGTAGCATCATAATGACGGAAACTGTGTGAAGTGAGGTGGTTAAGTAACTATTTAGGAAGTAATCAAAACACAAGCAGTTAGTGATTAGTAGATTTCAGCCACAAAAAATTTAAAAATTAAAACTTTCAAACAAAAAATTAAACCGACGAAATACGGAACTGAAAATTAAAAAATAAAATAAATCTTTTTAGTCTCAATAACTAAGCTCCTGAACTAATGTAAGTAACTAATTTTGAGTCAGCGCCAAACAAACAATCAACGAAGATCATTAAATTATCAGAATGTCACCGCCCAACTTGATGCCATCATTTTACGCCTTACCTAATTCATTTGCTTGTTTGTTTGGCGCCGACTCAAAATTAGTTACTTAAATTAGTTTAGGAGCTTAGTTATCGAGACTAAGAAGGTTTATTTCATTTTTTACTTTTCAGTTCCGTATTTCGTCGGTTTAATTTTTTGTTAAAAAGTTTTTATTAAAGTCTCGATTCTATAACTTGTTAGTGTCAATTAAGGAGTCTGAAACATTATGATCGCCAAGCAGAATCCCCCAAAGGTTTTCAAATTCGAAAGTGGAGAATAACAGTTGCGGTAACCATCCTGTCCAACATAAATATCACTTAGAAGTCACAATCTTTCACTACCCCCGCCCTCAAGGAAGAGGAAGAAGAAAGAAGTTGACCATATTTTTTTAACATGTATATGGTTGTTAAGTTTTATACCATTGTGTAAATAGTAGACAATAAATATTTTTGATTGATTGTATTCAAGTCACTATCGATACAGTTAACGGGCCCTGTTAGATTTGGTGGAGCAAAGGAGAAATATATCTGAAAGTCATGTGCGTACTTACAGGATTTCAGATTATCAGAGAAAGGGGATGTGTGAAGGGTATAAGACAAAGGACCTGAAATGCTGCCTTGTGGTACCCCTGAATTTGTTTCCTGCCAATTCGGGGATGTATCACTTAGTATAACCTTTTGCCTTTCTCAAGATCACTGAATCCAAAATAGGGCAACATAGACAGTAGTATTTGATGATTTATGGTGTCAAATGTTTTCGAGTAGTCTAATGATATTGAAATTTCTACTTTGTTTCCATCGAGAGCTCTGATTATATCATCGACTATTTTTTATGTTGCTGCAGCGCAAATGTAGCTTGCATATTTTCCCAGGTAATTTGATTGGTTGTATCAATTTGCGATTCGTTTTCAGTTTCTACAACTTCAGGAAAACGTGAATTCTGTTCGAGATCATCTTACTCAGAGCTTAGGTGAGGTTGTGGTTTTTTCAAGGTGTCGATTTCCTGATGTAACTCTGACAGCATCTTGTCGTACTTTTCATTAATTTTTTGATAGATCTTTCGATAACACCTTGGAAATACTCGCCTTCATGAAGTTTTTTTGTTTTTGCTTTCACTGTATCACCTATTTTTTCTATGCCTCTTTGTCAAACCAATTATGGATGCGTGTCATGGTAATATCACCTTTTTTTCCAGGCAGCACACGAAGTTTTCATTGCAGTTTTTGCACAGATGAATCAAGATCAACCCTTTGCATAGCATAGACAATAGTTGTGAATTAATACCTAACAAATGAGACCAAATTCATTTTCATTTACGTTTGAGTCGCTTGCAATTCATCTCATCGTATATTTCATGTAGGAACTTTCCGGCAATAGTTATCATGAATTCATCTAATTATTATAGTCTTACGTGACCCTGAGCTATTTTTTCCGTTCATTGCTGTATTATCGTCCTACAAAATTGATATCCAGCCGAAATCGTCTGAAATTATTTAAGACCTAATTTTTGGGAAACAATTTCGCAGCGGGAAATCGAACCATCAATTTACTACTTTATAACATTTAATTTTGGAAATGATACATACCATTTCAATAATTTGACTAATTTTTCAAGAGAAACCATCATTCTACCGATAATTACCAGCCATCAGTGACTCGAAATTATCGAAATGATAGCTTGGAGTTTTAGTCTAGCCATAACTTTTTTCGCCAAATGATATTATATTTCAAATGATACACAAATTTGGTATAATCATTTGAATATATCATTCGTAAACGGTATGTTATTTCGTATTCAAAATATTCAAAACAGTTCATTATGTATCACACAGCGGCTACTAGATTATGCAAAAAATTGGATGTATTATGGGACCACTAGTGTGTGATTAGAGATTTAAATGGCAGACATATTATCCATCGAAGATAATTGGAAGATATTATATTGATTATCCGGCACAGTTTGGTATGTGAAAGTTCACCTAGAAAACCTTATTAATTGTTTTTATTGGGATAAATATTTTAAGAGAATCATTGGTGAACGATCCCACAAGACTTACTCATATCAAAACATTGCCACGATTGAGGTTTACGATATTCATGAAATGATAAATTTTGCTTCGTCTATCCAAATTATTGTCATTGAAAAGATCTTCTTGGGTGCGGATCAGAGTGGTTTCACGGAAGTGTATTCCATTCCAATGATGAAGCATGAGTTGAGACCTAATCTTCTTTTGCACTTGAAAGAACGCATGAAAATGATATAACACATGTATGTTGTTTTCTTTTGAAGTTACATGTTTTGGTATTGACCCATAACCGATGAAATTATTTTGTAATCGTACACATTTTTCTCTCGTCCATTGCTTGTATATCGGGATATATTTCATTGAACCTTCTGCATGTTCTTGCTATAATTTGATCACATTGACCATGAAGAATGAACAATTCCAACAAAACTTCATTTGAATACTTATTGCCTTCCATTTAAATTATTTTCAGATCAAATGTTCGTTGATGAATGAGATACACTGATTGTCGTAGTTACATAATGACATGTTCCATGACATTATTTCAAACTTACTTAATAACAAAATATGGCAAAATAATTCGAATTTTATAGAAATTTGCCTTCATTTCGGAAACCTGAGTATTAAGGTATAGGAATATGATACATCAAATTGGTATGTGGGGGTTTTCGGGGTCGGAAATAAAGAAATTTTTGTCAAAATTCGAAATTTAAGATGGCGGCTCCAAGATGAAGGACGAGTTTTGTGGTAATGGTCCAATTCGATTCAAAATGGGTATGCGGGGATTTTGGGGTAGGAGATGATGAATTTTTCGTCAAGATTCATTAATTCGAGATGGCGACATTGGGATGACGGACGAGTTTTGTGATTCTATTCAAAATCGGTTTGTGGGAGTTTTTGGAGTCGGAGATCATGATTTTTTTCAGCTCAAAACTTACAGGGAAGAGACCTTGTAATAATGATGCACTATTGGAAATTAATAAGTTAAGGCGAACTAACTAAAAAGTAAAAAAATAAATGACCAATAAAAAAAAATCAAAGACAAGCTTTTATTTAAGCCGTGAACTAAAACGTATAAAATATATTTAAGTCATCGCTGACAATGATTTAAATATTTTTTGTTGAATTATTCGGTTTCAAAAAGCTTATCGCGCGAATTGTAATAAAATTAAAAGTTGTTACTTACCAACCATGCATTGTCCAATATATTTAATTGGTACCTACTTTCATGAATACTTTGTGAAAATCAAATACTTCGACAAGTTCTTACTTACCAACTGATCACTGCCCAATCAAATTAATTGGTACCTACAAAAAATAATTAAATCATTGTCAGCGATGACTTAATTATTTATTTTATACGTTTTAGTACACGGCTTGAATAAAAGCTTGGCTCTGAAAAGTTTTCAATTGGTAATTCAATGCTCACGCAATGAACTATTTCTGACAGTGTTCTGTCATCACTGTCTGTGTTGCGTAGAAAATTTCTGGAAACAAAATCTGCCACAAACATTTGAGGTCCTGAATCATATTTGAACGCTAAATCGTATTTAAATAACTTTAACAACATTCGTTGTAATCTTGAGCTTACTTTGTTTATATCAATTTTGACTATTGAGATCAAGGGTTTGTGATCAGTCTCAATAGTCACTTTATAACCATAAATTAACTGGTGGAGCTCATCCTGCTTGAGAATCAGTAAGACTTTTTGAATTGAATGAAACAAGATGCCCATTCTGCAACAAACAAGCCCCAACACCCTCTTCAGAACTGTCAGTTTGTGAAACTATGGGCATATTTTTATCAAACTATTTTAGTGTTGGCGCCTTACTTAATTTAGACTTGAGCTCTAGAAAGGCTTCATTTTGTGATTCACCCCAAGCCCAAACAATTTTTTTTTATTAGTTCCCTTAATGGCGCTGTACTGTCTGAAAACTGGGGAATAGACTTACTCAAATAATTACACATTCCTAGAAAATATTGTAGGGACTTAGGAGGTTCTAAATTGTCTTTCAGGATATTTGATAATATATAGGGTATTCCATATAAAAAAAATTTTTTTACCATTTTCGTATCTATTGGTAATATCCCTACATAATAGGCAATAAATTTCCTTAGACATAATCAATACACAGGACATTGGTAAAATACACCCGGAATTTCAGCATTCTACGTATCCAAATGCCTCAGTAATAAACATTCAATTCAATCTATGTTTTGCACAAAAAAAAGGGAAATAATAAAAAATATCAAAAAAATGGAGATAGGCTTATGAGGTATGCAAAAAGGGCAAAATATACAGTGTGTCTCACTTAAAATACCAGAGTTGCTGCTACTTTTCTATCTAAGCGGCAACGCCGTAGCGCTGAATATGTTTTAGACCGATAAAGCAGAAATAATTACCCAAGAAACCTTAATATCAAAATGTCACGTTCTCCGTAAAGTCTAACCTACCATCGAAGGTGAATACCCTGTATATCCTATTAGGAAAATTCGGAAAATCGGCAAAAGACGGTTAATTATATTGTCCTATTATTACTCCCAGTTATATCCAAGATATTTGAGGAATTACTTCTCAAAAGATCAAAACCAATTATTGAAATGAATTAACTTACTCCGGATCATCAATTTGGATTCAGAAAAAATGATTCTACAATTAACCAAGAACATCGTATTACCAACATTATTGAAAGTGCATTTGAAGAAAAATAAATATGAACAGTGCTATTCCTGGATGTTCTTCAAACTTTTGATAAAGTTTGGCATAAAGTGAAATGTCAGTCTCATATATACAGGGTGATTCAAAAGTACTTTGACAAACTTCAGGAGGCGATTCCTCACAATATTCTAATATGAATTGTCCAATAAATATATGTCCGGAAAGGCTTCGTTTCCAAGATACAGGGTGTCAAAGTTTTATTTTTATTTTCGTTTTTTTCAAATAACTTTCGGAATACTGACCTTAAATGTACGGAAATTGGTATTGAGAGGTCTCCCCAGGTGTCAAATTCGAACCTGTTGTTATTATTGCCCTTACCCGTAGGGGGCGCCACCTACACGTCTTTTTCTTTTTTGAAGATTCCTAACTTTTTTGAGCGTACTCCCAGCACATTTTTCAGTATAAAAATCAATTCTTTCATCATATTTATGTAAAAACCTACCCCGCTATAAGCAACCATTTTCTAGATATTTGGACATGAAAATTTCAAGTCGATTATTTGATAATCGATGCGTGTTGAAGTTATTACCATTATTTTGCATTTTTCACAAGAAGGCTAAGGAAATGAATTCGACGTTTAAGTAAGTAGTTTTGGTTTTTTGTAGGGGGCGCCACCTATTCTATTTATTTTTACTCGTTTGAAGTAGCTATTTTTGTATCAAGGGTGCAAAATCTGTATTTGTTTTAATAAAATTTGCAAGAAATATCAACATTTCAATTCAAGAGATTTTGATCATATAGAATAAAATAAAATTAACGAAACTAAATTGTATTCAAATAAATTGTTCAAAGTGTCCACCTTCAGCGGAGATTTTTTATTTATTTATTACAAAGTAGGGATACAAACAGATAAATCCAACGAGTATCCTCTTTTTAGGTAATCCAATAGTAATCGAATAGTGAGCTAAAATAACTTACAAGATAAACAATGATGCATTATAGAATAAATATGAACAAATATGAATAAATGTGAACAAATATGAATAAATATGAATAAAGTGACAATATACCTATGTACAATGTGAACAACATATAAACAATATATAAACAATTCAAATGAGATATTATCTGTATATTGAAGTGAAAATAATCATTATTAGGTTGACCGAAGGCAGAACATAGATTTCACGTAGTTTTTAAATCTTAGAAATGAGAGCCTGAATATTGCGATGTCATTACAGTGGCTATTGAAAGTTCTCACCATTCTACAAATGGGAGAGTTTAATCCTCAATTTGTTTTTCTAAATGGTGTATTAAAAGTTTCGTGCTTTCTTAAATCTCTGTTGGGTGTACTTGAGGATATTTTGGACGATAGTTCAGAACAATCAATACGGTTATTGAATATTTTGTAGATCATCAGAAGGTCGGACATACTTCTTCTATCGGTGAGAGACAACATGGAGTACTTTCTCAGAATTGGACTATAGTTGCTGTTTAATATTGGGATATCTGATTTACGGGATAGTTGTTTCACAAATTTGTTCTGTATGCTTTCGATTCTCTGCTGATATGTGGCATATTGAGGATTCCAAACAATTGATGCAAAATTTAATCTACAGGCATTCAGTCTTCTAGTCATTGAATCTCGTACCCGCTCAAAAATTATTGGTGTGTTTCTTCCTCGTTCGCTACTGGAGTGACTTCAAATGTCCCCAAAAATAAAAATCTAGCGAGTTTAGATCTGGGGACCTTGTTGGTGCCCACGCCTGGTTAGGTTCTTCTACACCCCTACCGATCTATCGATTTGGATTAACAGTGTTGAGGAATTTCCAGGCTGCAACGCATCCCAAGGGCCGGAGCCTCATCATGCATAAACCACATGCGGATACGAATTCCTTATGGTACATTCTGAAGTAGTTCCGGGAATTCATTTTATAAAAAATCTCTGTAAGTTGTCCCATTCAGTCGGAACGGAAGGAAGAATGGACCTATCAAGTAATTATCAAATATTGCCGCCCATACATTCACAGAAAATTGATACTGATAATGTCTTTCACTAACTGCGTGCGGATTTTCCAGATCTCACCAAACATGATTGTTATGAAAGTTTGTGATAGCATTTCAGAAGGAGGTTTCCTCATCCGTGAAGAGTACATATCTCAGAAATTGAGGATTTCCAGCCAATTTTTCCAAAAACCACTGACAAAAGAGCTTGTACCCTTTGAATATGGCATGGATAAGATTGTTGATCGTGGATAATTCTCCAAACTGTGGACTGTGTAGAATTGAGAGCTTCAGCAATTATTCTTGTACTTGTTTCTGGATTCTCCTCGAGAGCGTTCAAAACAGCTTCTTCCAATTCTGGGGTTCGGACTGCTCGTGGTCTCCAAATAATATCAGCTGCCCTCTTAAAGCTACCAGTTCCTGCCAAACGATGGTGGAGACTGGTAAATGTTGGAGCTGAAGGCAGTACTCGATTAGGAAATCGCTCCTGGTAAATACGTCTTGCTTCGCGCGCATTGCCATCCGTAAGGCAATAAACGACATGCATATCGGCTAAATGAGCATTATTGTTTAAATAATCCATTTTTCCAAAATTTGTTTACTAAAACTTACAGAAACTTCAACAAAACAACAAAACGTTTAACTGTCACATAATATGTAATTACCAAAACTACTTACTCAAACGTCAAATAAATTCCCTAAGCATTCTGTGAAAAATGCAAAATAATGGTAATAACTTCAACACGCATCGATTATCAAATAATTGACTTGAAATTTCCAAGTCCAAATATCTAGAAAACGGTTGCTTATAGCGACTTGTAACAGGGACAGCTTTTTTACGTAGATATGATAGAGTAATTGATTTTTTCACTGGAAAATGTGCTAGAAGTACGCTAAAAAAAAATGTTATGAATCTCCAAAAAAGAAAAAGACGTGTAGGTGGCGCCCCCCTAACAGTAAAAGCAATAATAACATCAGGTTTGAATTAGACACCTCAAAAAACCTCTCAATACCAATTTTCGTTTAATTAAGGTCAGTATGTCGAAAGCTATTAAAAAAAAACGAAAATAAAAATAAAACTTCAACACCCTGTATCTTGAAAACGAAGCGCTTCCGGACATCTATTTATTTGACAATTCATATAAGAATATTGTGAGGAATCACCTCCTGAAGTTTGCCAAAGTACTTCAGACTCACCCTGTAGAAATTCCATTTGAGGAAAAATGAATATGAACAGTGCTATTCCTTCAAACTATTGATAAAGTTTGGCTTAAAGTGAAATTTCAGTCTCATATGTCTATATCACAGACAACTTTCAGAAGTTGGTAAGTACTCAGAACTTAAAGACTTCAATACAATACATTTTATCCACCGAAATCTGTCTGAAACATAATTTTTGCATTTCACGAATCAAACGCTCCATCAAACGATGGGCGTTATCATTTCAAGATCAATGGATTCATTGATTTCCATCACCTATCCACTTTCTTGTCCGCTTCGACTGACCTAACATTGAAATAGATTCCCTGAGCAAAGTATAACTTGTTGATTCTACCGTTACGAGGTATTTCTATAATAATCAGTTAGTGTGCAGTCTATTTCCGCTTAAGTAGTGCAAAGTTTGAGCGATTATGTGTCGGTTGGATTGAGTTGTGACAACCTCAGGCATCGGACATTTTTCGCTCTAGTGGAACACTTATTTGCAAAAGTAGGTTGGAAATTATGGATAATATTTTTTCCATCCTTTTAAGAGAGTAGGAAAACAAAATATATACGACATCGAGTAGAATAAGAATGAATCTTGTGCGAAACGTGCAACGAAAAGTTATCAATCAAACATATCCTGGTAGAATGTCCACTCTTCACTCCACAGAGAAATGGTAACAAGATACAGGGAAATTTGGAAACAATCCTAGGTCCAAATTGTATACTCCACAATGTTACAACGTTCCTCAACATCATAGGCATCAGAAACAAACTGTAAAACTGTATATAATAATGTTGGCTAATAACCGAAATGGTTGATGCGATTTTTTTTTCTCAATAAAAAAAAAGAATGAATCTTCAGCCGCACTCTATTTTCAAATAGAAGAATACCTTTCGGTGGAAAACACTTCTGAAGAAAACACCTAAACTAATTTTTTTTAAAGAATCCTCGTCAATATTCCCTTGTACCATGTGATTTATAATAATTTTATTAATTAGGAGTTGCTCAACAACCAGTATAAGATGACCGTGATTCTTGAGTTCGTTCCATCCATCACCTAAACAACAATCCGAATTGATATCTGCAAACGTTTAATAGTCTAGTTAACAAGTGCTTTTTAGGTCAAATTTTTTTCGCATTCTCCGAAAATTATGATTGAGCTGTCATTCGATTCGGAATGGCATGTAGATATTTTTTGAGAAAATGCTAAGGCCGCTCGCAAAAATTGCAATAGTTATAAACAATTAGGTGAAAAAAAAGGGGATTTGGTTTTTCGCCAATATCTCAAAAACTATTCGAGATAATTCAAATTTAAAAAAGATAGAGGAGGAAATTTCCTAAGAAGAAGTTTGGAATTCCGGAATCGTAGGACCAATATTTATAATTTTCCCAGGGGGTTGAAAATATGCCCAAAAACGGGTACTCCGGCTTTCGCAAGCCACGTCCCCTTCGGACCTTTAATGAATAAATATTATTTAAACTTATTAAATATGATAATTAAAAATTGAAAAAATTCAGACGCCTGCAGGATAGATCAATGGACAATAATCCGTGGTTCAAAAATTTTTAACGCGATTTTTCAATAAGTTATCCATTAGTTAATTAACAATTTTTTGTAGCACGAACATTAACATTGAAAGTGCGATAATTGTTGAACTATTGATCTGAGAATGTTTTCCTTTCGTGGAGCTATTTTTCAAAGGTCCAAGAATAGATTCCCGTTGGAAAAATTGAAAAATTGTTAATTTCCGTTTCGTTATCAACAATTTACTAAGGTGAAAAATATCCTTTTAAAATGATATAATAAAATATTTATCATTGATCCTTTTCTTATGATCAAAAGCTCCTATAAAATTATTTTTAAAATTTTTCCCTTTAAAAAAAAATTTAATTATGATTTTTCAAAAAAAAAACATTTCTTGAACAAAGAATTTTATAGCTTAAAAACGCATTGGTTAAATAACATTTTCTTTCACCACTTGTTATGAAAATTAAGGAACCACTTTTTTTAATCATTATTTATCTTGGTCTTCGATATTAAAAAAAACGTTTATTATTTAAATTTTCATTGTTTATTTAATAAAAAATTTGTTATAAACAAATGAATTATATATTTGTATTTTTTTTCTTTTTCTACTCAAAAAAACAAAACAACCATGTTTCATTTTTAGAAAAAAACATTTTTTATATGTTTTATTGAACTTTAAATTTTCTGCTCTCTTTCATTTCACCACTCTGAAATGTTTAATCTTATTATAACTTTATAACTAATGAAGATACAAGAAAAAAATTTCAGACTTATTTATCCTTTATTGATTAAACAACAAAATAAGCCAAAACTGTTTTCTACTTTTATGTCTAAATATCTTATAAACTAATATAACTATGACCATACAACTTATGTAACTTTTTATCTAACGTATATTTATCAACAATTTTAGCTTATAATTTTCAGTTTTGCTCGATAATTTTTTTAATTATGAATAAAAATAAGTTTAAAAAAAAAAATCTCCAAGTTTATTAGCCTGAGCATCTTAGTAATTGAAAATCAATTGGAAATGTTATTTGATTCTAGTAAGTTTATTTATAATGTATTGTAGAAATTTTTTTTTTCTGAAAGATTATTTTTATAAACAAATGGTATAAATTAAATAAATAATTGAGTGAGAGGAATCTCGCCTTCTTCAGGGCCCAAAAAAATTTGAAGGAAGATTTTTCCTGGAAATCTCCAAAATTGTTCTTCGTTCGTTGGAATATGGGTATTGTCATGATTCGAAAACATTTGACCATGGCACAATGTATTTATATTTGGGCCCTGAAGAAGGCGAGATTCCTCGCCGAAACGTTGGCAATAAAATTCTCGATTGAGCGTGTTGTTTTTCTCAAATTGTCCGACTGGTTGTGAAAAAAACTACGATAATGAAAAACATGTTTAACGTCCTAGAATTCTCGTTGCCCAGGTAAGCAGTTTTAAAATAAATAATATCACAATAACATTGTATCTCCACCTAAGAATAATTGAACGCTTTCAATTTTTATATCATATTATTTTGTTTTCAGCAATGTTATTGAACAACCACTGAAAAATGTGTACTTGAATACAAATTAATAAAAAAATAAACCGAACTGATGAAGCCTCTGGCAAGAGGCGAAACGTTTTTGTAAAAAGATCTGGTATATTCATTGGAATCCCAAACCCAAGAGCCGCAGAAAATGGAAACATAAGCAAGATTCAAGAACCTATCTTTCCAAATGTATATATATATATATATATATATATATATATATATATATATATATATATATTATTATGATGATTTATTATTGTTATTTTGAGTATTTTGATTTTGATTTTATTATTTTATTGATAACTGGTCATCATAAAAAAATTTTGCTATTTGTTATGATACGTTAGATTAAATGATTTATTTTTATTTGAAATTACTGAAAAAAAATACCTATCATAACATCAATTGAATATCCGGCTATGTTTTTAACCCTTTTTCGAATACTCTTTCAACTATATTCTTTTACCTTATCTCAGCTCAGTCGGTACGCCTATGGAAAATGATGTTTCTCTTTTCTCGAAGTAGTATTCAGTGGTGCCAACTTGTTGCTCTGCTTGAAGTCAAATATACTGTTTTATGGAAAAATTTGTGATTATATGATCAAACAGATAAATAATGAATGCAGAAAATAGTCAAATGATATTTCTTTTATTCAAATGAATCCTTAAATAGACCTAACCTGCGAAATCTATCTTAATTTCATCAAACAGTTAAATGAAGTTGTCAAACCTTTGCTCATGCGTAATAAAATAACTAGTGGATATACGTTTGAAGGTTATACTCAGTTTATGAGCATGAAAAAGAAATAATGTTAAAATCAGTGAATAAAAGTCTTCAAAATACCCGAAAGAAGTGTCTGACGAATACGCTTACTCTGTTCAGTTCTGAGTTAAAAATACCTGTTGTTTTTTCTCTTGAGTGTTCTCGTGAATCCTGGAAGTGTTCTTCGGATATTTGTGATTGCAGTTCCACTGTGCCCCTTCGTTAATGGCAACGTCACGAATAGGTCACAGGCTGTATTCAGAAGGTGAGTGGCTTTTCCATGATAATTTCTACTCCTATTTGTCTCTGGTTATTGGTTATATTGTCTAAAGGTTGATTTGCTTCAAATTCCTTGTATTTTCTTATTTTCTGTTTTTCAAAATTTGGTACGGCCTTTTTTTTCAAATATAATTTTTCATCTCCTCCAAACTTGTTAATTTTCCTTAACCCTTTTTTTTTAAATAAAGTATTCTATGGATTTTATTTACAATTTACTTTCTATAGCTTAAATAATATATACAGAGTTTGTTAAAATTCATATTCGACACTTTTCTATACTAAAAAATTTTATATTTTATTTTTTCCATCAAAATATTTTTGACATGTCGCTGTCATGTTTCCTTCTAATTTGATTTGACCATGCATGATGTTCCAACTTGAATATTATTTTGATCTACTTGAGATCTAAAGTTTATTCATGAATTTTGATTTCTATATTTTTTATAGGTTATGCAAATGAAATGAATTGTTGACAACATACTTATGACAATAGAAAAACTCCAGTGCTGAACTTTTGGGACATGTGCGTTGACTAGAAAATGGTACAAGGTTCCAGAGAAGTAAAATGCATAGAAAAATTGCAACACAAACATAGCAGGTATTTATGTGATATATACGTATCATTATATCACTTATTATTCTTTCTACATTGAACTAATATTTCTCATCATATATATATATATATAATATATATATATATATATATATATATATATATTATATATATATGTGTGCGTATATGCTTTGAAATAGCTTTCCATTCATTTATACAACAAAAACGGCAATCCCAATTTTTTCAAAAAAATACATCAACTAAACTAAAGTCCATAAAATAAAGGTACTCACTCAGATGCATCAATTCCATACACGTACCGTGATTCCGTAAATTCAGGTAGGTATGAGAACGAACTGCTAGGAAAGAGGACTTTTGACTGTTTGTGGAAAGAGGACTTTTGACTTTTGTATCGAAACGAACCGGTGACTATCACGAAGAATGGTGACGTTTTTGAAGAATGGTTTGAACAAATGATCGATTTTATTCCGCAGAGATGTACTATTGTTATTGACAACGCGAGTTAACATTCTAGATTACAAGAAGATTTACCCACAAGCAATTGGACTGAAGGCAAACTATTGGAGTGGCTCAGCTCAAATAATATTGTTTTTCCCACTGATCCACTGAAGAAATAACTTTATAGTATCGCTCAAATCCACAAAAACAAGTATAAAATATCGGTACTTCGACTTTCTCCGTATCACTGCGAGCTGAATCACATAGAACTAATATGGGCTCAAGTGGAAAATTATGTAGCCCGGAAAAATACGACCTCTAAAATAAAGAATGTTCAGTTATTGTTCGAATGCGCGGTTAGTGAAGTGACCGGCGACAATTGGAAAAAATGCATTGACCATGTTACTACCGTAGAACATGCTATGTGGAAAATTGACAACATTTCTGAAGTCTTAATTGACCCAGTTGTTATTGACATCAATAAAGATGATTCATCTTCTTCCGACTCTGATACCAGTTTCCATTTTCAAGTGGTAAGTTATCGTAAATACTTTATATACTTATTGTAAATGATTTTTTTGGCAACAAGCTGCTGCATTGCAGCTGCTTCAAAAATAACTTGAATTGGTTGTGAGTTCATACAAATCATTTTTTAAATAATTCAAGGCGGCTAGCAATAACATCGTTATCGTTCTTTGATCCCATCAATTCTTGTTTATTTTTATATTACAAATGATTGCTGCATTTCACGTTTTCAACTTCTAAAATACAATATATCATCGGTAAAAATACACAACATCTCAATATTTCTCAATTTATTACCAACTAATTGTTGAGGAATAACATTCTATAGTAATGTTTGACGTGAACTTAAATATTTTCGTAAAATATTTATCATTATATTTTGAAACAGAAATTATACCCCAAGATACAATAATGAAAGATGCCTGGTCAGAATTCTAAATCCCTTAACAATGGCCTAATCCGACAAATAGATGTTGGCCGGGTGCACTACCCAGCGAATGAAAACATTTGTTTTACTATTTATATAAAGGTTCTGAAACAAAATTTGCACAAACCTCTCTGTATGGATTTTGCATACTAAATGAGGATGTATTACTCCACGCCTTTATTTTACGAACTAAACTTTAACATACAACTTGTAACTGAAACTAAAACCATACAATATGAATAGATATAAACTTCACAAGTCACAACTTCATATTAAGGATGGCTTGAAGGTAGACGGAAAAAATATCTCATAAATCATTCACGATAGAAAAATGTATTTGTTCTTCTTATGATCCAGTAGGAAAGAACCATTTCATAATTTATTCACATTCGTACAATGCGAGGTTGTTAGCACCAATCGAAGGAAATCTTATCGGACTAAAAACATGGATATATGTAACTGTAACATTTCAATTATCATATCGTGAAGGTCTAGGTCCAGTTATCGATAATGAAAATCCGAATAGACAATGCATTGTAGATACAATGATTTACACACAAAGACATTTCACAGATTTCACCGCACCCATGATATCATTTAAATGATATTTTTGTTTCTAAAATCCATTCCACGAGCCGTCTATTGTTAGAGTGAATAAACTTCCTTATCCGAGCAAGATAATATATTCAGAAGTAACTGTGAGATGTGGATTGGCTGTTTAAATTTTCGAAAAAATCATCCATAGTTTTTTATTAAATTTTCACATAATTCGTGAAATCGGTATGATTCGACAAAACAAATCCGCAGCTCATTTCGATGTCTCTGGATTCAATCGCTCAACGTCATCGTTGAAATCAATACATTAATTTTTTCATTACACAACAGAAATTTTTACTTCAGGTTTTTGATCATGAAATATTGTATTGAACGAAATCGTTTAAGAAACTTATGTTGATTGAAATGTCTGTTAAATTCGTAATTAACTCACCAGAATCTCTCAGTATGGTGAAGTGCGTTCTTACATGTGGTATATATATATATATAACAAAATAGGAAGGAAACACTCAATAGAAACAGAAAAATTACCGTTGAATAACAACGAAAATCGGTTGTTTGTCAGACATGACAGTAGAGTAAAAAATTGTATGACCTCTGTGAACTTGCAGAAGAGAAACAGTTTTTTAGTTGTTGTTTGTGTTTCTTGTTCAGTATTATTTTCATACAATAGGCTGATAGTTCTAGCAATGTCTCATTTGACTGAACTACAAATGATATAAGTGTTAACAATGCTACGATGTGGTGACAAAACTGAACCCAGAAGAATGTACGTGGAATGTTTAATAATAAATTTCCTGATCATCACATTTCTCAATCTACCGTTAGTAGAATAGAAACAAAATTTCGTGAATTTGGGACTGTCAAAGATATTCCAGAACCAGACAGGAGATTAGTGATTGACGATGTAAAGAAATTGGATACTTTGGTAGACATCGAGGAGAATCAACATAAACCAACCCCGATTACGAAATAAGTCAAAGTTCGAAATTGCATGTTTTTGAAAGTGAAAAGTACCACACGAAGACGATCCAGATCGCAGAATTGAGCTTTGCAAAATAATGGAAGCCAGGTGCTTGCGGATCCATCGTTTAACAAAATGTATTGATTTTCGACGAGTCGACTTTTTTTTCAAATGGAACCTTCAACAGACAAAACTGTCGATATTGGTGCCGAAAAAAAAACCCTATGGAATGATGGAGGACAACACTTAATATTCCAGAAAATGGAATGTTTGGGCAGGGATTATAAATAATCAAATAATTGGACCATATTTTTCCAACGAAACATTAAGCGGTGAATGTTACTTGGAGTTTTTGAATAATTTTTCAGGTCCAACGCTGAAAATTCTTTTTCCAGATAATGGCAATCCTAATCAAATGGTAGGAATATCTCGTATCAGCAAGATGGTGCTCCACCACATTTTGCAGTTGAAGTTCGTGCATACTTGACTGAAGCTGTTCCCAACAGATGGATTGGTAGACGAGGTGCAATAGAGTGGCCCGCCCCTTCTCCCGGCATGACACCGCTTGACTACTTTTTGTGGGGTTACCTGAAATCCAAAGTATACGTCAATAGACCAAACAATATTGAAAGTTTGAAAATCAGAATTAGAGAAGAAGTAAACCATTCAAGATGTCGATAACTTCCAGCAACGCCTTTACTATTGTCAAGAAACAAACGGCTTCCAGTTTGAACATTTGGTCTGAAATATTTCATTAAAAATTTGTAACTAGCACATTTGACTTTATATTTTATTATAAATGATTTGAATAACACAATATATATATATATATTTTTTCTATCACACATGAACGAAATTCAAACAAATAGATATGGCTGTATAGACAATTGAATATCCTTCAAGATGAGGTATAACTTGATCCCCTATTTCATTTGAAAAAATTGGGGAAGGGGGCACTGTCATGTTGAGGGGGAATTTTTTTATGTAACAAAGTGTCTTTTCAAAAACATAAATCGACGTGTTCCAGGGTTTCTCTTGAAAACGGCTAATAACGTAGAGAATGAATTTATCCGTTACATATGGTGCTCAGTGTATACAACTAGAAGAAAAACGGAAGTGAGTTTTTTTTTATCCTCCAGAATCGTGATGTAACTGTATTCTATCTACTAGATCATTCGACACAAAAACGAAAAATGTTCCTTTTGTGTCATGGATCAATATCGTTATGAAGAAGTACATCGATACGAGAATGTAAGATATACTCCAATACACATCTGAGATGCGAGATATGGAACACTCGAAGAAGAATAGTTCAAACTGATTGACTGTCGGGAAGTTAACTGTCATGACTTGCAAAGATTAAATGTAAGACCGTGTAGCCATTGTTCATATGCAGGGTGGGATTAGGGAAAGGCCCCTCTATGGGCCTTGTTTCTGATTGCGAAAAAATCAGGAAAGTCGTTCAAGGTTAAGAATTCCCTCCATAAGTCATTCTGGATCCATGTCCGTTTCCGGTACGATCTATATGAATATTCTGCTATTCCCGTTTTCCAGCGCGTTATTTTAATGAATAATATCTTGTGCAATCGAAATTTTATCTATAAACCCTAAGTTGATATAACTCTCCAGGCTGTAGTCATATACCTTGATTCAGCTAGTAGCCAAATACCGTAAATATATTTTCTCATCAGGTTCATCCTTAGGATATTGATGATCCAAACTTCTGATTTCTGATCTGTATTGCTATTTCGTTAATCAAAAAATGAAAAGTGGTACGAAACACTAACGAACAGTGCTATCAAAATGGCATTTTTTATATTATTTGAAAAGTTAAAATCTCACATAGACACTTGCACAAAAATTCTGAAAAAGACAAAAACAACCAGAAAAAGGAAAAAATGGAAAACTGTAGGATTGCACAAATCAATACAATAAAAAAATTACATATATATGAAACTTCGAGAACAACCCAAAAATGAATATGGAGAACTTAATGTAAAACCTACAAAAACATATTATCAGAATTGATTGAAAAAGCAAAAGCAACTTACTTTCAAAATATGATAAATCAAGACAAAAAGTTCATCCGCAAGTCTATGGAAAACTGTGAATGAATTTATAACAAGAATAAACGAAAAACTGAAATAAATAATAAAGAGATAATACAAGACAAAATGTCAATCATTAATATAGTACATGAGGAGAGAAATATGCTAGAAATATTGAGAAACCAAGAGACATCCAGGAACACACGAGGTTTGTAGAAAACAACATACAACGAAAAAGAAGTGGAACTAGTAACAGTTCAAGAACAAGAAAGCTCCGGGAAGATATCAAATAAAAAGTGAAAAGCTGAAATATATCAAATCCAACATCATCACCCCACTGACGTACTCAATAAATAAGGTATTAGATAGAGGCTATTTTCCTACATGTCTGAAAGTTGGAGTAATCAAACCACTCCTATAAGGGTTGTAATAAAATATTAATGAGCAACTACAAGCCAATATCATTCATTTCGAATTTCGCAAAAATAATTGAAATCATCAAGACCCGAATAGTTAAATTTTTCAATGTACCTTCAGAAAGGCAGTATAGTATTAGAACTGGAAAATCTACTGAGGATGCAATATGTGACCTGGCTTGGGCGAGAAAATACCGACTCTATGTGTATTTATTGATTTCGCCAGAGCATTCGATACGGTTTGTCATGAGACATTGTTGAAACAACTGAAACTACACGGTTTTGGAGGCAAAATATGTGATCTACTGAAATCATACCTAGATAACAGAGTCAATACGTTCAGATCGCCGATGCCATGAGCTCTCCAATGCTTGTTACATAAATGGACTTCTAGAACTTGATCTCAAATGAATTTTTAGGAAAAATATTTGATCAACATTTGGAATTGGATCTATAAATAAAAAAAGTAATCAACAAATTTAGAGTACCTCTATGGATATTCAAAAACTTAAAAAGTATTCTAGACTCCCAACAATTGAAAACTTTCTACTTTTCTTTGATGCAGTCTAGGTTGTAGATTGATATCATATCTGGCACCGAGAATCTATAATATTATATCAGAAGAAGTACGGAAATATTGAATCCAAACTATATTTAAACGTTGTTTGAGGGTCTGGCTGAATAGTCAAACAAGAAAAACAATTCATGACAATATAAACCAGAAGTAAATACTGAAATACGCAGATTTGTCAAACCATTATTATTAATATAGCATTGCATTGCATTATTATAAATATAGCATATATATGAAAGGTGTATGTAACAATAAGTTATGATCATGAAACCATTACAGAAAATATAACTTCAATATAATCAAATGTTTGAATAAATCTAACGACTGAAATAGTAAAAAATTCAATGTACAAATTATTACTCACAATACCATTATCCTGTTTTCAATAGAAGAGTTTCACAACCATCGAAAGGTCATTTCATTTATTTATGACCAATGATATGTTCGAAGTGTTTTCCGTTTTTCCTAACACATAGACTAGTTCTATTTATTTTAAACCTCATCACATTTTTCAGTTCGTGAGCAGTAATTTCCTGAAATGCGCGTTCAATTCCATCTTTCGAGTATACTTTGGATTTTTTGTGACCCTATAAATGAACATCAATAGGGGTTCAATCGGGCGATCTGGCTGGCCATCTGATTGGACCATTTGTTCCAATCCATCTCTGCCCATAGGTATCACTAATATATTACCGAACAATATGAGCATCATGTGATCCTGCATCATCCTGCTGAAAAAAATATTTTCCCTGATGTTCTCAGGTAAATCGTTGATATTATTTTGAATATCGTTCTCTAAGAATCGTAGATATCTTTGGCCCGTAAAAGGCCCGTCGAAAAGAATTGGTCCAATGATTCTTGTCCCTATGATTCCTCCCCAGACGTTGAATCCAAATATTTCTTGAAAATTACCTCCTCTCAGCAACCTAGGATTTTCCTGAGCCCAATACCTAGTATTATTCCTATTGAACATACCATTATTCGTAAACCCAGACTCATATAGTGTACAAATTCAATAATTGTACAAATTCAATAATTGATCGTTTTTAGCTTTGAACAGAAAGAAAGTGGTACATAATGTAAGATGGCCCTCGGTAGGTACAATTTGAAAAAATCGATTTTTTCGTTAAAAATGCGTTTAGAAAATTTTAATTCCTACTGTAGGATTTGTTATTGATCTTATCGATAAAATGACTATTACTATGAGTTACTGATGTTAATTAGTATATATTAGAACTTAATCAAGGCCTAAAAGCTGAAAAAAAAATTGAGAAATATTTTTTTTTTCAATTGTAAAATAAAAAATTTACAACACTGTCGTATGTAATTTGAGCCGTAGAATCCGAAAAACATCAAATATACAGGATGTTCTATTCGAAAAATCGAAGCTGGTGGCTCTTCTGGCGAAACCGGAAGTCGGCCATTTGGTTTTCATATGTCTGTCAATCTGAAATTGTGTCTCATATCTATGTACAAAAATTTAACCACCAATCGGTATCACACCAGAGTTCTAGGAGTCTGATCGATGTGAGGATTAATCGCGTAAGGAACTGATTAAATGCACCCCACCTCCCTTAATAACCTTCCTTATTTCCTGGAAAATTTCCTACTTATTTCAAAACGGAAAAATACTACCCTATCCAGGGAAAACAGGATGCCAAATCAGTAGCAAATTATACTATCTTGTTTGTCAACTCTCTCAAAAATTCTGGAAACAAGTCATTTTAGACAGGTTGAAATTAATTTTGAACAGAATATACTTTTTCCATTTGTTTGAAAATATGTACAGGATGTTCATAAAATTAGATGTGGAATCATCTGCGACTGAAAGATAAAATTCAGTCACTATCTTCTACCGTTCGAGATAACCTCTTTGAGGGGTATTCATGTTGAAAAGGGAAACATTCTCCATTGAATATTGAATAGAAAGATTTTTCTGTGAATTGAAAAATCCACGATAAAATTGAAGTATTTTTTGTGAATGTCTAATAAAAAACAACTGCTTTCATTCAATTATCAATTGAGAATGTTTCCTTTTTCAATACTGTTTCCAGTTCCTAATACGGTTTTCGTGAGGACCTCAATACTCAGGATGTTACAATGTACATAATTATGAATATTAATAGTATATTAGAAATAAAGCACATTCAACTGGCCTAACTTTGTGATCTATGCAAAGCTTTTGGCAGTTGATCTTCAAATTCTCCTTCGTGGATTGGACAACTGCGGATCCAGAGATATAACTAATGCAATATTGCAATCATACCTCAATAATAGAAGAAGAAAAAACGGAAACGACCAACGTAGAATATGGAGTACCTCAGAGAGCAATTATGGATCCCGTCTTGTTCCTGATTTATGTTAAAGAATTTTCCTTACTTAGTCGCAGATAATAGAAAACATAATATCTTCACTCCTCCGAGTAACTCTGACTGATTTAACTGAATTTCAATCAAAATGAAACACAATATATGCCATTAAACAGATCCCATTCATTAATAAAGATACGAAAAAAGGCAGCTACATAACTGTAGATCATACGAGTTCTTCGGGATGGATATTAATTATAATCTAAAATGGAATCACCACATATCCAATAAAATACTACCCGAAGTGACAGTTTCAAAGATTAGACGATAAATTGGGTTCTTATCAACATCTTTCATTGATGAATGAATATAATGATAATATTTCAGTATATTCACTGAATCAACAATATTACGATATCCTTTGAAACGCAGCGAATTCATGCTATGATGGATTTCTAGTCCGATCCTGGAAAAATAACCCAGATGGTATCTGCATCATCTAAGAGTACACATATAAGAGGAGCTCTAATCGGTGGATGAGTAGTTGAATCTATACAAGTAATTAACATTTTTTCGATTCATTTGAAGTCATGCTGGTGTTCATTTTTGATGTTTCTGATACACGAGATACATGCAACTAGTAAAGATAAAAGTTATTTCCCATTTTTTGCCACTGTCGACATTGTTGGCATCCCAGTGGGAGGTTGATAATATATAGCTGCAACGAATTATTTTTGGAGTAAACGATTCATGGGTAACAAACATCTGATATCAATATTGATTGGAGTAAGCTTTCAGTTCGGATATGAAAAAAAATGCTTTCTTCTCAGCTTCTTCAGAATTTGTTCACATTTGTGTGGAGGTACTCACAATACCTAGTTCTCCCATTTGACAGGTTGATTATCGTAATGGAAAAATGAAAATAAATTTCTTCTAGTAAAAACTGGAAATATTTGTTGATCGATGCTGCAAGTCATATTGATGAAAATATACTTACAATAACCTTGAAGTTTTTGAGGTATTCTGAATATGCAGTTTTTTTTTTTTCGTTATTGACTATATCCTTCCTAACTAGAGTTAACAAAATAGCTAAATTTCAAAGTTTTCTTAGAAATGCCAATTGACATCTATTTCAAAATTTTTCAAGGGTAATATCATAAGTGCTAGAGATTTTATCGCTCAATTATTTTTTAAATTTTCGAGCAGAAAGCATTTTGCCTGTTAATTTTACTGAGTGCGATTTGCGGTCTTATTATCTGATTGAACACCGAGAGCAAAGCTTGAGTGTACCCGATTAAGGTGAGATCAATTTTTTTATCAAAATCCACGAATTCAAGATGGCGACGAGTTTTGTGATTATAGCCCAATCCAATCCAATATAATTCATTTGAAGTATTCAATAGTTACATATCATGCCTTAACTCAAACCTAACTAATTATAATATACCGGGTGATTCTCTGAGAAGGCTCACCCCTATAACTTTTCTATTATAGAAGATAGAAAAACAAAATCATTGTGTATTATAGTTCACTTTACATTTTTTGACATAGTTACTTCCTCTGCCGTACTTTCGGTTTGACCGAAAATGACCTAAACTTTTATATTTTTACTTATTTCGATCGAGAATGACATTCTAAATCCAACCACACCTCACTTGTCAATATTTTACAAATGAAGTCATTTTTATTTGAATTTTATTTTTTTTATCTAGAATGCCATGGATCGTGTAAATCAATCCATTCCTCATCAAGTAACATGGGAAAAATACGATTTAATGTTTTCTTGATGTCAATATACTGTTTATGTTAGAAAGATTGATTGTAAAATGATGAGTCCAAAAATAGTAAGATAGTTGTTTTTTATTGAAATATGACTTAAAACAACCTATGCCTGCGATATCTATCTTATTCTAGTAATACTTCTCAACCAATAAAAATTGAAAACTTACAATTTCTTTGCTCATGCGCAGTAATAGAAATATTCCAAAATAATTATTTATAGGTTACTCTCAGTCTTTCTGATAAACAGAAGAAGAATATTGTTACTCAAAATAATGTGTTTTTTGTAATCAAACCGAGAATGTGACAGTTCGATGAATATTCCCACTTGATTGAGTTTATGAAGATAAAATACCTGTCATGAGTATTTCTTGCACGCACAAGAAACCAGGAATGTTCTGTGGTTAGTTTGAAGTGGATGTCTTGCAAAATTCGGCCTCCTTACTGCTAGTGAAGTGGAAAGTTGGGACTCTAACCTCCAATTCTTGGTAAGTGGTTTCTTAGTAGATTTTCCTCCTGATTTGTTACAAATTGAATGTGTGCATAATGTCTCTCAAATGCCCCAGTTATGAGCATTTTTCCTTCAAAATTGATCATAGAAATTTAAGTTCTGCTTAATTTTTCATTTTTTTTCCCCTTTTTTTTTCACAATCAGCAACTTTTTTAAAACACATTTTTCAACTTCTCACCCATTATACTTATGTTATTTACAAATAGTACAATTTACAAATATTTCTTCATAGTTGAGATTTTCAATTTTTTTATGCTCAAATTTTATTATTTTTATCATTTAGAAGAAAATTAATATGACATTTGCCTGTCACGTTTCCTTTTGGTTCTAAATTTGTATAGAGGATGTTTTTTGCATATAAAAATAATGTTTAGTTGAACTCTGAATATTTAATTTTAAATTTGGATTTGTGTATTTTTATAGGTTGTTCCAATTGAATGAACTGATCAAACACAATGATGATAATAGAAAAACTCTACTGCCACCCTCTTGAATTATCTGCGTCGACTAGAATATGGCCAAAGGTTTCAAGATGCAAACCGTACAGAAAAAATTATAAAAACAATCATAGCAGGTATTTATGTAGTTTTTAAATATCATTGGGCCCTATTTTCACTTTTTTATTGGACATATATAACATAACATGATAATAAATATATTGAAAACATTTAAGGAATATAAACAAACACAAACCAGACTGCGCTAGAACCAAAAAATATTCGACTAAAACAAAAGGAAGTTTACTTCAAGAAAAAAAAAAGTCAAGAATTAAACAGATGTTGAATCCATATATATATATATATATATATATATATATATATATACTAGCTGACCCGACAGACGTTGTCCTGTCCAAATTTTTATATTGCCTAAATTTTTTTCCCTGAAAACTCTTGTTTGTGTAGAATTTGTTTTCCTTTGTTTTTCTTTGTGTTGTTCCATTCAGTTCATGCCTATGACTTGGTCCGCTTTCCGTTATCCCGCTTTTCTGTTATCCTGCTATCCCGTTATCCCGCTATCCAGTTATGATTCCCGTTATCCAGTTATCCCGTTATCCCGCTATACCGCTATCCGGTTATTCCATTATCCGCAATTCGGTTTTTCCTCTATCCCGTTATCCCCTTATACCGCTATCCCGTTATCCCGCTATCCCATTATCCCGCTATCTCGTTATCACGCTATTCCTTTATCCTTTTATCCCGTTATCCCTCTATCCAGTTATATCGCTATCCCGTTTCCTGTTATCCCGCAATCCCTTTTTCCGTTATTTTTCTCATGGATAGCGCGGAAAATAATTTCCGTTTTCAAATATCTGTGTATACCAATTTTCATGGCGATCGGTTGAACGAAGACGTGGCATTGTTTTATGTACGTAACTTATATGAACGTAAATCATCCAGGCCCCCACTTGAATGCATTCACAAAAATTAACTCAAATCGATCCAGCCGTTTGGTTGCAGTATAGATAAATAACCTAGATACCGACTGCAGCGCCATCTGCCGGGCTGATTTGTGAATCTAAATCATCCAGGCCCCCACTTGAATGCATTCACAAAAATTCATTCACATCGATCCGGTGTTTAGTTGCAGTATAGATAAATAACCTAGATACCGACTGCAGCGCCATCTGCCGGGCTGATTTCTGAATCTAAATCAACCAGGCCCCTACTTGAATGCATTCACAAAAATTCATTCAAATCGATCCAGCCGTTTAGGATAAATAACCTAGATGCCGACTTCAGCGCCATCTGCCGGGCTGATTTGTGAATCTAAACCATCCAGTGCGCCACCCAAACGCGTACAAAAAATTCATTCAAATCGGTCCAGCTGTTCAGGAGGAGTTCAGTGACATACAGTACAGTACAGTAGAATTATATATATGAAGATATATATATATATATATATATATATATATATATATATATATATATATATATATATATCTATAATATATAATATATATATTTGGGAGGAATGGTTCTTGAATCTTGTTGATATTTTTATTTTTTGGAGGTTCTTGGGATGTAGATTCGATAGGAGAAATGAGAGTATTTAGATAGACGTTTCGCCTCTGGCCAGAGGCATCATCAGTATTGGCTTTTTCTTATTATTCATTATAAGAAGGTAATATTTTGTTTAACAATATTGCTGAAAGAAACAATCATTATCAGGGGGACAATAGAGATACCGTTGAGGTGGTAATGTGAGTTTGTTTTGAATATAATTTTTTTGCTACGGTACGTACCTTGACATCACATCAAGGTTATTAAACCATTTTCTGGATGTTTACACATTTCAGCTCATTGCTTTATGTATAGATATCATATCTGTATTTCGGTGAGAGTGGAACTTCAACTTATAATTAGTTTTCGGTTTGTTTTGTGTATTTTGTTGTTTCGATGTGACGATTGACAGACTTATTGAGAATCTTTGATTTTAAGGCTGGCAACGTTGGTGTACCTGTTCTTCGTTCATTTGTTTGATACTTCGGAATGTTGGGGTTGACTGGGGTAAAGTTTAGTTCATTTCCGTTTTGGTTTCTTCAGAGGAGATAATTATTCTTGGGTTTTCGTACTTCAATTTGTTTATATTATATTATATACCATTCCATAACATAGCAAATTGAAGTACGAAAACAAATATATCTCTCAAAACAAAACAAATAACTGAACTTACATCAACAATTCAAGTGTCGACAAATGAACGAAAACAATACATAACATAAAATCAATGATTCCTAATAAGTCTGTCCAATCGTCACATCGAAACAACAAAATACACAAAACAAACCGAAAACTAATTATAAGAAGTTAAAGTTCCACTCTCACCGAAATACAGATATGATATCCAAACATACAGCAATAAGCTGAAATGTGTAAACAACTAGAAAATGGTTTAATAACATAATCAAAATAAACTCACATTACCACCTCAACGGTATCTCTATTGTCCCCCTGATAATGATTGTTTCTTTCAGCAATGTTGTTAAACAAAATATTACCTTCTTATAATGAATAAAAGAAAAAAGCCAATAGTGATGATACCTCTGGCCAGAGGCGAAACGTCTATCTAAATACTCTCATTTCTCCTATCGAATCTACATCCCAAGAACCTCCAAAAAAAATATATATATATATATATATATATATATATATATATATATATATATATATATATATATATATATATATATATATATATATGACACAAAGAGACCAACTTATTTGCCGGAAATTATAATTCTATCCCAGAATTTCGATGTGATCAAATTATTTGTTGCATTACTACACGAATTCACAAGTTTCCAAAGAAAAAAAAACACTCAACTGACAATATATAATCCCAAGGTTAACGCGAGCAACATCGTCCATCTAATGTATGTCCGCTGGTAAATGCTATCTAGAATCTATAACCGTATTTTCACATACACATATTTGATTGGTAGTTGACGTGTAACCGATAAATGGCAATATTTTATTACAAGTACAACTACAAGATCATCTTTCACGATAGCCACAAAAATACAAGTTGTACCTGATACACACTTGCATGTATCATGTTTTGCGTTGTTTATTTTCGAGGGTACTGACATTGAGATAGCAGTATTTTATTCTCTGGTCGGGAATTCCTGAAAGGTTGCAATTAAGAAGCCATTAATCAAACGCATGAGTCGAGAACGGGAATGAGAACATGTTTATATAATTGATCGATCATTGATGGGTGATAAGAAACGTATTTTCCTTCATACCTATACGATTTTTCAATCGTTAGTCTTTTTGCCCTTCGAGATGTACATTTGAGATAAATACTCCACTCATTGAGGATTGAAAAGGGCCTTTGCCCTACAAAAATATATGTTAGTCCTCTTTCTTGGTTTGACAGTACAAAAAATGTTTTTTCTCAGAATAATTACTCCACAGTTGATTCTACGACAGGAATGTCCCAAACATTTTTCGAAAAATCTCTTCACAATAACATCACTTCAAATTTCAGTGATTTTTCTCGTTATCTGTTAATTTTTCAAGTTTCGTTCGTTTCGTATAGACTGTCCCTCGTTTTTGTATTACGGAAATCGTTATTTCATTATACACGCTTGATTAGTTTAACCTGTATGTTTGTATTTTTTTTTTATGTTCTGGTTCCCACGAAAAGGGATATCCTGTAATGTTCAGAGAACATCGTGGGAACCAAGGGAAAGAAGGTAGGAGTTGGTGTTCTTCTTAAATTTCTGGAGGTTGTATGCCTCGGGGAACACCTCCCTAGGCAATGAGTTCCAAAGCCTCGCTGTTCGTTGGATGAACGAGTCTTTGGAAAGTGATGTTCTGCAGGTCTCCAAAGTGACCACGAAGGGGTGTGATGACTGAACTTGACGGGTTAATCTCGAAGAGACTGCCAAAGCAGGAACGATTGTTGATATTTCAGAAGAACATCGCCCGTGAAAATATCTATAGAATAGAGACAAATCGCCAACTTTTCTACGGTGTTCCAGACAAGTGAGCGAGTTGGTAAGCGAGGCATCACCGACGAGACGAATTGCCCTTTTTTGGACAGAATCCAATAGCCTCAGGATATGTTTAGGTGCCGCGCTCCAAATATGGGAACAGTATTCCAGGACAGGTCGGATCTGTGCCTTATAGATCATAAGCAGCTGAGTGGGGGTGAAATAGCTCTTGGCACGAAACAAAAAACCAAGTTTTTGGGATGCACTTTTGGCAATGGACCCCACGTGATTTTCCCAGGTAAGGTTATTGCTGATAGTAATACCAAGCATCGATATGGATGACTTCAGTGGTATGGTTACTCCTGACAAAGTTATGTTAGGCACAGTGAGATCGGCTTTTCTAGAGAAAAGACATGCTTGTGTTTTGTTTGCATTGAATTCTACCAAGTTATTAGATCCCCACTCGAGAATTGTTGCTGAGTCCATATTAATATTATTAACATTTCTTCCTCGTTCATTTCTGGTTTCACGGGCTGATATAGGGGCCCTGGAAGAGAAAGCGGTATGGAGGGTACTATCATCGGCAAAGCTGTGTACTGGACATGAAGTTGCTTTCAACAGGTCGTTGATGTGAAGTAGAAATAGTGTTGGTGCGAGAATAGATCCTTGCGGAACACCAGCATTTATAAGTAGAGTGTCAGATGAAACTCCATCGACCACTACATGGAGAGACCTGTTTGAGAGAAAACTAGCAAGCAGAGAACACAGCTGAGGGGGCAAGCCATAAGACGGAAGCTTGGCGAGGAGTCCCTGGTGCCAAACTCGATCGAACGCCTTGGAGATATCTAATGCCACAGCTAAAGTTTCTCCATACTTTTCAATAGATAGCTGCCATATATGTGAGACGTAAGCGAGCAGGTCACCAGTTGATCTCTGATGGCGGAAGCCATATTGCCTATGTATGAATGTAGGCAACGAAATCTTTGAAATTAATTTTCACCCACTTCCAGACGTCTAAATTATTTGAAATTTTGCAACGTATGTAGAACCGAAAGACAATACAATAATTTCATAACGATGACCTGGTATTATCATCAAAATCGTCAGAAAAAAATTAACGCATTTCAAAGATATGGCGAATGCACTAATCGTTCTCAGCACATTCGCCAAAATTTACTAATAACTCCACTCAAGTAGATGAATCAAGACTTGTAGTCCTCTTTAGTCTTCTGTAGCAATAAGGACTCAAAAGTTAAGAATAAAATAATAGATAAAAAAAAATACGGAACCACGCTTATAGAGGGTTATTCATTGGGAAATGCGCATACAGTAAGGGTAGATGGAGGACACCGAGGTGCTTTCTGAATAACCTATTTTTTATGGGTTCATCGTTCTTTATAACCAAGATACAGGGTGATTTATTAATTGCCCCATTTTTTCAATTATACATAACTTATGAACCACCCTATACATTTTTGTAATATTTGGTTCGTATGTTCTTTGTCCACAGTGGTGTCGATTAACATAATAAAAAAGTATTATTCCAGGTCCGGCCTTGAAAAAATTAATAAGTTTGTTTCGAGTCAAAACAACACACTGTATATCAATATTTTAAAATTCATTTATAAATTTGGAAAGAGCAGGAAAAAATAAGGAAGATTAAATGTATTTGGTGTTTCCGCATATATTTTTTTTACTTATCAACTTTAGTCAAATCTAGATTTTTCGATAAAGATGTGGCACAAAATTATGTTTTTTCCCCAAATGGTACTTTTTCAGCTTTAATCCATAAAATCATCAACTATTTCTCATTCTCCTGATTTCTGGATCCCAACTTTATTTAAAAACGGAAGGACATGTCCGTATTTGGGACAAATTATTATTATCAATGACTAACTTTGAAGCACCCTGTAGGCGTATGCCCGTTCCGGAAGAAGCATAACTTTATTTTAAACAAGAATAACGTTGCCACAAATCTATATTCTGAAGGTTAAACATAACAGAAAATCAAAAAAATTTAATTTCCATTATCCGCGTCTAATTATTTTTTTAGCTAGAGCATGATCATGTCTCGACTCTTCTGATGCATTCTTGATAATAATAGTAAAATCAAGCAGTCTGTACGTATTGTTTGATTCAGTAAATACTACACATTTTTTTGTGTCTAATTCTTTTCGTTTAACTTAATACAATTTGTTGCAACGTTATTTATGTTTAAAATAAAGTTATGCTTTTTTTAGGGCTATTTTTCCTCTTATATATAATTTTTTTAAATTTAGCGCAATGAACAAATGTTATGATATTTTTTTACGCATACAGGGTGTTTGAAAGTTATTCATTGATAATCATAATTTGTCCCAAATACGGACATGGCCTCTCGTTTTTAAATAAGTTTGGGATCCAGAAATCAGGAGAATAAGAAATAGTTGATGATTTCATGGATTAGAGCTGGAAAAGTACCATTTGGGGAAAAAATTAATTTTGTGCCACCTCATTATCGAAACATCTAGATTTGACTCAAGTTAATAAGTAAAAAAGTTTTATGCGGAAACACCAAATACATTTAGTCTTACTTATGTTTTTTCTGCTCCTTCCAAATTTGAAAATAAAATTTTAAAATACTGATATACAGGGTGTTGTTTCGACTCGAAACCTACTTATAATTTTTTTAAGTCCGGACCTGGAATAAGACTTTTTTCATTATGTTGATCGACACCACTGTAGACAAACAGCATACGAACCAAATATTACAAAAATGTATAGGGTGGTTCATAAGTTATGAATAATTAAAAAAAATGGGGAAATAAATAAATCACCCTGTATCTTGGTTATAAAGAACGATAAACCCATGAAAGATAGATCATTTAGAAGCACCTGGTGTCCTTACTGTATGCACATTTCCCAATTAATAACCCTGTATAGCAATAACGTCTTAAAAGTTAAAAATAATGAGAATAAAGTTATCGAACAAAAATTTATATCTTATGGTAAGATAAAATAAATAATAAAACTCCTTTTTAAACGCTTTATATTAGCTTCACTTGTATGTTTGTTTGTTTGTTTGTAATCGACTTTGGGCGCGATTTTGACCCACTTCCAGACGTCCGATTGATTTGAAATTTGGCAGGTGTACATAATTCCGGTGACATTGCATTGGGTGAAAAAAAAAAAAAAATGGCGGCTCCAATATGGCGTACGAGTTTTTTGATTATGGTCCGATTCGCGTCAAAATTGGTATCTGAGGGTTTTCGTGGTCGGAGATTATGATTCTTCCGTAAAAATTTGAAAATTCAAGATGGGGCTAAAATGGGGCGAGTTTTGTGATTATGGTCTGATTCTATTCAAAATTGGTATGTGGGGGTTTTTGGGGTCGAATATTATGATTCTTTTGTGAAAATTGGAAAATTCAAGATGGTGGCTTTGAAATGGCGGCCGAGTTTTGTGATTATGGTCTGATTCTATTCAAAATTGGTATGTGGGGGTTTTTGGGGTCGGAGATTATGATTTATAATTTGATAAGATTATTCCATTTTTTTATTTGCTAAAAATTTTTAAAAATAATAGTTTGAAAAAACTAAATAAACACGCTTTTATAAATGAACCACACTAAAAAGTAGGAAATAAATAATAGTTCGAAAAAACTAGAAAACATGCTTTTATAGTAAACCAGACTAAAAAAATTGAAAATAAGAAAAAAAATTATTTTATTTAAAAAAAAGCGTGGGGTGCATGGTATCAATAATTATAAAGTACATTACACACCGAGGCGATACCATGCACCCCACGCTTTTTTTTTATATAAAATACATTTTTTTTCTATTTTTATAGTCTGGTTTACTATAAAAGCGTGTTTTTTAGTTTTTCCAAACTATTATT